>VYXH01012156.1:148653-215517 GCA_013397275.1 Burhinus bistriatus
GATGTCCAGCTTGGCCAAGTGGTCTCTAACCCAGTCCTCCTCAACTGAGGGAAAATCTTCCTCTCTCCAGACTTTCCCCCTTGCCTCCAGGGTCTGGGATTCATGAGGGACAGCTTTAGCAGTGAAGACCAAGGAAAAGAAGGCAGTCAGTAACTCCGCCTTCTCTGTGTGTCTTCCACCACTAGGGTGCCCATCTCATTCATCAGTGGGCCCACATTTTCCCTAGTCTTCCTTTTTCTGTTGATATACTGAAAGAACCTCTTCTTATTATCTTTAACCGTGGTGGCCAAGCTGAGTTCTGCTTGGGATTTGTCCCTTCTAATTTTCCCCCTGCATAGTTTCACTGCACCTTGGTATTCCTCATAAATTGACAACCCCCTTTTCCAAAGAAGGTAAACTTTCTTTTTGTTACCTAACTGAATATTTTGTTAGACATCTCCAAGACGTAATTTTATAATCCAGATTATTGTAGTCGTTTTTTACTTCAATTGCTTTTTTCCTCACTGTCTCCATCTTTTTCTGAGTCATAGTATTTTGCAAACAGCACTGAGTACTGCTGTAAATGCTAGCTGTGTTTTGACCTGAATTCAATGCTCTGTATGTGGTCAGACATCGGCAAATCCAGAGAATCAATGTCTTGTGGGAGTTATCTCTAACCCTCAAACTACCTGTAAGACGTGATAGATGTCAGCATAAAAAGGCCAGAAGCTAACATGCAAGGCTGTAATACTTTAGATGAGTCAAAAGGCTTTTGCTAGAAATATTAAATGATTTAGACAAACAGTTTAGATAAAGTAAGGTTTCTTGCCTTACTCTTCTGATTTTAGAAACTTCCACTTTGCCTAGAGTGTTTTTCACATGTCAACATGCTATTTAGAATTTCTCTTCAAGACTCCAGGAACGTTTTATTCTTTGCTCAGTTCAGCTATTCACAGTTCACCTATTCTGCCTCCTCCTGTTTTTTGGTGTGGGTTTTTTTCCCCTCAAGTATCATTCAGATCCTTCATGAATGATTGTGGTTTTGTTTCTTCCTGACATTACTATCAACCTACCTACCTACCAGTTCAATTAAGTAAATTTAATATGCTGCTTCAAGAAAAAGAATCAACCTTTACTCATTTGTCCTGTTAATGATAGGACATTAGAATAAATGACTTAGAATAATAATGTTAATTATTATTCTAGTTTACCAGCAGAAAACTTAAACATGCATATACTGTGTTTTTTTACGATTTCTAGATATTAAAATGACAAGGAAATCTGCACATCTCTGGGTTTTACAAATAAATTTAGACATTTTAAAGACTACTGATTTTGAAAGTCCTTACAAACTACTTTTAAAAAGTCCTCTCAACTGTCTCAATTTCAATACCAAGGAAAAAGAATGAACTCCAAATTATTAGTTAAATATATTGGGCCATATTTTCAAAATTCATGTTACATTTAGAAATATGTACTTAGACTTTTAAAAGTGCCTTACACAGGGCAAATCCCTTAGAGCTGTGCCATTGCCAGCTCCTTGTATGGAAAATATATATCATAACAAATTTCAAAGACTGCGTTGTAAGATACCAGGAAATCATTCTGACAGAGATTCAGAATGGGGTTCATGCTTAGGTTTTGTTATTACTATTGTTGTCACTGGAATGCATTGCAAGTGCTATACATCTTTGTTTTTCTTTTCCAGTATAAAACAAGGTACTCCTGCTTTTTTCAGGGGGGGGAAATAAACAAAACTAAACCCCAAAACTAAGCACACAGATGAACTCTTAACTAATTTATATCTGTATAACACATTTAGGGGAGGAAACAGAAAATTGGTGGTAACTCAGGTAACAATTGACTTTTGATATAGAGCAAGTCACAGAGATTGGTCTGGTGTGATGGGACCAGCAAGGCTATCAGCAGCTTACGAGAAATTAGAAAGCAAAAAAACAGGGAAAACAGTAGTCCCTTGCAGGAGACACATCCACAGATATCCAACAGTGTGCTGAAGACTTAACCGAGGTGGAAATGCTATGCATAAAGTTCAGCCCACCAGCCAGGATTGAGACTCCTCCACCAGTGGGAGGGAGTGCCCTGTCACTGAGCGCGTGGTGTGGTCTGGAGGAGACAGGGCCTGGGAGGCTGTGAGTTTGTGGCTCAGAGTTCTGTGGTTACACCACTCTGAATTTCCACGTGGCAACAGGGACATTGTGGTATATGATTAAGGCCAAATTTTTTTAAAGAATGAAGTCAGTAGCTAAAACACAGTTCGAGAACTTTAGCTGCTGTGAGAACAGGCCTCTGCTTAAAAACTTCAGCTGCAAAGCAACTGTGCCTGCTAGTGCCCGTCAGGTGTAAAATTTTCTAAGTACTCTGGAAGTGTCATCAGATAAACATATTCCTAGTGTGCCTAAAAAATTGTTACATGAAACATACTCCTCAAAGATTCTTGTGTCTGTCTTTTCCAAATTTTGGTAGCAATTTTGTGTTTCTTTATGTACTAGGTGGTTAGAGTGTAACCCCACAAAACCAAGGCTCTTACCACACCTATTTGCAGATAAGGGTGACTCGAAACCAGATGCAGGGCAGTGCCTAGACATCCATTTATGGAGAAAAAAAATTAAATAGATGTAGAATAATGCTCCTGCTTCTTGTTCAAGCAGGGCTGCTACACAGAAAGTAATATAAGATTCAGTATGCCAGAAGGAGAACAAGTACTGGCAATATTGAGATTCAGAGGTACGATTTTACTTATCAGCTAGTTACTCAGGAAGAGAGAGGACTGGGCTGGCCCTCTAAGATTTTTATACGTTTCACATTTAAATCCCTGGATTTTAAAAAAAAGTCAAAACCACTAAGTCAAAAAGTATTTTCTTTTTTTGTATATACTACTCGAGTCCCACAAATCTATTTATTTCTGGAATTTCAACTGAATATTAATGCTTTCATTTTAGCTTTTCTCACAAGGCAGATGGGTGTTTGTGTTCTTGTAGAGATTAAATTTCACTTAAATTAAACCTTGATTTTCATGGGAGGTATTCTAATTAGTACAGAGTGTAGTTAGCATCATAACTCAGTAACTTTAGAAAAGAAGACAATATTTTAAAAAAAGTACTTACTGATACCTTGCCCCTCTGGGAAGAAAACACTTTCTTCAAGACCTGATTCAGGCACTGAGGCACTGGAAAGGCCAGTATTGGAGTTTAATGCTCATCTTTTCCCCTGTTGAGTAGTTCTGCATTGTTCCTTACTGGTGAGGAACTGCCTTTCCAAGGCAGCTTTTTCTTTCAGTGCACAGTAGCTGAATTACAGGCTCTAAATTGTGTTCTGGAGGTTGGTCACTCCACTCATAACTTCAAGGCATCTAGTTTTGGTTACAACACCTGGAAGTGTCAATAGATCTTAATAGCTATGTATTGAAAGGTCAGGAATGAGCTATACAATAAAACATGATGTAATGAAAAGATCTCTGCTATTCACCTCAACAATATGGGCAGGCAAAAGAGAAATTAAGAATAAATCTAAAGGGAATAATGGAAATTCAGTTGTGGTTGACCAGGAAGTGCTTTCTCATTATAGTTTAACAAATGTTTAATTAATTAACTGTTCTTGCATACAGATATCAAATTGCATATTAGAATTTAGAGATATCTCTGTTTAACCAAATTTTGTCAAAGAACTCAATCTCAAATAATAGCAGTAATTTTCAGTTCGTTGGTGAACACTACGCTTTCAGAACTGCTGTACTTCTATATTAATATATTACAAAGAAAGACCAAAGTAAACCAAAGAGGGATATAATTAGAGTTAGTAATTCATTTCAGTTTGTAGAAAAGAGTTCTTAATTATTCTGCACATTTTCAAGACTGTATCCGATCTCTGTGTAAGGACCTGAACTAGCTGGAGTCAGTACCCTGAGCAGCTGGCCTGAATGTTATTCAACAGCTATAGAAACCAAATTCACTCTCTTAACTAGATTTGAAATTTCCTTTCCCTGTCTGGATGATACAGACTAATTGGTTGGTTTTGTTTAGAGAATCTGGAACATCAGGCAAGAGGAATAAGGATCATATTTGTTTCACCGGGCTAGATACAATAAAGAACTTGAGTACTTAATTAGAGATTTAGGCAGAAACTAGATCTGTCAGAAGCTACTCAGAAACTGCATGCCAAGATCTGAAGTTGTGAACTGCCCAGGAACAAGTCTGGTAGGGGAATCAGAGGTGCTTTATCTTGCTAATGGCAGTAACTCCCCCCTGCCCCACACACACACTATGGCAACAGGAGGTTGCACATTAGAAATGCATTGCTGTATCCACGTTACAGGATAACTGAGAGCCCTGGGGCAAATTTAATTATTCAACCAAAGAGAAAGTTTTCAGGATAACAATGCGATCAATTGAACAATGCAGCAAATAGGAACTGATTCTACAAATTACAAAAGTTCAAAAAGGATCAGTTCATATCCTGTGTGTTGTTCAGTTAATTGAACTACCACTTGACATTAAAATTAAAGGACATAGTTAATTTCTGTCTGACCCAAGCCATTGGAAAAATTAGAAATACAACTACAGAAAGAAAAACGTTCATTTAGAATTTGTTTTACTGCAAGTGTGTGGTTTGTCCTAACAGGAACATTTAGGAAATTAATGTTCTCTATCATATTCTTAAGATTAAAATTAAACTTTATCCAGTACCTCTGTCAGATACTTTGAGAAACAGGCAAAAAGAATTTTAGGTCCTTTCATTTATAGGAAAAAATGAGAGGAAAGGTGAGATGAAGAGGTCTGTTTGTACTGCTCTGTCCTGCAGTATATTGTCAGATGTTCTATGTCCTATTATCAATGTATACCACTAAAAATTATCAATCAGATTAATAAAATAACATTTAAAATGGCATTTGGAATTTTCAAAATGAAAATGCAAGTTTTTAAAACTCAGGAGTTTCCATTATGTTTCATGGTAACTTTTTTTAACGTTTAAATAATTTTACAGAGGAAAAAAAAAATCTACATTTTCATTGAAGCAGCTTTGATTGGTAAAACAGTTCCTTTGAAATTTATTGCAATAAACTTTGTTATATGCAAACCTAGCACAAAGATACAATTCACATTCATGCCTGACAGGTACGTTTCCCAGATTTGCCCTCTTCAGTTTCCTAGGTATGAAGTATGTTTGCACATGTCTGCATGAGTAATTCAGTGTATAAGAGTTCAATGCAAGTCTATACTCAATCTGTAATCAGTAGTGTGAAGCACGCACTCAAGAGCCCTCCTGATTACACTCAAAGTACTTTTGCTCCCAGTGGATGTAGTACTGAAGCTGGACACCTGGGTACCACCTACAGTGGCACCTGCTTTGTGGACAGGAGGTCCTCCAGAAGGTCTTCCACCTTTACACTTGCGTGATGGAAGTGGACATCACTGGTGCAGATGCAATGTGGATTGGCAGGGGTGGAATGGACCACAGATAGTAAGCCCTAGCCTCACTCCCCCTTTGGCAGGAGGCAATACCTTGTCAAAACTTTTTCTTGTGATCAGACCAGTTTGGGAGTCTGATGTCCAAGACCTCGAAGTCTGCAGGGTGGCCAGAAGCTCTTCCATGAAGATGTAAAAGCATTACTGCATTCTGAAATACTCTCTGCTGTTCCACCTATGTCATAACACGCAAGATATACTCTGTCCAAAGTTTACTTAACCAGAAACTGCTTTCTCGATCAATATTTTATCTTCACATCACTGCACTAATGTCTCAGTGGTACCTACTGTACATAGGGGCACTTTTGTGTGTCTCTCCATGGTCTCTGTTGGATTGTGATTTAGCTGTATTTTTATTGTAAGCCTGGATATGACCAGAAAACATTGTTGCACAGTAAGAGCACAAGTAACAATTTTTTTTTCCTCTCTCTGTGTCAGTCCCCTATGTACAGAAAATTTCTGACAGTAAATGGTATAGCCAGCTGACTTTATGACAGTGCAACCCATAAGCCTCTTTTGCTAAAACTGCCTGCTATTTTGGGCTTGGAAATAAGGTGATAACATTCACCTCCCCCTTACATTGAGTACAAATTAATTGTCATGGCATTGTATGAGTTTATGAAAATCCTCCAGAAGAAAATATAGCTTATGTCACCCCCTAGGATGCACCTGTGTGCAGTAGACATTGTCAGGGTGCAGCTGGGGCCAGTGGCTCCTTGAGGTTGAGGGCTGGGTGTGCCAGGGGCTCCTCAGGGGTCTGTCAGGGCAAGGCCTGGCAGCCAGGACCCTTCCCACCACCCCAGCCAGGAGTAGGGAAGCTGGGGGGCAAAAGGGCAGCCCCAGATGTGGGCATCAGGCACATCCCTGGGGATAGGGATGGGCCAAGACTGGGCTGGGACATGGCCCACAGATGGGGTTCAGGATTGCGCTCCATGAGGGGAACCAAGGTCAGACACAGCTGGGCAGGGCTGTGGGTAACAGGACGGGCCAAGGCCATGCAAGGATGTCAGCCCGCACGTCAAAGAGAACCCAGTTTCTTCTTAGCAGCATGATTTAAGGCATTTTCAGCTGAAGCTGAACAAGGTATCTGCTCTTTCATGTACTAATTCTTGGATCATTGACCTTTTACGTAAAATGTGTTTGTTGTCTAAGAGATTCAATTTACATGAATCTGAATAGTAGTCTCTGAATAGTAGTCACATAATGTGGAAACTTAATCGGCCATCTGTAGGTATCCATACACATCCTAAAATTAGTGTCGGTGTAGTTTATTTTCAACTTCAACTTGGTATGTATGGTCCATCTCCTTGAAATATGTCACGTGTTTCAGGCTGTCAATAAGAGGTCATGGTAACTGTCACTTACTCTCACGTCCATGTGAATTTTCTGATTCAATCATCTCTGTAGACTGCAAACATCTGACATCCAGCAGAGCATGGTGCATCTTTCTGCCAGCTGTTGTAAACTCCAAGCATCCAGGCTTCTGTATTTTTCTTAGTAGAATGGATTTTTTTGCATTTTTCAATCTACTTTAGTCCCACGTTATCTAATATTTTTATAAATCAGTGTTGTTAGGATTACTCATTGCTGGCTTTGAAGATGAACTGAAATCAAGCAGGTCGCTGATGTATTGGTTGCAGATTGCAGGTTGGTTGCAGCTATAGGTGCTAATTGGCTGGCAGCTGCCTTCTGCAAAGCATATTAGTTTAACTACAGGATCAGCTAGATGCACAGTGGCAATCGTGGTCACTATTTGAAAAATTTCCATCTTCAAGCTGGGAATATGCTTTTTGTTCAGAACCCTGACGCTGATGTCCATTTACTGAGTATTTTTGTATCAGATATGTGTTGTTTTCCAATGCACTGGTTTATGATGCATTGGGCACAGCTTAAACAGTTTTGTGTTGCTACCTCTTTTGCTTTAGGTTGCATATGCATTCTGTAGTATTTGCTGTTTTCATACTTGACCAGGATAGTTCATTGCTTTGGGGAACGTTTTTTGTGGTGTTAGAGAAATAAATCACAGGCATCTCAAATTTGCACATTGGAATATCTTCAGTGTTTTAAACATTGCCTATGGTTGTAGCACTGTAACATAAGTACTTGTTCTCGCTTCTAATCGTCTCTTCTACTGCCTTTGATGTCACTTTCAAAAACATACAAAAAACAAAAAATGTTTATGTTTGTAGTGTCTTTCTGCCATGAGTCATAGAATTTATGAAAATACTTTATCAACTGTTTCAATGTCTGAAGCAGGATTTTTTGGTAAGAAGTGTCTTGTGTAATGTAGGAGTTTCTCTATTTCAGTCTCAAATACAACAGCCTACATTAAACTATATATTGCTACTTTTCTTCCCCTGTACATATACTCTTAACAGGGGATGCAGGACTTGAGGCTGATTAGTAGTTCTTTGTATGTAGAAGACCATCCCATTATGGAGCTTGTATGAATCTGGAAAAGAAGCTGTCCCACATTTTAAACTTTAAGAAGCCGTCTGCCTTCCCTGGAAACAGTGTCTTGTTCACTTCTGTTCTTTTTCAGCTGGACCAAATAGTAATGAAGTTTTGCTTTTTACCGTTTTCTCCCGTTCATTAGTTCTGTAAAACTCATTTTTTCCTGATAGTGCTTCTATGCTTATGCAAGCTTTTTTGTTTGGTTGGTTTTTTTTTTTTTTAAAATGATAATTCAGCATTCCCTGTGCTCTATGCTTGACCACGTTCTTTGTTCTGTTTATAGGAGATGCTTTGTTTGCCTAGTGTACTCTCTTTGCACTGGGATTAACTATGTTGAACATTTCTACCTTACTTTAAATAATGTTTACTGAGTAATAAGATAAAAGTTTTCTAGGTCCTAAAATTAAGCAGGTTCTTTATTAACTGTTCTTATTAAACATATGCCACAACTGCTGACTGTTTCAGGCCACATCAAAACTTACTGACTTGCTATTACCCACTACAAATCTTTCTTTTTTGTAGCCTACAGGCTTTCTTCCAGCTTCCACAGAGATTGCTGCAGATGAACCTTTAAACGACCTTCCCTGATCTTCTTAAATCACTAAGTCAGTAAATTGTGATTCACTGTGACTGAGCAGCTCACCTGCTGAGCCTGATCTTTCCACTTATGACCAGTTTTCTGTTTCTACACACTCTTACGAGGAATGGAGGGTGAGCCCTTATGAGAGAACACAGGTTGCCTAGTGCAAAGATCTCACCAACAGCATTTTCTTCATTGGATGGTTATAAGCCAAAGGCCAAAGGAGACAATTCTTTATAGGAAGACCCTTGGCCTGTTTCACATCAACATCATTTGGACCTGGAATAAGAAGCCAGTGAAAATTATTATAATAAAAATGATATATCAGCCTTCTATCATGAGGATTTGCTACTTACTGACCCCTTTTTGTTCTCTTGAACTACACACAGTTTCTGAGCTGGATGGTAATTATAGTATCTCACTGTTTAGTACAACTTGTAAATGTCATTTATTCTCTAGCGGTTAGACATGTTAGGAAAGAGGCACGCTTTTCTGAGCTGCTGACCACTGTTGAACCATAATGCAGTGTGAGAAGATAGTGACTGTAAAAGTGATGGTAATCCTCCCTTTAAATGCTATTGTAGCTTTTCCTTTTGATTATTGTTAAAGAAATATGAAAGTCAGAGTGTGTTTTATATAACAAAAATTACGGATGAACTTGGGAAACTGTGATATGCATGTGAAGTCAACCTTAAACTAGCAGGAGGATTGTAAAGCACTTGTCAGAGCAGCAGCCAGGTATCCAGCATGGTTCAGAAGGATGCCTCAAGGCTCCACTAAAACCAAGTTCATTCAAATTCTATCTTCAAAACTAAAAACATATTTGTGAATTTCCTCACACTTTTCACCTCGAAATGAAGAATCAACCACACGGTATTTGGAAAGCTATAAATCTTCCACAGGCTCTTTGAAATCTTGGGGCTGGAGGAATACACACTTCTTTTCCATCTGCTAAATGTTTAGCAGGAAAACTTTAGCCCAATTCAGCCTGTGAACACATACAGATGAAGTCAGAGAGTGTCTGGTTGGAGATCATGCTCATACAGACTGAGCCCTGCCTCCTCTTACTTTGTCTTGTTTTTCGATTTTGTTGTTGTAGGTTTGGAAAATCATTTTGGTGGTATAACAGATTGTTGCCATGACATCCTTATTATTTGCACTGCAGAGGAATTAGCAGAAAATAACATCCCTGCAACTACTGTTGTTGCAACATAGTAATCCTCCCATTGCCCTTACTCTAAAGCACTGATAGAAATGTAGGCAGGGTCTTCAATTCTTTTATTGTAGACTTCAGACCCGTATTATACTTCATATTGTGTGTTTGCCATGCTTTCATTCAGCTCTGTACTAGTGGCACAGCTGAGCCTGCACTCCCTATATATATCTGAGCATCAATGTATTTTATACTTTATGCTGCTACTGACTACAGCTCACATCCCTTTTCCCTCCCAGCTGCGTGTTCAGTGCTCAAAGAGCTTTTCACTTGAGCAGAGGCATAATAGATGACATTTTTTAACCTTCTCTCAAATTCTTACAGCTTGTTGCCAACTACCTGCAGATTTTGCATGTCATGGCTAATATCTTATTAAGACAACTTTTGTCACACAGAAATTAAAAGCAAAAATCCCAAACCCACAACTCTGCAATGCAGAATGATTCAGGCATGATGAGGAGGTGGCAATAAATATCTGACATTCTCTGTAGTTATCTCTTTCACCTTACTGGGTGGTATTGTTTTCCCCTATATTTTATGATTTTTATCCATATTAGTCATTGCACATAGCTGTGGCAATGGTAAGTTCTATGGCTGAGCAGTACATCGAGGTATACAGGGGGGTTCCTGGAGCCAGGGAAACCTGGTGAAGAGGAGAGAGCCCCACCAGGACCCAGCAGCTGTCACAAGAGAGGCTGATGTGGTTTGAGCGTTGCCAGGAGCAACTGAGGGAGATTTAAACGGCCCTAGGGGGGCGCTATCGACCAGGACCGCTGCAAACATGGCGTACAAACAAGGATTGAGAGGACGCAGCAGTTTGTGCAGCAGTTTTCGCAGAAAGGTGCTTGAGAAAAACCATGCACCCTGCTTGTAGACCCACAGCCCAATGAAGTTCTCTAGGTCTCTGCCATAATGGCAGGCACTTGCCTCAGAGTTAAAACGAGTGTTTCTACAAAGAAAGCCCCTGAGACGTCCGATATTTCCATCCAGATGGAACTGGTAAGGAAGGAGACTTCAGTACAGGAGGTAGGTTGCAAGGAGGCCCAGACCCTTCTGGAGAAAAGGTAAATACCTGCAAAAGATGTGCATGGGTTGATGATCTATTGCATCAGGTGGCCGAGTTGCAGGAAACAGTTAAAAGGCTGCACAATATTAGAGGGGCCAAGATGGAGATAAGTGGTTTCAGAGACATGCTTCTGTGGTGGACACCACAGAGAATGAGGCACCTTGGACCCTGGTGACCCACAAAAGCAGGACTCTGCTTCAGTCCCCATCCTCCAGCATTACAACCAAAACCAGATGGGAATCTTTAACACCTGTAGACACCCACAAGAAAGATCTGCAAAGAGAAACTGTACCAGCAGCACCCAGTGGATACCGCAAGAAAAAACAATGAGCACTTGTAGTGGGTGACTCTCTGTTAAGGGGCACTGAGGTGCCTGTCTGCCAGCATGACAGGTAGTTAGTTACGAGAGGTATGTTGCTTTCTGGGGGCTAAGGTCTGAAATGTTGCTGAGAGGGTGCCATAACTTGTCAAAAGCACAGACTACTATCCATTGCTACTCTTTCATGTGGGCACGAATGACAACGCAAACAGGAACCTGGGCAGAATCAAGAAAGACTACAAAGCCCTGGGGGTGCAAGCAAAAAGTTTTAGTGCTCAAGTTGTCTTTTCTTCCATTTTACCAGTTAGAGGAAAGGGTGCAGCCAGAAATAGGCATGCAAATCAACTTCCGGCTTTGTGGTTGGTGCTGTTGTGAGGGTTTTGGCTTTTATGACAACGGGACATTCTTCAATGACTATAGCCTGTTAGGGAGGGATGGGATCCACCTGTCTAGAAGAGACAAGGGAATCTTTGGCAGCAGGCTGGCCAACTTGGTGAGGTGGGCTTTAAACTGAAGGACTTGGGGGGAGGGATTCCAAGTGGCAATGCTCACGCCATTGCAACAAACTGAGGAATAAGCCAGGCCAAACAGCGCAGCGACAAATATTCCTTAGCTGCCTCCCAAGATGAAAGTGAAGACCAACCACCTCAAGTGTACGTGTACCAGTGCACACAGCCTCGCAAACAAACAGGAGGAACTGAAGCTCCAAACCCATTCAGAAAGTTATGATGTCATAAGAAAAACTGAAACATGGTGGGACAGCTCACGTAACTGGAGGATTGTGATGGATGGCTATAGACCTTTTTCTAAAGACAGGCAGGGAAGAAGAGGTTGAGTTTTCAAGCTCTATGTTAAGGAAAACCTTGAATGTATAGAATTCAACTGCGGCGATTGTGGAAGCCCTATCAAATGCTTCTTTGTCCAAATCACAGGGGTCATCTCCAAAAGGGATCTTACAGTAGGCATTTGCTACTGACCTCCAAACCAAGACGATAAGGCCAATGAAGCAACATTTGGGATACTTAAGCAAGTTTCAGGTCAACAAAACCTGGTTCTTATGGGTGACTTCAACTACCCAGACATTTGTTGGAAGAAATATATTGGTGGAGCTATACCCTGAGGCACAGGCAGCAGGAAGAGGCCTTACCAGAAGTGGATGATCCCCTTGCCTCCTGTCACCAGGCAGAAGGAGGGGACTTAAGCGATAAGGGAGAGTGGAGACTGGTCCTTCCTCGGAGAGTCAAGCGAAACCCCTCCCGGCCCCCCTCACCTTCCCAATTGCCCTTGCATAATAGGTATGGGGCTTTGGAAATTGAGGGCCAGGCGAAGGAGGATGGAGAGGACGATCCATCCAGTGAGTCTCCCNGGGGAGTTGAACTAGATGATGTCTAGAGGTCCCTTCCAACTCTAAAAATTCCATGATTCCATGATTCCGTGATTCCGTGAACAATACAGCAATTCACATGTCATCCATCAAGTTCCTGGAAGGAATAGAGCACTGCTTCCTCATACAAATGTTAGATGTGCCAACCAGGAATGAGGCACTGCTGGACTTGCTGCTCACAAACCAAGAAAACCCGCTTTGTAGTATCTCAGTTAGTGGTAGCCTTGGCTGAAGTGATCACAACAATGTGGAGTTCGGGATCCTGCTGAGCACGCTCAAGGTTAATACCAAGACAAAGGGGTTAGATTTTAGAAGAGCAAACTTCAGCTTGCTCAGAGCTCAGTTGGGAGGGATTCCGTGGGAAGCTTCCATGGAAGATAAAAGAGATAATGAGTGCTAGGAATTTTTCTAGAATTCTCTCCTGGAAACACAAAAATAGTTTATCTCCTTTAAAGGGAAGGGAATTAGGCGGAGCAAGAGACCCCCTTGGCTTAACTGTGAGCTTCTGAGTCTGCTCCAAATCAAAAGCGAAGCATACTAGAGGTGGAAAAGCAGACGAATACCCATTGAGAACTACAAGGGCATTGCTAGGGCATTCAGAGCTGCAGTTAGAAAAGCAAAAACTCAGCTCAAATTGAAATTGGCCACAAATGTCAAAAACTGCAAGAAAGGGTTCTTCACGTACATAAAAAACAAGCAGAAACAGCAGGAAAATATTGGCCTGCTGTTAAACAGGAGAGGCCTCCAACAATGCTGAAAAGGCAGAGGTTCTTAGCAGTTCCTTCACCTCTGTCTTTACAAGCACTGTTGGGCCCCAGGCCGTGGGAACAACAGTCCAAGTTGATGTAAACACAGACCCACCATCAGTGAAGGAAGAGTTGGTATATGAACTACTCCAAGAGCTTGACCCCTACAAATCGATGGGCCCTGATGTTATCCACCTGAGGGTGTTAAGAGAGCTGGGTGATGTTTTCAAGGGCACTGTCCATAATCTTTGATAAGCCGTGGAGATCAAGGGATGTCCCAGAAGACTGGAAGATGCCTAATGTCACCCCCATCTACAAGAAGGGCTTAAAGGAGGATTCAGGAAATTATAGGTCCATCAGTCTTACTTCAGTCCCTGGGAAAATTATGGAACGAATCGTCCTGGGTGCAATCACAAGTTAAATGAAGCAAGCGATTGGGAAAAACCAGCATGGATTCACCAAGGACAAATCATGCTTGACAAAACTAATAGTCATCTTCAAAAAAGTAACCTGCTCGGTTGATGTGGGGCGAGTGATGGACATTGTCAAAAGCCTTGAAGAAATCCAGATAGACACAGTTCCCCACAGCTGCCTCCTAGAGAAACTGATGCATCATGTTCTAGACAAGTGATCTATGCAATGAATGGGGAACTGGCTGACAAGGCCACACCCAGAGGGTGGTGATAAATAGCTCCTTTTCAAACTGTCAATCTGTCACAAGTAGGGTCTCCCAGAGACCGATATTGGGCCCAATGCTTTTTAATATCTTCATAAGTGATCTGGATGATGGGATGAAGTGCACCGTTATGAAGTTTGCTGCGTCCTGCGCGTGGGTCGGGGCAATCCAAAGCACAAATACAGGCTGGGCAGAGAATCGATTGAGAGCAGCCCTGAGGAGAAGGACTTGCGGGTGCTGGTTGATGAGAAGCTCAACGTGATCCGACAATGTATGCTTGCAGCCCAGAAAGCCAACCATATTGTGGACTGCATCAAAAGAAGCGTGGCCAGCCGGTTGAGGGAGGTGATTCTGCCCCTTTATTCTGCCCTTGTGAGACCTCACCTGGAGTACTGTGTCAAGCCCTGGGGCCCCCAACATAAGAAGGACATGGACCTGTTGCAGCAAGTCCAGAGGAGGGCCACGAAGATGATAAAAGAACTGGAGCAGCTCTCCTATGAAGACAGACTGGGACACTTGGGGTTGTTCAGCCTGGAGAAGAGTAGGCTCCAGGGAGACATTATAGCAGCCTTCAGTACTTAAAGGGGGCCTACAGGAAAGCTAGTGAGGGTTTGATTTTCCCTGGGTTTTATTAATTTTACAAAAAAAATCTTTTTAAAAAATTCTTGGTTTATTCCAGTTACAAGTTCATGGAGTGACATGTGAAGAAGAGTGTAGGAGATAATGGGAATTAGGACTTTCTTGCTAAAAGATTAGGTATTAATGTATTCATATATGCAAGTGTAAACACGGTGCTGGTCTCATTTTCTGGACCTGAGATATCTTGAACTTTATGAACAAGGAGTTCAGGCACAGAAGTTTCTGTTTATAAGGAATGATAGGGTTTTTACTTTAAATGAGTTTGAAGAAAAAATTGAGAGAAATTGTGTGCACCATTAGTCTGAAATAAGAATTATAAAAAAGAAGACAGGAACATATAAGAAAGCTTTGCCTTTAGGAAGCATCAAGGCCAGCTCCAAGCTCAGGTGAATGAGACAGTTGCCTTGGGAACAGACCGCTGGAGCATCAAAACTGTTGCCTGCTTGCTCCTGTCAGACACCAAGAAAGGATTTCTCTCTGTCACCCATGAGCTGTGTAAGCTTGGGGTACATAAACTGACATCTCCTGATGAGGGAAGGGGAGAGAGGTGTAATCCTTCCCAACAGCAGCAGTCATTGTCCAACTCCCATAATTTCCCTCTAATGGCTGCAGAACAAGTTAAGTCTCCAAAACATTTTCTCCTGTCTTTGACCTTCCCCTTCTCGTGGCAAGGGAAGGCTGGTTCTTCATCTCCAGAATGGCAATGATAATTCTTTGTCATACCTCTGAGGAGCCTTGAGCTGGTTTTCTGAAGTAGTTATTACAGAAAAACAAAAAGAGAAAAGGAATTCCAATTGTTAAGAGTTTAATAGTATAACCCCAGATTTAACAACAGACAATAATATGATCCAATAAATTATACACATACATTGAACTTCTCTAGATATGAAAAATTTAAAGTAGCATGGATTTTATTGAATTTTTGTAAAATGCTTGAAGCAAAATCAAGTTTATTTCAGCACATCTATATGTGTCACATAGTATGTCCAGCAGCAGGTCTGTCTTGAGAAGTCATAGCCGTCATTGGTAACCTACTCAAAAAACCTTTCATGTGCAAATCCAATGCTACCATACTGTAGGCTTGGGTGAAATCAGACAAAATTTCTACCAATGATGTACCTTTTCCTAAAGGCAAACTCAGAATTGTCAGTTATGACATCTACAGCACCTGAGACTATAGATTTCTTCTGGAATTCACCTTTTTCAGGCAGGAGGCAGATGAAACGATCTTTTTGCATTCGACGCATTTTCTAATGTATAAAAATACTACATTCCTGACACTTGTATAGTTCAAGAATTGCATTTCTTTACTGACAGGTTCTTGAAATATCACAACAGAGTTTTTATCTAAAAAAATTAATGCAGTTAGAAAATAGTGCAGCTTATTTAATTTTTATTATATTATTCTATCAGATTCTGGATCCACACTGATTACTTTACATCACAAAATGAAAAAAATGTAACTTAATTTTCCAGGTGGGTGTAATCTCTTGCATTGCCCTAATGTCATACTAATTCTTTACTTTCTACAATGTTTGGCAAAAATTGCATCTGGATCAAGCATGGAATACTGGTATGCAAAAATAATTTCGCTTTATATTCTTAAAAATGTATGTAACTATAAATAAGCTAAACAAGTTATATATATATATATATACACACACAAATGCATAAATTAAGTATGCATGATTGATAAGAATGACTCAGTAGCCTGGATAGCAGAAATTGTTCTATAATATGATTGCTGCAGCTCAGTTACGTCATTTCATTTCATCAAGAATTGGAAACAGATCCTATTTTAGTAAATATGTTGTATTTCAAAGTGGTATTAAACATGCTATACTCTGCCCAAGAATTCTGTGCAGAAAACAGTCACCAAAAATTTGGTAAGTATATTTAAACGTATTCTTATATGTATTCAGATACATACATTGCCTAAACAAAGAATGTAGCTAAGGATCACATTCACTAGTATCTTCAGAAAACAGTGACGTTTTGCCTGAGAGATATTTTGTTGTTTTATTCCAACAAACTTCGTCTGTTTCTTTTTTGAAACTTGTATCAGACTCTATCAGTTTTAAATCATCATAAACAATTCAGGATAGCTATCTCTGGGCTACATTTGACAGTCACGTAAGCAATGTTATATGTGTGCTAGTGGAGATAGATTAACCCAAAAATAGTTGGGGCTGCTGAAGATTGTATTGTAAATCAGCCAGGCCTTCCTGGATGGTATACAGTAGAGGCAGGGTTTTTATGACTGGAAGCAAAAGAAAAAAAGGATGCAGCAGAAAAGACACTAATCTTCCAGATAGAAAATGATAGGAAACAGTATTTCTATTATCACAGAACGGAGGCTAAGTCTCTTGCATATCCAGGGAAAGGCCAGAACAGCAGTGACACTTGCTTAAAGAAAAATATCCCCAAGCCTAATAATCTAGGAGATTCTAGAATTAAGGCTGCTTTTCAACACCACATGTCTTTGTAAATTTGCAACTATATATAAATTGTGCAATTGCATACTTTCCTCCCTGCCACCTCCTTTCCTCCAGGACTATCTCATGAAGTGTGTAAAATGGATGATCCTCATGGGAAAAAAAAAAAAAAAGGTATTCAATATTTTGTCTTATCTTTTTATTTTCACTCTACAGCTGTATATTTCATTTATTAGACTTTATTGAAACCATGTCCTCAAGACAGAGTTACTGCTTTTCTTGTAGCTTTTTCTATTACAGTCATCACTATAGCAACACAGTACTTCACAAGCATGAAGAAACTTATTTCACAACTTTCTGCAGAAGTGAGGTTTGTACCTGAAGTTCTGTTTTTAAAAAGGGAAAATTGATAAATTAAATGAGCTCATAAATGAGGTCAGCTGTACTGAAAATATTAGTCAAATAAATATAAAGAAGATTTTAAGTTTTTCTTTTAAACTGAAATTTGAACTGATGGTATCTTAAAAAAATAATCCTTGAAAATTAGAGCTACTTGAATATATAATATTCTAAAGAAGAATACTAAGAGTAGTCAGAAACCTGTAACAAATAAAAGAAAAATTGGACAGACATCACAAATTATAAATAGATAGTGAAAATTCTCAAAAATCAAACAGTTATTTTTCAAAGAAGAAAATAAAGCAAGCAGTGGAAACCATATGAATACTTTAGCAATATAAATACACTGGAAAAAGTAATATAGCTGCTATGCATGAAGTCAGTAAATGGTAAATGGACAGAAAAATATTATTGACCAGAGGGTAGCATAGGCAGAATACGAATGAGATGTGGACCAAACTGCAGAAGGCAAAGAAAGGGACCAGGAGAATGAGAAACCACCCACTGTAGGAGAAGACCAGGTTCAAGACCAGCTGAGGAACCTGAAGAGAACTCCCCCAGCATGGGACCTGATGAGATACATCTGTGAGTCCTGAGGGAACTGGCAGATGAAGTTGCTAAGCCACTATCCATCACATTTGAGAAGCTGTGGCAGTCCAGTGAAGTTCCCACTGACTGCAAAAGGGGAAATGTAACCCCCATTTTTAAAAAGGGGAAAAAGGAAGACCCAGGGAACTACAGGCTGGTCAGTCTCACCTCTGTACCTGGTAAGACCATGGAGCAGAACCTCCTGGAAACTCTGCTAAGGCACATGGAAAATAAGGAGGTGACTGGTGACAGCCAACATGGCTTCACTAAGGGCAGATCATGCTTGACAAATTTGGTGGCCTTCTACAATGAGGTTACACTGTTGGTGGATAAGGGAAGAGCAACTGACATCATCTGCCTGGACTTGTGGAAAGCATTTGACACTGTCCCGCGTGTCATCCTTGTCTCTAAATTGGAGACATGGATTTGAAAGATGGACCGCTCAGTGGATAAGGAATTGGCTGGACAGTCACACTCAAAGAGTTACCATCAACAACTCGATGTCTAAGTGGAGACAAGTGAAGAGTGGTGTTCCTCTAGGGTCACTACAGGGACCAGTACTACTGAACATCTTTGTTGGCAGCATGGACAGTGGGACTGAGTACAGCCTCAGCAACTTTACCGATGACACCAAGCTGTGTGGTGCGGTCGACATGCTGGAGGGAAGGGATGCCATGCAGAGGGACCTCGACAGACTTCAAAGGTGGGCCTGTGAGAACCTCATGAAGTTCAACACCAAGTACAAGGTCCTGCACGTGGGTCAGGGCAATCCCAAGCACAAATACAGGCTGGGCAGAGAAGGAATTGAGAGCAGCCCTGAGGAGAAGGACTTGTGGGTGCTGGTTGATGAGAAGCTCAACATGAGCCGACAACATATGCTTGCAGCCCAGAAAGCCAACCATATTCTGGGCTGCATCAAAAGAAGCGTGGCCAGCAGGTCGAGGGAGGTGATTCTGTCCCTCTACTCTGCTCTCGTGAGACCTCACCTGGAGAAATGTGTCCAGCCCTGGGGCCCCCAACATAAGAAGGACATGGACCTGTTGGAGTGAGTCCAGAGGAAGGCCACGAAGCTGATCAGAAGGTTAGAGCACCTCTGCTATGAAGACAGGCTGAGAGAGTTGAAGTTGTTCAGAATGGAAAAGAGTAGGCTCCAGGGAGATGTTATAGCAGCCTTCCAGTACTTAAACGGGGCCTACAGGAAAGCTAGCAAGGGACTCTTTATCAGGAAGTGTAGTGATGGGATGAGGGGTAATGGTTTTAAACTGCGAAAGAGTAGATTTAGATTAGATATTTGGAAGAAATTCTTTACTGTGAGGGTGGTGAGACACTGGAACAGGTTGTCCAGAGAAGGTGTGGATGTCCCATGCCTGGAAGTGTTCAAGGCTAGGTTGGATGGGGCTTTGAGTAACCTGGTCTAGTGGAAGGTGGTCCCTGGCCATGGCAGGGGGGTTTGAATGAGATGATCTTTAAGGTCCCTTCCAACCCAAACCATTCTATGATTCTATGATGCTATGAAAATTAAGTGAATTCTCAGTGTTTTGAAACCTTTTCATTTAATTTATCTCACCGAGTATTTCTGAGTCTTCCCTGGGGAGGGGGGAAGTTACCTATCTGCAGTTATTAGACTGTGTTCTAAAAATACCTTGCCTAGGATTTTGGAAACTATTCAATATCTTTTGGTATGCTTACTTTCTAGAAAGTGAAACTATCCACTGTGAACCTTAGTCTGATACCTGCTTATAACAAGGATAGGAACAGGAGGTTTATTTTTATGATGGAACCTAACAGATCTATGAATTGTTTCTTTTAAATGGAAACCTCCAAAAGCATGGGATTAAGCTAGCTGGTTCTTCCAGTCCTCTATGTTGCTTCAGCTAAAAAGAGCTATTCAGCAGAGAAATGGAAGTTTCTTTTATTCTTAATCAGTTTGATTACATTTTGATTTCTTCAGTTAAAAAAAAATCCTCAGGAAGTAATAAAATGCTGGCATTAAACTTTAATTCCCAATAATTAGAGAGGATTCAAAAATACATTGGGAATACCATTAAAAGAGTTGTAAGTCAGTATGAAATGCTATAAAATGCCACTCAGAGCTAGTTTATGGCACATCATCAGCGCAGGCAAAATTGCATGTTGCTGTTAAGAAAGAGGAGCTAGACGTGTTGTGTGGTAACCTGCTTCTACCACAGGCAAGGGAGAGAGGAGGAAAGAGCTTGCAAAAGGACTGAGGGGAGGACACATTCCTGCAGATTTAGGCTCGTTGTTCCTATTGGCCTCTAGGAAGGGATAAAGTTGAGATATACTGAAGAGAAAGCTGATCTTGAGGACTAGCTACCACCCCACAACTGTATCCTCCCTTCTTGGGAGTTCGGTAGAGACATCCCAAGGGTTAAAATAATTAGTTATTTTATATTGCACATAATATTGCACATTGCACGCTACGTTACATACAAGTGTTACATTATAATATAATTAATATTATATTATTATTTATAACTGCTTTTACAGGTAAATACATATAATGTTGCCCTGAATTTGCTATAATCCACATAAGTATTTGAGCATTTGCTTTCCACAAAAGTTGACATAGACCATCCTACAGCAGAAAAGTTGTATTGTTTCACTGTAAAACTAAAAAAGGGTAGACATATACATCTCCCTTGAAGTTTTCTTTGCTGTAACACACACATAAGTACTAAAAGACACAGCACAATATTAACATTATTTAAAAAAAAAAGATTATCATATATTCTGCATGTTTAAGTTTGATGAATCGGTCTACTGAATTTGAATCTGAATTTGAGAAAAAACTTCTGAAGTTAGAAAGCATAGTCTTCTATAGATTTCGTTAATAACTTCATGTTCAGAATTGAACATTTCTGCCATGTTGGGGATCTAAGCATTAAACAGGTATTAAACCTCACCCCAATTTAATGCATAAATGTAGCTTTATCTCACTGAGGTCAAGATGAATTGTTATAAATATTATCTTAATGGTGATAGTTTTAATTACTAGAATTATGATGGAAGGTACATTTGTTAAAGATAATATCATTGATATTGTAACTTTTAACATGCCAATTAAAACTCTGCATTAAATATATTCAAAAGAATGACAACATTAATTATGAAAACAGTAAAATATAAGATGTAGTCTAATCTACTTATTTTTACTGTCTGTAATAATAGCTTTTGCGTTCTGATTTTGTTTGGGGGAGGTGTTTGTTTCTGTGTATTAAAATAATTAATAAATATAATATTGGCATACAAGCATGCCAGAAAGCTTTTGCTTTTACAGCTGTTTCAGCAGATCCAACTTCCTGACACTATTTGCCTTGTGTAGGCAAAAGATATTTATATCAGTATGTTATATATATTTCCCTAATTAAATTATTACATCAGAAGGACTTTGGAGTGTCTTTCATAAAATAGCATCTATAGGAAGTAACAGTTTGTCTTGGGCAGCTATGTTCGGTGATTTGTGATTGTGATTTTTTTCCAAAGTTAAAAAAAATTATGATTCTTTTTTCATATATCCATCAAGAACCCTGATTCTCCCTTCAGTTTAGATTTAAATTGAGTCCACATCAAACCCAAAGGTAACTTGTGCTGATAAGGTACTAGGTCTCTTTCTCTGTCTCCTAGATTAGCTGATTTGCTAGAAAATTCCTGAGCTTTAATCAATTTTCTCTTAGACACTGTTGTCTCATTACCTGCTTGACCCATTACTAGCAAAAAGAGCATTAAAGCACTCCTATTACTGAAGTTATAGGACATTTCTGCTTTTGATAATCTACTTTTTTACAGTACTGTCCACTTTGTCATTTGCTAGAACTGTCTGTAACAAAGCTCTCACCCCTGGTAAATGAAAAGATCCATAGGCATTATGACTGCAAGTTTGATTTGCCCTCAAATGTGGACTGTATAGAGGAATGATCACTCACTGTCTTTAGCTCTAAGAAGATAGCTGGTTGATGAAACAACTTCCTGGAATAGGGCAAAACTAAGTTCTAAGCCTTGTTCGTAAGACCCATTCATGTGTTTTGTTAACTAATTGTTATATAAAATAATCCCTTAAGCAACTAGTGAAAACAAGGTCTCCTTTTTTCTGAGTGAATGCCTTAGTTACTTATATCCTCTTCTTTCATTTAACTGACCTTAGATTTTTTTATTCTTATTTTTCCCAGGGAAAAGGATTTAGACAGAGAATTGGAAATATTCCCAACCTCAGAACAGCATATAATTTAATTCTGTTGCTCTCCGAAGAGATTAAAGATGAAGGCTTGAAATCCAAAAGGCTGAAGAAGGTTTTAGTACTTGATCTTCACATGTTGGACACATCCTTTAATCACTTGTGCTTTAGTTTACAACTGGGGTAGTATTGCAATTTCTTAGGCCTGTTGTGAATCTCAGCTTCATACCACAGTTATCAGACTTCTTGAGTTATGTCTGAGCCTTACAATTATAATACCTCTTAAGAAATGAAGATAGAGCAAAATCTAATTAGAATCAGGGATATTCTTTAACTGCTTTTGAACTGGCTCTTATACTGATGAAAGCAACCAGTGACCGAAACTTGATAATTATAACATGTTTTTGTGTTCTAATATCAATAATGGCATATGTTCTGGCACTTCAGAAGCATAAAACAGGTATGTTTGGAAATACTAGATGATATCTGAAAACATGAAAAGCACTGGATGAGCAAACCCAGAAGACATTTTTGTAGTTGCATGAATTATCTGCTTTATCACCATAGCCCACTTAGGAAAAAGGTAGAAAACCCCTGATGGCACTGCTGCAGAAAAACATGTCAAAACATCAACTAATGCAGGAAGTTCCAACTCATTGAAAATCTACTTATTACATGCTTGAGTGACCTTGGAAGCAAAGGAAAGCTGCAAGCAGGCAGAATAGTACAAGATAGACGAGGCTGACAGTATAGTGACTTCTGCTCTTTTTAATCTGCTTGCCATTTTGGTTATCTCTTCTATTGTTGCAATGGGCATTTGAGGTCAATTCAGTTATGTATGTTTATGTTAGGTCTTAGCAGACCCTTCCAGACGTAATTTTACTTGGCAAAACATGGACCTTATCTGAAAAGGAGCAACGTCCTTAAGCACAAGTTTCAGCGGGGAAAAAAAGGGCAGCGGGAAGAATAAAAGAAATACTCTAGGTATTTACAGAATTGTGAATAATTGTGATCCACTTATCTACTGGCAACACTTCTAAATTCAGATTTAAATAAGAAAATTAAAACCACATCTCAACAGGAAACAGTTTTCAATCCACTTCTGTCAAAGAAATAATACAGGCCATGACATCTTTCTCTAGCTCCTCCTTCACAGGCAATACATGCATTCATTTCAGGCAGGAATTTCCTGATGCAGAACATGAAAAAATTACACAGAAAACAAATGGTACGTGTTAAAAATGCAGAGTGGGTTTACAGCTGTATTGATTTCTAAGGAAAGATGGTGAAAGAAGTGATGGTAACTTTTATTAGATAAACAGAAAAGGGCTAATCTCCCACTTTAAACATATCAGTGTTCACTTTCCCAGATGGCACTATCATATAGGAAATCATTAGGTTTTCTGTGGGACTCTGTTGAAAAGTTATCATTTGCTATTAAAATTTATAAGTGACTTAGAACTGGTTTTATACAGAAAAATGTAGTTTATTGCACATAACATGAAAATGTGGCTATTTTTTATTAAATGCTATTGGGAGATAGATTCTTTTAAAACCTAGTGTAGCTTGCAGCTGCTGAGCCTTGTTGAATATCTGGTGTATAGCATGGACTATTCCATAGGCATGAAAAAAGGCTGCAGGATCATGTCAGCTAAATCAAGAATTCATGAAAAAAGAGCAAGGTACATCTATTAGTTTGCCAGGCTGCAGGGATGTGAAGACTCACTATCAAAACTTCCTATTTTGGCTGCATATTAATACCTCTAACACTCTGTGCCCCCACTTATTTTCAATGTAATTCATCTAATGTTCATGTCTTGAAATTTATAATACAGCTGGTTTAGGCTTTGCTTGGCACTCCATTTCATGTTAAATATTTTAAAATCACATTCAGCACAATAATTCTATTTTTTTCCATAATTATTCTTCTTTAATTCAAGTAAATAATAAAATTATATCTTCCTGTCATAGGATTATTTTCCTCTTAGTTCAAATAACTGAAATGAATGTAATTGCCAGTAGTTCTTTCAAATTTAAGTACCATGTACTTGTCCTGAAATAGCTAATACACTGATTTCTTCAGGCCAAAATGTTGTAGAAACTGCTATGTTAGAAAAGCTGCAAGTAATGTTTTCAGTTGTATAGGTTATCTATGCCATACATCTATGCCATATCCAAATATAATGTAAACCCCAATCATTTCTTTGATGTTTTGGATGTATTTTATATGTATACTATGTGTCCATACATGTACACACACATGCTTATTTATCTATGTACAGAATTAATAACAATCCGGTTTCTTCATGTGTTTTTTCCTGTTTAACTCACTTTTTATTTATAAATATTTTTTCCCTCTGATAGCCTTTTTACAATGTTTTCCTGTCACTGATGGTTTCCTCCAGAAGGGTCAGATGGGAAAAAAGTTTTATGACTATAAATCACATGTGTGTTTAGCAGTTTTCTCACTGCAAACTCGTGCTGTGTAGATGTCTGGCTGTCATCACTGAGTCTGCCCCCTGGGCTGGCAGATCTCTTATCACTGACTATACTGTAATTGATGCTAGGCAAAATAACCTTTACACACTGTGTTTGCTCTTTTTTAATGAGTGCTCTCAAAGTGTCTGCCCTATAAATGATAACTTGCTCTAATGTAAAACTATAAAAAGAAAATATACTATACATTAATTATTTTATTAAAGATGCAGTATGGTTTTAAAAATAATAATTTATTATAATTAATGTTTTGGACCATTTCGCTTCCTTCCTCAGGGGTGAAATAATGAACTCAAAAGCTTTCAAGTGAAGTTGAAACTTGAACCAAGGAACAGCATTACTGTATGAAGAGATAAAAACACGGTATTTTCTTAGTATACAGATAGGACACTGAGGATGATTGCACAATCTTATCAAGATTCAGCTCTATCTGTTACAATAAGTGTGGTATGGATAATTAGCAACTATATTATGTTTAGTAAAATTATGATTCCTTCAAAATATTATGCAATAGCTATTTAATTCTTTATTTCACCATAAAAAGGTTTTGAAGTTATCAGACTCAAATGCCTACGTTACAATATGGACTACATTTTATTTCCACAATAAATTAAAGTTTAAAAATTGTAGTGCAAGTTGATTTGTATTGGTTTCATGATGATTTCTTGTGTTAAGCACTTCTTTTTAAGCCATGAAGTAGACACCATTGAGGACTCATGAAGAGTTAATACACAGTCAACTGTCCACAGACTGCTTACACCAGCAATGAAATATTTTGAAGTTAATGTAATTTCTGTATACTTCATGCTGTAGGAATGTTTTCATTTGATTAATATTTCGTTGGTGGAAGAAGAACAATAATGAATGAGATTTTTATGATGGGAGACTTGTTTTCTTTCCAAGTTTGAGTTGTTTCCCATAGAAATTGATAAAGGACTAGCCAGTCTGCTGGCCTATCAAACATAAAAGGTTTAATTGTCTCTTCTGGCCATGTTGGCATAGCGGATGGAAAACCTGCTGCTCTGGGAAAGGAGCCCATGGCAGGGCAGGATATTGCTCTGCTGAATTGTTTTTTCTTTTCTCCTGCCTGACCCTCTTAGCTCTTCCATTGAGAGCCTCTGAAAAGATATGGAAGGGGAAGAAGCCAATCAAAGCAAAGACAATAAGAAAAAGAGTTTAGCAGTTCTATGTGAAAATGTCCCCAAAGCTTCAGAGCTTGATGGATCAGCTAGATCTGACTTTGTCTGGCAACTTTACCTTTCTCGTTGGATATAATAGCAAGATTACCAAGACAGTTATGTGTCTGGTGTTTGTGTTTGTTTCTGACATACTAGTCCTGCATGATATTTTACTGAGTATGTTTAACAACGGAGAAAATATCAAAGATGATTACCTTCAAGGCACACAAAAATTGGCTTCAGCTACACCGAGCTAAGTTGTGCTTACAGGTATTTTGACAGTATGGTTTGACGACTATAGGTAACATGAAGTATGGGTTACAGCTTCTGTGGGAGAAAACTGATGTCCTGTGTTTTTCAGAAGAAATAGTCTTGAAATAGCTAGCAGGAGAGCATACAAGGAAGGGGCTTGGAAATAAAGGCAATGGGGGAAAAAAAAAGAGTAGAAATATTAAATTGACTTTTATACATTTCATAGAATCAGAATCATAGAACAGTTTGGGTTGGAAGGAACCTTAAAGATCATCTAGTTCAAACCCTCTGCGATGGCCAGGGACCACCTTCCGCTAGACCAGGTTACTCAAAGCCCCATCCAACCTGGCCTTGAACACTTCCAGGCATGGGACATCCACGCATTCTCTAGGCAACCTGTTCCACTGTCTCACCACTCTCACAGTAAAGAATTTCTTCCAAATTTCTAATCTAAATCTACCCTCTTGCAGTTTAAAACCATTACCCCTCATCCTATCACTACACTTCCCTGATAAAGCTTTCCTGTAAACCTCCTTTAAGTACTGAAAGACTGCTATAAGTTGTCCCCGAAGCCTACTCTTCTGCAGGCCTGGACACATTACTCCAGGTGAGGTCTCACAAGAGCAGAGTAGAGGGGCAGAATCACCTCTCTCAACCTGCTGGCCATGCTTCTTTTGATGCAGTCCAGGATATGGCTGGCTTTCTGGGCTGCAAGTGCACATTGTCGGCTCATGTTGAGCTTCTCATCAACCAGCACCCACAAGTCCTTCTCCTCAGGGCTGCTCTCAATTCCTTCTCTGCCCAGCCTGTATTTGTGCTTGGGATTGCCCTGACCCACGTGCAGGACCTTGCACTTGGTGTTGAACTTCATGAGGTTCTCACAGGCCCACCTCTGAATTCTGTCGAGGTCCCTCTGCATGGCATCCCTTCCCTCCAGTGTGTCAACCACATCACAAAGCTTGATGTTGTCGGCAAACTTGCTGCAGGTGCACTCATTTGCCCCTTCCCTATATTTTGTTCTAATAAGGAAAGTCTCTGGGACTGACAAGAACAAAAGAATTAAAATTAAATGTCTTTTTATCACAAATCCATTTTTTCCCCTTCAACTTAAATTATATAAGACATGCCTTTCAAAGGCATGAAAAACTCCAGTTTGCTGTTCAAAAACCAAAACTGTAAACAGGCAGAAAGTTGTTATCATGAACTATTTTTTCTAGGAAAAAAATAAGCATTTAAAGTAAGTTCTATTGTTAAATACTTCTTTTATGATGCATTTCTTTGTTTAGAGATATTGGAAAGAATTTTCTTATTTCAATAAGAAAATATTTTCTGATTTCTTACTCATCTTATCTGAAAATGAATACAACATTGAAGTAGATGTGTAATTACAGGATAAAAGGGGATTTTTCAGGGAAACCCTTGCAAAAATATTGGCAGCAAATCACTATCTTTTTGTATAGTCACTGAATTTGTCTTACACAAAAGAAAAAATTATTTTGGATGAAAAAAATATCAAGAGACACAGATAAAAAAGAATGCCACATTACTACTTACTTCTCTGATTTCTTTCTACTTGATGGAAAAAACTGTGGTAATCTTAAATTATTTATATGATTTTATCACTATATAAGAATTTTCTATAAACTGATGCACATGTATTTCTATATATACACATACAAAAGTGAAACTCATAGGGGACAAGTTGTTTGAAAAGAGAATATGTTTTAAATTTTGTCGTAGTTTGGGCCAGATTGGCCTATACGGGGATCGAACCCGTGACCTTGGCATTATCAGCACCAAGCTGATAACATGACCTTTACAAATTAAATCAGAACAGCTCTGAGTATTTATTGTTCCTAAGTATGTATTCTCTGTCATCTAGCTTAGAAAAGAATTTACCTTATTTGTAGAAACATTGAAATCTGAAAGAAAGTGAAATATGTCACATTCAGGAGCATTGAACAGGTACACAATAGCCATTATGATATATACCTTATAATTAAATAAATTAGTGAGAAATGTATTCTACTTGAATACTTTCTCTCCCAAATTGAGCATTGCAACTGACAAACCTTCTGTTTGCCACAGAAATGACCTATAGTCAAGCATTTTTTTTTAATGACTGAGGATAAAATAACAAAGCAAGGTGGTGATATATACCTTAATGAAATAATAGAGATTGAGAGACTATAATTCACAGAAGTAGCTTGGAGATGAAATAATTAAAAGCATGCTGGAGATGCTAATACCATTATATGTTATTAATTTTTAATGCCAGAAGCTATAACTGAGATCACCTACTCTCACCTTCTGCATGACATGTGTAAGAGGGGACTATAGATAACCACTAGCTGCTACACCACGTTCTCATACAATACCTTCAAGATGTTTCCCAGCATTCGTTTAAGATTGTATTCATATCATCTAATGACACCACAGACTATGTAATGGTGCCAGAAAGGGACCTGCGGGTCATGGTGCTCAACAAATATTATGGCCTTGTCGCAAAGGTGGTCAAATGCATTCTGGTCTGTGTCAGCAAAAGTGTTGCCAGCAGATCAAGGGAAGTAATTATTCCCCACTATTCAGTGGCTGTGAGGCTGCATTTGGAGTCCTGTGTCCAGTTTTTATTCCCCAGTGCTTGAAAGACATTGACGTACTGGAGTGAGTACATCAGAGAACCACCAAAATGATTAGGAGGATGGATCACAAAATATTTAAGAAGCTGAGAAGCCTCAGTTTTTTCAGTGTTCAGAAGATAAGGCTTAGGGGAGATATTAATGAAGTTTTATACATAGGACAGAGATAGACTCTTCTTGGTGGTATGCAGTGATAGACAAGAAGCTCTGGACACAAATTGCAATGAGAGAAACTATGATACTAGGAAAAATAAAGTATATATTAGGATAAAGTTTTTCACCACTAAAATAATAAGAAACTGGGACAGGTTACCCAGAGAGGTTGAGATGGACTCTCCATCCCAGAAGTGATTTATACTTTACTGGCCAAACTTCTTAATAACTTGACCTAGTTGGTGGTGCTTGGAGCGAGGTCTTGGACTAGATGACTTCTAGAAATTCTTTCTACATGTTTCTATGATTCTGAGATACATTAACTTAGGTGTCTAAATTAGGAAAATAGCTTCCCTGTATAATGCCTTGAAAAGCCAGGCATCTCTGGAGGGCTTAAGAGAAGTGGAATATAGATGCCCCAAATGGCTTTCTGAAGGATTGTCTCTTCAGGGATAATAAAAGAAGACTGGCAAAAGTGTTGCCCTGATTTTCCTGTGACTACTAAGGCAAGTATGGTGTGCAAAAGATTTTTTCGGATCAATTTCCAACTCTTAGTATTTGTGTGTGTCCATTCTTTAAGAGCTTCAACTGGTATGAATATAGCAACTGCATCAGTGAGTGAGACAATGAATGAAATGTGGAAGGCATACAGAGTATAGAACATATGATATAGGGTAGAGAAAGCAGACTATAAGGAGAATCATTGGATTTTAAAATCTCCTTTTCTCTGGCTGCATAAGGCTTGGTATGGAACTTGTCACATTCACCAAGAAAATCATGGATAGTACACATTTTTTCTCTTACCAGGTGGATAAATCACCAGAGGAAAAAGCATCATCTTTTTCTTTTTTCCATTCCACAACACTGTCTGTATCACAGGTTATTGATTGTTCATTTTGGTTTGTATTTTGGTAAGAATATTCCATTGAGGTAGAAATGAAGTTTAAAACAGGTAGAATCAGAATCAGAAAAGGGCAACAAATGTATTGTTTAAGTTCTGCCCACCATAGTTTCTGTCTATGCTCTGACATAAAGAGTCCTAGCCATGCTTTGCAAAAGTATTTCAAACTAATACAAGAAATGTTATGTATACATGGTCTAATTAACAGATTAAACTTCCTGACACAAAATGAGAGTAACCATAAAAATGATGCGGAGGTTTACAAAATGAGAGACCATAAAAAGGAAGAAGACCACATAAAACCTCCCAATCCATGACACCCTTGAAGAATACCCTCTTGGGTTTTGCTTCCTCCCATGTATTACAATTAGGGACAGAGTAGCTATTCCCTCCTATGGAACATAGGACTGAACTACTGTTTGGTATGGTGCCGCATAGTGAGAGAGAAAAGTGCTGACTCAACATATGCCAATAGGTGACATTTGATTAACTGGACTTATAGCATAATTTTATCATTTAGTCTCCACATTCCAAACACCTTCCTTTTCTTGGACTTTCCTGATTTCCCGGCATGAACCAGGATAATATATTTTAACTGAACTGAAGAAGTATTGAGATTTCGAATGTTTAATATGCTTTGAGCTGTACAACACATCTTCTGCAGCAGAATCCCCGTAAGGATGTGATTTCAAGAAGCTTGGGTCATATCACAGTAGGCAGTCACATTTGCAAGCTAACAAAAGCAAAATGAGATGAACAAAGTAAACTAAAATTAGTAACAGCATGTTTCTTGCCTGTGGCAACATATATAATAAGTAATGGATGATGACAGATGACTGCTAATTTTTCCTCTTACTTCTACTAATAAAGCAAATAAAAACATTTTATCAGTAACACTGAACCTCTCCCTGTATGTGTGTGGGTTAGGAAACACAGAATTTTAACCCACAGATATATTTTTTTTCTTTTTCTCTAAGGTGTAGAGCAAAATTAGTGACAGAAACATACTGCTCCCTTGCAGAGCTGCTCTGAATGTACAGCAAAGAGTGTAGAGTGCAGTCAGGGGCTAGAAAGAGGCAGCTGGCTCAATGGAGATGAGGAGATACAATATGCAATTCTCACAGGAAAGGCTCTTCCACAGGTACCAGATCCTCTGCTTTCATTGAAAGAAGCCCGTGCTGGAACCTCGCCCATTTCATGACTTTTCATCACTTTCCTCAATGAAAACACTGTTGAGATCATCAATTTCATAAAAAGCAGAAAGTACTGATGAAACACTTTTTCACACAATTAAGAGTTAATTGGACTAATATAAACTAAGTGAGCAACAATATAGTCTTTATTTCCTCTTATTAGCAAAAGTGGAAAGTAAATCGGGAATTGTTCCTTATTGGTTAATAGAGAAGAAAAGACATTCAGACCCCACCTATTCAGTGAAGTTCCTACAAGAATAGTCTATATATAACTTCTTTGTGTTTCCTACTGTTTTTTCCTATCATTTTCCACCATAGTTTCAGTGAGACTATTAACAAAAGTAGCGAGACTATTAAGGAAAGAAACTAGCAAGGAAAGTAGCGAGAATACCTACTTGGATTTGGTTGGAACAGACTGCACACTTCATGGCTGTCTGTTATGCAATAACCAAAACCCAGGTATTCAATGCAGCCAAACTTTCTATGTTTCAAATTCTTTAAATATATTGTTTAAATGGGCTAGTGAAAATGGAATAATTTTAGTATTTCTGATGCAATCTTCTCAGTGCATAACGACTTCTTCACCTCTATATTTAGATCTCCATCCATAAAATTACACTCGAGCATGCCTCAGACTGAAAGTTTTTGGTTTGGGGAGTAAGATACATTTCTTGGGGTTTATTTAGTGTTTTGTTACATTGCTTTTTATAAACTAGAAAGAACTGTAAAAGCAAATCATAGAATTAAGATTAGATAAAGAGCTAGTTATAAGAATGCAGTGTTTCAGAAAAATCTCTATGACTTTGGAGTTGTCACCAGAATAAGAAGGGAAATATTGCTGTTTGATAGCGTATACATACTTCCCTCAATTTTTAAAGTTGGCTATCTAATTCTCACCTAGCACAGGTGTTACAGAGCCATATTACTACTGCTGATTACAATGGATACTTCTAAAGGAAAAGGACCAGAATATAGATCTGAATATGAATACAAAATTGTCCGTAGAGTTTAATTGTAAGGACAACCATTTGGCTGTGGCCCAAATTAGCTGGCACTCTGTCAAAAATGCTCAGATTTTGTCTGGGTAGAATATGACTGGTGAAAAACTGCTCATTATGGGCAGTTTGGATGCAGCCACACAGGGTTTTTTTGGATAGTTGTGAAAAAATGGTGAGCTATGTGAACAAAAGTTGTTTTTATTTTGGTCAGGGCTCAAAAAATAGTCTTTGACCTACTTTATTTATCAGAATTAATGGACAATAACACCTTTGGAGAGAGTGATAGAAAACTTCCAACAGATAAAAAGAAAAAAATTACCTATAAAGTTAGGTTAATCTTCTCATATTTATGTACTTTGAATAACATCATGTCATTGATATGCCATTCATCTGGTCTTTGGTTGGGGGAAATTTTATTCATGCTCCTTCATAGAAATTAAAGACATTGAAGTATTTTTTATGTATTATTACAGTATTATTTTTTAACTGTTTCTATAGCCCTCCATTATCACTTCCTTCTGCTTTCTGATCCTGTTCTTATACCCTAGAAATTAGTAGAGAATGCTATTCTGTCTCCAGGATTAAAGCAGTTTTTGGTCTGGCTCTCTAAAGCTCCCCTTCAGGCCAAGAAACGAATTAAATCTAAATCTTTTTCTGCCTGGGTGTTTTAGCCACTAATGTACTTTATTTACAATAGTACACAATAGCACCCACAACTTCTCTTCTGCTTGTGCTGTTTTCTATAAAGCAGCTTCTACTGCAAGAAAAGTATACTAATACTTGCATTAGGCATGCTTTGAGCATACACACAGCAAATAGGGCACTTCAAAGCCCTTTGTACTTCAACCCCAATCACAAGTAATTGTAAGGTAGGTGCTAGACTCCGTGCAATTTGGATGGCCTTAAACTGTGCAAAAAAACCACAATAGGAAGCACATAAAATAAGAATCACATAAAGTAGGAGCCTTTCAATCTAACTTCAGCCATCTAAAATTTAGGCAAGCAGTCTAAAAAAAATAATCTGGAATTCCTTTAGTCTTAGATACCTGTCTTAGAAGAAGTTGACTTGGTGACCAGCTGAGAGAAATGTGTAACTACCAGAGTGTTAAAATAGGGTTGATAATCCTATTGTTAGAAAACAAACTCAGAGGGGTATCTAGTAGATCCAGATGTACTGGGTTGTTCTTGGGTTATGGTTTTGCACTCAGTTCTTTCCGAGGCCTGCTTTGTTTGCTTAGTATCACTAAGTAAAAGACAAGCATATAGAAGTGCTTACAGAATTAGATATTTGAAGGTTCCTCACCCTTTTCATACAAAAGCTAGTTGTTAGCCTTCTACATCAAGTAGGAAATTCAGGTTTGTCCTCAGAGTATTCGAAGCTACAGCTTTCATGATAAAAGAGACTCGAGCTGCTTTGTGGGATCTGTTCCTCTGTACAGAAGGAAATGAGATTCCAAGAGCAAGATGAAAACCAAGACAGAAATTAATTATGTCGATGGCTAGGACACACCATCTGTGAGTATGGGACTCAAGTCTGTAATTATTTCTAATTTTTCTTTGGTGATTGTTTAACACAAATATGTAAGCAATCCAGACAATAGAAACCAGGACCCACTTGTCTTGGCTAAAAGTTCTACAGATAGACTTTGCATTCTTTATGATTACTTTCTCTAACCTCTCGATTCTTGCATTATTTATTTGACAGTAGTTTGACAGGAAAGGTGGAGAATTCATCCAGATCCTTCAGCCTGATGAGAGTAATTTACAAATTAGTGCTGAGAATTTCTATTCTCTTTAATTTTTTTTTTATTATTATTCTTGCAGCCTGCAGACTAGCAGCCTCTAGATTCTTATCCAGCTCCAACCATCCATTGTTTTAGAGGAAAGTGATTATGGTAATGGTATTAAACGTTGTTTGGAGCGTGTTAGGTATACCGAGAGCACAGTAAAAGCACCAAAAGTTAGGAAAAATGTACTACTGCCTAACTTGTGAAACTTTAAGAGGCTTAGCTATGGAATGGGTTCTGAGATGCTTAGCTCTATTCAAATGGCAACACCTTGGGCATGACCTGTAGCAGAAAATTGAGCACCATAGGCAAGCTGATAGGTGAAAGTTGGGTTCCTATGGACCATAGAGGAATGGTTAAGAGGTTAACTTGGGCTCTGTGATTGCACTCTTGGCTTTAAGTGTATTAAGCCCCAGTAAAATCTAGTGCATGTATTTAAGTTTTTCATATAATGTTACCTGGATCTTCATATTAAGCTGAACTATTTGTCTTTTAAATTTGCATACAGCTCTGATTCTGGACATTAGTTTTCCTGTATAGAGCATCCATATATTTCAAAACATTAAAGAATGAAATTAATTTATGCTTTTAATTGACTCTTCAAAATGTTATTTATTATTCTCTTTTTTAATGTTCCAGTAAAATAAGAATATATTAGGTCCTTATACAGTAACTGGTGAATTAGTTTACATATGTTTCTGCTCATAACCTTTATAAGAGAACACTTGACATTTTAAATGATTTGTTCACACTGGAAACCTGAATGTGGCAAATGCCTGTAGATGTGTCAGCTAGCATAATTCTAAAAATAAATACAAGTATATTTCAAGGGAGAATTTGGAAACTGGACGAACTGGAAACTGTGGGTACAGTTTAATGAAGAATCATAGGCCAACCAAATTGAATATTCTCATTCATAATACTTGAAGAAAAAACTGAACTCCTTAACATTTATTTACATCAGTGTTTTAAAGAAATTATATTATTTGGGGGGAAAAAAAAAACAAAAAATAAATAAAAGGAAGTAGTAAATCATCTTTCTAGGAAAAAGAAAGTGTAAGATACCATTTAGTTAAAAAATTGACTTATCTGGTTTGAGATATGTGCAAAACCTTATTTACCATGAAACAGCAAGAAACATTTGTATAGCTATTTAATGCATGGAATCAATGCATCTGTAAAACTGGGCGATCTAACTAATTTTTATGTCTATAAACGTCAGGGCTCAAGCAGGATTTTCAGCAAAGTGTGTTTTTATCATGAAATTTCACTGTTTTATTACTTTCAATTTTAATCAATGCTGCAAGAACTGCAAAAACTGCAAAAAAGTGAAGTACTTAGACTTTAAATATATATTCTTAGTGCTTCTATACAACCACAGTATACAGAATTCTTAGAATTTTTATGCAGTTTTATAAAGATATTTACAGTCTATCACTTTGCTCTTTTACTACTTTCAGTGGTAAATTTATTTTTAAGTAATTGTTCATTTCTCAGCTCACTTCCATGCACAAGTTAATTAACAAATCTTGTTTTCAGATAGCAAGTGCTGTCTTGTCTTTGTGTGAAAGCACATGATCTTGTATTTTCTCCCAAAAGTTGCTTTTTTTTAAAATTTATAATGCAATAATCATGTTCATTTTAGACAGCAATGGAAAATGTAAATATAATAGTGGTACACCTTCTCAGAGTCTGAAAAATGTTACGTCTTTCTCAAGATAGCTTGTATGGAAAACACCTTTACTGTACTGCTTTCTGTACAACTGCTATTTCAGAGAAATATATTTGTCATCATACTGAAGAAAGAACTATTTATTTTGTGCTATTCTTTTTTTTGATGGTGGCTTTGTAGACAGAGTTGGAAATCAATCACAACCAAACTTTCATCCAAGTGTTTGATCAATGCCCCATCTACTGTTCTCAGGGGATTTCTTTCTCTTTGTGTTTGTGTCTGCGACTCTATCTGTGTAGGTGCGTATACCTGTAGTATTACCAGAGGTTAACCCACCAATTTAGCTGGATAATATTCCCAATATAACACTGCACTTGAAATTTAAGGTGCAAGTATTAGATCCTTCCAGTAACCAATGCATTGTCATCTGTAAACTAAAAAATAACTCTGTTCCTTAGCATTCAAAATTACTTACATAGTCTCAATATATGTCTAAAACTGGGGAATCTAACTGAATTTTTTGTTCTGCAAACTTCAGGACTCAAGTTGGATTTTCCAGTGAAGTGTGTTTTCCCATCAAGGAATTTCCCTGCTCTGTAACTTTTCAACTTTAACAACATCTGTACAACTTCTGAGTAGTGAAACAATCCTGTCGTTATGTCTTCATAGCACAGAGCAATAGCAGGAAGAATCTTATGATTTTTCAGATTGTGTTTGTTATTACAGTCAACAAGAAAACCCAAAAAAAGTAACTTCACAGCCTATTTTAATTTCTGAAACTCTTATGTCTTTCAACCTGTTTTGAGCTTGACAATAATGGAAGCCTCTGTCTTCAATGTGCCATCCAAAAATTCACGTGAGGATGATTTGTGTTCCTATTGTTGAATTAACTAAATGAATCTTAACATCTTCTATCTTATTCTGATATTGCCAGCATTTAGACAAATTCCTTCATATGAAACTCTCATTAATAGGCTACTCAGTATGGGTAAGTGATATGGATCTATATACTGATAGACTTGCATTTCATATTGTTTCCCAATTGCCCGAGACCGGCACTTCAGAACAAGGCTGATCACAGAAGACAACACAGAGGAAGTTAAGTGAACAAACCTATTTCATAAAATAATTTATAATATGAAAAATAATTTTTGTGGCATTTGTTACTTCCTTTCTAAAAACAAATGGAGAGTGGAAAAAATGGACAAACCTCCCTAAAACTGTTCTCTGGAGTGGTTTCTTGTCCACCTCTATAGATGTTCTACTCACTTTATCCTTTTGTCTTTTTCTGTGAACAGCTGTGCTTTTAAAACACTCCTGAACCTTTGCCAAGGAACAACTTTCAAAGGTATTGTGTTATTTATTTAATGGTTTTGGAAGCTCTTCTCAGCCTTTTCTGGAACTGTAACTTCCTTCTGAACTCCTAGACTACAAATTAATCAATAAAGGTAATGTAAGTCACTTGTCATTCTTTTTATTCTTTTCTTTCCTTGAAAACTACATCTCAACCACCTCACCTTTGCATTGCCCAGCTCAGGAAGTGTAAGTGATGGATGACACTATGCAATGTCCAGCTCTTTTGTTCGTATAGTTGTAACTAAGAGCTATACACTCTTGTCTAATTGACATTTAAGGAAGGTTTTTAAAATCACACTGCAGACAGATAGTCATATAGGCCCCATTTCCTCTTTCCTTCTAAAAGTATGTTACGCAGCATACCTCTTTCCTTTGTACACTCTGATTTTTTCAGATGTCTATGACTTCTATTCCAAATGGAGGTGTGAGATAAATTATAGTCTGAGTTACACTGAGCTAAGTACAGAAAAATTTACAAAAATAAAATCTATATCATTATTTTAAATTTTCAGGTTAGCTGAGATCTCACACGAGATGATAAACAAGAAGTAAATATTATCTGAAGGACCATTCGGTATTTTATAAATACATACAATGTGAGCTTTAAATAACTAACTTAGGTAACAAATAGAAATAAATGTAACTCTTTTTTCCAAGCCCTAATCAAAGTCTTAACCTTTTTTTTAAACTTTGGGCATATAGTCATAACTCATAGGGAACATCCTCTTTCGTATTCTATTATGCTATATGAAAGTGTATACAATTGCACTTTAGTATAATGCAATAGCATTTTAGTTGCCATGTCCAAGAGATCTGCCTCTGAGTTTGAGTGACAACGTAGTAAATTTATAGCATAAAATAATTGCTGTCTTTTGAAAACTGCGTATGAATGGACAAGACAGTTCATGTAATATTTTCAATCATTCTTCAAAGCTTGGCATTTTTGGAGGTGGAGGTTCTTGATAAAACATGATTTTAGATAAGGAGTTAAGGTTCTAGCACCATTTAGGAAAACAAACACATGATTTTAACTTTCAGTATGTACCGCTGCTGTTTCAGTGGGACTTAAGCGTTTTCTTAAATACAGTAAGAATCTGCAACTGTGTTCTAACTTTGATTTGAAATGTCACCATCTAGAAGATCAAGAGGAAAGAAGTAAAAGTAACATTTATAGTTCTACCTATGGCAGTATATGTTAAATGTAGAATACATTTTGTTTTTTCATTGAGCTCACAGTAAACAGAAGAAAAATAGCCATAGCTTTTCTAGTCTATTAAACTAAAATATGAAAATTGTCACTTGTTAAATGAAACTTGGTAATCTGTTTAAAACTACTATGCAGTCATACAAGTTTGCATTTATAATGAGTAAAAATGTGACCAAAAGAAACCACATACAACTATGTCATACTTCCGGAAGACTAATTTTCCACGAGTCTCTCTAGGAATCATTAAAAGGACTTGTATCAAAAAGATATTGTCTAGATGTCCTTGGAAGTGCATTTGTGTGGGAGATGAAAACAAACTTGACAGTAAATACCAACAGTTTCTTGAAAGATATTCTTCTTTCTCTTTCTAAGAGATTGGCAGCTATAGAGCTGAAAAAAAACCCCAAAATTCTTAATATAATGTGTTTTGCTATTTGATTATGTTCTGATGAAAAATGGAAGGAGGAACTTTCACTTTTTTTCCCTCTCAGAATGAAAATTTCATTACAGATAACAAACCATTTGTTGTCTATTCACCTCTAATATGAACAGAACTCATTCAATCTTCTTTTCTGAGAAGTCCATAGAATCTAATACGTAGCCAGAAGTACCTGATAGTGTTACTTAAAAATGTTTTGTAATAAAAACCCAAAAAGACAGTAGTGATGTATATATAAATACTTGGGAACGTAATGTTGTGTTTTGACAGAAATGACTGTAAAACCACAAAAGCTTCACACATGTTGCATGATGTATATTTAAATAGGAATACAGAGAGACAGGAAGCTTTATAGTGTGCTGATGGTGCTCATTATCACAGTGGTATCACTGGAATGTATGATGTTTTTTGTTCACTATATTAATGACTAAGGTTAATAAATGACAGTTTACAATCACAGCTATATTCTCTGTGTCTACATGTAACTTTGGTCTGGAAGGCATCGTATAAAGACTAAAAATAAAATAACCTAAAATAATAGTAGATGGAGGAAATATTTCCTAGAGATTAATCTACTCACTCAATGTTCTTCTATTTAAAACTTAACTAATGGAAGGAAACAATTGTAAACTACAAACTGCTAAAGCTGCTAAATCATACTTCACTGATAAAACAGTGAACCAGACAGCAAGTAAAATGAAAAAGGACTGCCCACCAACTGCTGATATACAGTATTAGTAATTAGGTGTAATTATGATTTAAGATGTTGTGTGGTCACCCAGAAGGAGTTTGTAGTTTGTGAACACAGCAATCCCATTACAAGCTCGGCAAATCCCTGTGTATGCCCATTTCAGCAATGATGACTGTCTGCAGAAGAATCTCTTCATTTTACCTTTCAGTAGAGGCAGAAGGTTAGGAGATTTACATTATCAGCACATTTGTAACACTGATAAATATGAGTGGGATAATATTAGATACGCAGATTGTGAAACTAAAAAAGGAGAAAAAAACTAAACCAAATCAAACTATATTAGAATATGAATTCTTCAAACTGATCTTGAGTCATTGATATTGAGTCCTGGGCTAGTATTTTTACATAAATCAGGTTTTTATATTATTGCTAATATTTTAAGATGACTCGTTAAATTGTTGAAAACTGTGGAGGAGGAAAATTAACACAATGAAATGAACTTAAATGGGAGCAGAGTACTTATCAGGCAGAAGTAAGATTACACAGCTCTTTGACAAAAGTCTCCTTACAGAATATTGTATTCCAATCTGTTACTAGCAATTCTTTTACTTATTGCAACACTTGAAATATCATAGAAATTTCAACAGAGCATATAGCAGGGGTGCAAAACATGAACCGTGCTTTGAACAACCTGTGTATCCTAGGGGAAGACAAATCATAAGAACCTTTAAAAATTTTTGTAGAATCTTCAGACAATAAAATGGTGCCAGTTGTAACTGTTGTTTTTAAATACCAAAATGGAGGAAAATAAGATATAATTAAATTCATATGATAAATAAATGTCATAACAGGTTGTCTTTATCAATGTGGATGTATAAGTAGCTCAAATAAATGACTAAATTATGAATTATTCCTATTGCAGAATATAGTCTTACCATGATATGAAGTATTCTAGCTGTGGAAACTGCATTCCATCTCCAATGCACTCAGTAGGAATATGCTCAGTTTCTTTTCTTGTCTCTCTCTTTTTTTAAAATGAGTTTATTGAATGTTTTAATGTTTGAGGTAAATATATAGCACAAGTGTAAGGTGATTTGATAGAGTGGAACAAATTGTGAAAGGTTACAATTATTATGGCATTCCCTGGGACAATGGAAAAATGTTGCATGAGGAATGTCTTCCACACAAAGAAGACATAAGTTTTTCTGAAATTTAAACAAAGCAGCATTTTTCATATCTTTCATATTCAATGTTTCAATGTATATCAAAATCTTTCTTTATAAAGCCACCTGTCTTCCATTATTTCATATGCTCCCTCCCTTTTGCCACTGTGCTTTGAGAGCAGTAGGATGTACCAGAAATCACAGTCTCACAGTCTCATGGGGTTTTATGATCTTTTTTTTCAGAATAAAGGGAATTAAATTCTAACATTACATCTTCATCCAGACTTATACCATTTTCATCCATTTAACTTATTTCTGTGAAATTAAGGGAATTCTAGAGTGAATGAGGAAGACTACAGTGCTAACAAACTTTTCTGCTTCTGCCAACTAGGATGTTGTGAGTAGAAGATTCCCTAACTGATGGATAGTGAAAAAACAGTTAAGGAAATTGCAGTCTTGCAAGATTTATAGACACATACACACAAAAGAGACAAGGTAAATGAACTTCACAATTAACCTGCAACATACTACAGGCTTTCCAGAGGTAAAGCACAAAGCTGACTTGCCCTATAAATTTATCTACAAATTTATGAAACCATAGCTCTCAGAGAAGGCTTCAGATTTCAGAACTGTATATTCAAAGCAATATGCAGAATGCTTTAATAAGAAAATTGCATTAATAAGACAGTTGTGTTAAATGAGTTGTTTTTATCAGGAGGAAAAAAGTAATAGAACCGAGGAGTTGATTGAGATTTGCACTGATAACTCATCAAGATGTATTCTTTTGTATTTCAAAGGAAAACTCTGAGAAGCACAAAAGATAAATTTTTCTGATTCAGATACTGTGATGTGACAGAAAGCTGAATATGTTTTATAATATATATTGTCTAGAACGCTGGTATGCCAGTGTAAAGTTGTCCTAACTTGCTTTTTTCTCTCATAGGTCCAAGAACATTTCTCTGTTTTATAGTTACAGAGGTTTCCTGGATAATCGCTCCAATAAGGAGAGGAGTCTGAAAGAGTTTCCCAGTGCATGTGAGGAAAGTGAAGGTCATAACTATTTTGGAATGAGTGATCTAAGGTTGTTTAGATGAGAACATTTGAAAATAGAGTAATTGTTCAAGACAACTAGGTGATAATGTGGTTTTTGCTTGTTTTTCACATATGATTTTTTTTTCTGTGGTAGGATTGCATTCAAGATTGATATCTCAATGCAGGTATGTACATGGGAGGTAAGTATTTAAGTTCCTATTATGGACAATGGCAATGTAGTCAATAAAGTCATTGGACCCTGGAGAAACTCAGGTCACATATAGTACACACCTTGGTTGCATGCTTGCAACCTTAATATTTTCATTCTAAGGAGCATTTGCTTTGGTTAGAGTCTTATCTAGTACTGTGTCTAGAAAAAACCATTAGCAGCTGAAATATCCTAGGTCTATTGCTTAAATGCATCTTTCGGTGTAGTTTCAGCCAAAAGGTATCAACTTTGTGAGCTCCAAGACCATGTTAGTATGCAAAATAAATTGCAGTATGTAGATACAGTTGGGAGATTTGCTGTTCTTTATGCAAACTAGAATATTAATGTAATTAACTTGTGTTGCCCATCATTGCAACTGTGGCACTGTTTTAATTTACTAGCCTACGGATATCTCTGTGCTTAATCACTGAAACAGTTTCCTGCAATTCACTGACTGTGTTGACCAAAATCAGGATTCAGTCATCTAAATAAAGACTTTTAAAGATATTGAAGACACTCTACTGTTCCTTGTTCAATCTCTAGTTGCTTCAGCATTGTGGCTTCTCCATAAAAGTCTTGTGTCATATTTACCTATTCCAGAACTCTGGTACCAATGGATCCCACTACAGCCTAACCAATATAGATATGATGATAAAACTCCCCTTGTTTTAATCTGCTTTCCAAGGAAATTTAGTAGCTATTCTCTGAGTTACAGGTGGTTGTTTATATTAGGAGCTTGAAAGCAACAAAATACATAAAATATTCCTTGTATCTTGGTATCATTACTTCCAGGGAGGTGAAAAAACAAATTGCATTTTTCCTAGTAAGAATGAGATGTGCCATTGGTTTGTCATTGATGACTCCATTAGCTAGAGGGTCTTTATAGCTTTACATGCCAACTCTATTGATATCATATAAATACAAAATACAACAATTGTTTGCAATTATATAAATTTTCGTGAAAAAAAATACAATAGTTATGTAGTGAAAAATGACAATCTTTTTACAAGGACATCTTATTATACAGTTTTCCACTAAACACTCTTGACCAAAAACACTTCAAAAGGTACCTCATTAGGTAACGCACTAATGGCATTTCAGACCCTCAAAAATGTCAGGAACTTTAACTTTGAGTTCAGATGGGTTTTGAACTCAAGTGAAACAGGTTCCTCACAGCTTGTGATCATTAATTTGCAAGCTATTTGTCAGTTGCATGGTAAGCAGATGGAATCTACTCATCAGGGCACAACTTAAATGTGAAACAAATAAAAAAAGAAAATTGAAAATTATGTCACCAAGCTGGCAGGACTTCCAAATACTTCCAACCATGAGAATTAAAGAGAACCGATGTTGCAACAAACAAAAAAAAGGCAATATACAGAATGAAATAACTTTTTCTAATCTAGTTCCTAGCTTCATTTTGAGATTTCTTCCATAAAAAAAAATTCTAGCTGCTGACTTATATTCAGGACAGGAAAAGAGCTTCAGTAATGAAAAATAGCTTAAAAGAGTTAATCCTTTAAAATACAACACATGTTCTAACCTTTTTTCATACTATGGTGTCTTTTTAAGCTTGGTATTCTAAATCTGAATCAGCAGTGCAGTCTTCTGTACGTTCTGAACACTGAACAACGGATGAACTGGGTTTATAAAATTAATTTAAACATACGTGACTCTGAAACTACTGAGCTAGCTATGAAAGCAGTTTCCCAGTCCCTTCCTGAATTGTTGTGCTGATTTAAAATCTAAACCAGCATCATCTTGGATCCTATACTCTTATGTAAAATGAATTATAACAAAGGCATGATCACTAATCCTTTCACTCTTCTTTGGATTTTTTTCCAAATCTGTATTTTCTATTCATAATTCTAAACACCTGGCTAATTTAGAGAGCACTATATGACAATGGCAAGTTTTCATTTCAGGATGTCATTAAGATATTATACCTGAATTTAGTCACTCATCACAAATATAAAATGTAATTTTCATTAAAGTCAAAATCAGCTTTGGGATTTCATCTTTCATGATTGGTTGGAACTTTTACAAAGTTTATATGGGTGATGAAATTAGATCTAATTTATCCAGTTTGATATATCTCCCCAATCACATTTACAAAGGAGAAATTATGTTAAATGAGTTACATAGATGAAGAAAAGAGAGGTCCCCTAAGAAATCCCCCTTGATGTATATAATTAAGTGTCTTGTTAGAGACAACTCTAGTGATTCTCTTCTGTTAAAACAATATTTTGTCCTAATTTATTCTAATTAAGCAGATTGTCATGAGGTCACTTATTTGGCTGTTCATCATTCTTTGAAGTTCTTTCTATGAACCAAACACAAAGCAGCACAATTATTCCTGTCAAAGAAGAGTTTTTCTACTTCAATATTGAATATATTGAAACTATTCTTTTCTATTTACATTATTTCAGCAGAAAAATCACTGAACTAGTCATGTCAAGTGGTGACTAATTTGGAAAATGAAGTACATTACAAAGGAAACAAAATCATGTCCAGCACAGGAAAGCCTCAGTAACAAAACAGGAGGAACTGTTGCACAAAACACCTCCTCCCAGGAGGACCTCTTCTCTATAAGTTACCCTCACACCTCCATCATCCTCAGCCCCCCAGCCCCAGGCACACAAAAGGCTATGGTTTGCCAGGCAGTGACTGGAGGGGGATGTCACCCCTCTCCCACAGGACCACCCGCAGAGCTGAAGCTGGAGCAGGGGAGGCAGCCGTCACTGGCCCAAGCACAGGGTCTAAACCTCCACCACCCAGCTCAGGTCACTGTGAGTTTGAGTCCCTGCACTGCCAGGTTAGCAAACAGTTGGGCCTCCTCCTGCTGAGGGCAAAAATCATATTTACTGGGCTACAAGTGAAGTGTGGTGGATATTCCTGAAGACCTCAGGAAGAAAATTATGCACACTTGAAGGAAGGAACTTAAATTTAGGACAGTCATAGTTAGATAGACTAGTTTCCTATAAATCTTTTGGTTAACTCACAACTGAAATGAACTGAACTGGTGGAAGAAGCAATAGGAAAGGCAAGTTCAACTGAAAAAGAAAAACATTTTCTTGACTGATAATTTAAAGAGATTGAGAGTCCTCAATCTAGTTACATTGTTACTATTTCAGATTAATAATCTTCCTGTAAGATACGCAATTTCCAAATGGAATAGGTAATCTGAGGAGAAGTAAAAAATAAGTAATGAAGAAATATGAATAAAACCATTCCTGAAACTGTATATTATTTATCAGTAGTGTAGCTGTGTATAGGTTGCCTTCATCCAGCATTAATATCCTTGGTTTTTTGCTAAGGACTGAATTTGGCAAAAGAAATACCAGGTGTTCACACTGTGAATAAAATTAAATACTGTACATTGAAATGAAGGTTACAATGGCATAGACATATGACAGCAGGAGAGTGAACTAATTTTTTTAATGTCAAATATTTTGTAATCTATCTTTTGCAATGAAAATGCTAGTGCTTTATCAAACTGCTGATTGAGGAAGCAAAACCATCAGCAGTTTCCCAGATACCTTCTTGTTAATCTAATCAGAAAAACACAAATTTCTCTTTCTCATCAAAATGCTTTCCCACTCAAATAGTAACTTCTAATCAAAAGAAAGAAAAAGAGAAATAGAGATAAAGAAAGAAGGAGACGTTGGGAGAGAAGGAGACAGAAGGTTAATATTCATATAGGAAATATATTACGGCAGAACGTTTGATGTAGATCTGAAAGAAATCTTACCTACATCCATCACTGACAGCATTTCATGTACTCCATTTAGTGATAATTTACTCAAGCTCCATTTCAAAAATAGTAAGGATTTTTTCCCATACTAATCCTGTAGGAACACCGTTTCTGAAACATACAATGTTTTAAAACTTTGCTTTATTTTTCAGCCTAATGCAGACATGGTATTTTACTTTCATGCCTTCTTTTTCTTTAAATGGTTCTTTATTTCGCTGCTTGTTTTGAAGCATGTATACAGAGTGTTGAAACTGAATATTTGCAAATATATCTCTCTGTATATATCAGGTAATCAGAGATCGCTGTGATGGGAGTGTTTTGAACACTGATAAATGAGGCTGGTTTTAAACTTCAAACTTTAAGTTCATTCATTAACAGTACATTCTCTGTTCATGCTTAGTTTTTGCACAATATTGATCATCATCACTACATACACAAAACTGTTAATAATTTATACCTGAAATCAGCTGTTAGTATACAGTACCATGGAGCTGATACCATATAGTTAGCGCGATGGCTGCACTCTTTGGTGGTTCTTAGTTGCTGAAGTCAAAGTGAGAAATCTTCACTTGAGAAATCTTTGACAACTAAGTTGTCTTCTTTTCCTCCATCCATCCTGTTCATGCATGATGCTTTATGCTCCTTGCCCCCCTCTCAAAAGGGAGAGCTTAGTTGTTCTGAAAAGGGAGATTTCAGCTGCTCCCAATATTGCTTCTACTTTTTGGTTCTGCCAGTCACTCTTCTCTTATATTCATCAGAATGTTCTGCCTATTTTCAGTCTCATGGGTTTTTTTGTTATTCTTATCCTGTTCCTTATCTTGAACTTTTTGCTGCTTGGATAACTCTATGTGCAAGTACACAACCTTGTTTGCTCCGTTCATGGCCAGATTAGTGGTGTTCTTCAGCTATAACGGTGTACTTCAGCCAATCTATCAGACCTCTCAATAGAGCTTAGTCGTAGAAAATTATTTAAATATTATTGGATGTCAACATGATCAAATAGATTATTCAACTCTGTCCAAGAATTATTTGTTAGCAGACAATATCTCATGTTGAATAAGACCAAAGGTTCATCATGCTCGTATATTGACTCCTAGAGTGATGAAAGCTAGATGTATGGAGAACAGAATTAGAAAAGAGCAAGCCTTTCTTCTGAAGTTCTAATTCAACCTCCAGTCATTTGTAAATCAAGGAGTTTCTTAGTCAGATGTAGTATCTATATGTTCACTGTCATGCAATAGATTTCTTTCTATGAACTTCTCTTCCATCCCTGGAGCCCTACTTTGACCACCCACAGCATGCTCTAACACTGAATTCCACAGCTTATCTAGACATTATGTGAGGTTTCCTCTGCTTCAGCTTTTTATTTTCTTTCTACTTTAGTCTCCTTAGGCATAGGTAAGGTAGCCAATCCCTCCACTCTAGTGACTCTAGGGTTTTTTTATGTCCCTGTTAGTGATTACCATTAAAAGTTATTAATTCTGAGCTGCTCCCTAATTTTTACTGATACTTGTTAATCTCACTGATGAGTTGTCTATAAAGCATTGGAGCAATTCATTACACTGCAGAATGAAAAATCTGAAATCAAGGGGAAACACAGGACAAATGCACTTCTAGTCAAAGGAAATTTACACTTTGAAACACTTATTCACATGGAAAAACATTCCAACAGAGGTAGTTGATTTGATTATATGAATTTATCTCATGAACCTCGTCTGTGCTCTGGTTGACAGAGCGATTGGAAAGATCATTCTTAAAAAGGAACACACCATTTTTTAAATACGTTGGGAGGTGTTTTAGGAGGTGAAGTGACAAAGTTTGAAATAATTCGTTGTCAAAGTGCCAGCTATACTGTTAATTTATCATCTTATGATCTTCTAATGTATACATATCAACTAATGCATCATTCTTTTTGCTTCTGTGTTTATATTTTTTCCTTACTGGTTTAATGAAATTCATTATGAACATAATTTGTAGAGTGGAAGTGAGCTTCAAGGCTGTTTTTAGGGCTGGCATTTCCTGGTTGATAGTGAAAAAATGTTTCAAAATTTTGTTCGTGATGGTATTTGTTAAAATACCATATTCGGTATTTTATTTTATTTCTAACTAAGGAAATAAAATTGGTGTTTCTTTGTGCTCCCAGTATATCTTTTCTAAAAGACATTAAACGTTCGAGGAGATCTGAACTGTCACAAAAATATTGTTAGAGGCTATAGATGGAGAGGCAGCAGTTTATGTATAGCTTCAAAGTAAGAAAAAAAGCTACTCTTGAAAGCAGTCCATTCCAGACTACTGGCTGCAATTTAGCAGTTCTTTCTAGATAGCTCTGCTGATCTGGGACCTGACCTAATACTCGTAAAGGTTAGTTGCAGTTTGTCAGTGTAGACATTAGATGAGTTCTGTTAGGATACTTTGCTGTGGAAGAAAGCCTTAAGATTGAAACTGGGCATCTCTGATAAACTGTTAAGCAAATACTGGTTACATTATAGACTAGGTGGAAAGATATGGTCAAAACCAGCGTAAGGAAAGGCTGGGAAGAAAGATAGCTCTAGAAAATCATGGAGGTATGCTGTAGGGCATAGGGGAATTGAGTCTATTGATTTTTACCTTGTGCACTATAACTTTTGATCACAGGTAGGTGGTATTTCCAAATTTAGAGTGAACCACTTGCTGTCTTTTTTTTTTTTTTTTGAGAACATAAGGTATTATCATATCATGACAGTAGTGGGTGATTTCTTACTCATGAATGTCTGTCATATTTTGTTCAGTGAATTGGACACTGGAACCAAGATCAGCATTGTGTAAGTTGTACCAAAATGCTCTGTAAACTCTCTTAATTAAATGGCATTCTGCTATCATCAGTAAAATGTGTTGACTGAAGCTCAGAACAGAAAAAGTTTTAGAACACAAACTTTATGAATTCACATTTAGCAATTTAACACAGCTTTGCTGAGGCCACTATCATTTTACTTTAAGCTACAAGTTCAAGGTGTGAGATTCTTACACAGATAGGAACGTTGTACACTTATGCTGTTTTTGATGGGATTCAGCTCACAAGTTCTGTGAAGTATGCACCCTAATTCCAGGATTATTGTGGAATGAATCAGATTTAAAGGGGAGGAAAGCCTATTTCTGATAAATAGATTCCAATTAACATGTATGAATTAATGACTCAGAGAGTGGAAGAATGAGTAACATGCTCTTGCACTCACTTTAAATGCTTCAAATGGAGACATCAGGTAAATTCAAGTCCTCAAGGGCTGTGTAAGTACTTCAGCATTGGATGTTATGTGACAGGAATGAGTAATCCCTGGATTCCAACATAATGAACTGTAAGATGCTCAACTCCATGAAGTCTGAGACATTCTTGACAGGTAAGCAATTGAAACTTAATTCCTTAGAAAACTGCATGTGAAAGAAAGTGTAGGTCCCTCTTTTGGAGTCTATGTTTTTGGGGTTTTGTTTTTGTATTTGTGATTTTGTTGCTGTTGATTTGTTTTTTGCTTGTTTTGTTTGTTGTTTTGTTTTGTTTTTTAAACCAGTTTTGTCCGCTTTTAGAAGTAATTGAGATTCTATGATAAACCTTACTAGAAAATTTCTTCATTGGATTAGTCCTCAGAGTATTTCATTCCTATCTAAGGTAGAATTTTGGAAATCCTCAAGTATTCCATGTATCTATAATTCAAAAACTGTGGGGTTGTCTGTAAAATAAATATATCACATCATCTTTGTTTCAGCATTTGCTGTGATTGGTGTAATAGAAAAAATTAATGTCTTTTACTTTGTATTTCCTCACATTTGAGTAACTAAACCAATAAGAACTTTCCAAAGGTTTCCAAAAGTAACCTTTCCAAAAAAGGTTCATTATATAATAATTCAATATACTATTGTTGTTTTTATGGAATTATTTATCTTTCTCAACTGAAGAAAAAGTTTGACATGTTAGTAAGAAAAGACAGAAACTTCAGCAATTAAAGGTGAATCATCAAGAGGTGCCTGTTCTCTGAAGTACCACGATCCACAACAGTGTGTCACCACCAAATGAAAGAGTAGGTGATGTCTAATGGCATATAAAGAAATCACTATTACCACCCACTGTTGTCTCTAATGTACCACAGAGGTATTTCTAAAACAGCTCTGTTAACCTTATGTCATTTGTATTGAAACATACAATGACTACTACAATTCAAACACTTGCCTATAGTAGTTAAGACAAGGGAATACACCTCATGGGGGTTTTACTGAAATTGAAAAAAGGGCTTACTTTTGTTAAAACAGGAGAAGATTAATTCAAGTGTAAGATCATTATTTTCCAACAAACCTAAAAAACCCTAGTGAGAATAGATGGAATCTCTATTATTAATATATTTTTTTCTGAATCAGATATACATATGAAATAAATCTTCAACATTATTTATTTATTTACATATAGATATAAATAATATAAATAAATACATAGAGATACTTTTAAAAATATATACATAAATTCAAAAAGCAAAGCAGTTAGTGACACAGTCTCCGTCAGACGTAATGAATGATTTCCATTACTTGAGAAGCTTATGGACTGGCTGTTTGCACTGTACACTAAAATGTGTTGATATGGCATGAAAGCTATTCAGGATGGTGAACACACTAAAATGATGACTTTCTGAGTAAAAGAATAAGTATTCATTTAGAAGGTTTGCAACACATTTATTTTAAAATAACAGCATTTGTCCTTTTCAGTTATATCAAAAGAAAAAAGTAAGTATGTTCTTTGTCCAGAAAGAGGACAGAGAAAGATGTCTGGGCACAGAATAGTTTTTAAACTTATTAATGTTTAAATATACTTCTCTTTCCATTAATCATTGCACTGCGGTCCCACTGCTCTTTATTTAATTTTTTTAAGATTGCTGTTTCTGTGCTAAAATATTAGGCAGGGTTAGATTTTTTTTTTGGAAAGGACCAGGTACCAAAAAGTCATTGCAGTGCTTAAGCCTAGTATCTAAGTTGTTTACCAAATTTAACAACCCTAACTCTCTATATTAATTTCAGTTTATGTTTCAGCCCAGTATCTACAGGCATGAGAGCTTTCTTAATAGTCTAATTAGTCATAACTAAACCCTGATAGTATTTGCAATTAAAAAAATCTCAAGATATCATGACACTGATGTTAAAATTGTGAAAACTTGAAACACTTACATCCTTTTATAGGAACTTTTCTAAGTTGCATATATTCCCTTGCAGGGGTGATGCTTATGCCATATGTAGGTGATTTTTGACCACTACAGAAAAGTCAGAAGCATTAAAAACTTGAAGTGTGCCACCTTTGTTTAGTGAGAATTCTCCCCTCTTTAAAGAGGATGCTACATTTACATTGTCCAGAGTCAGAGCAGGATATCATTATGATCATCTCTACTATTATTCTTAGTTATAAAGACACAAAGCTCAACCTAGGTAGGGTATAAAGAGTCTAAAAGGGTGATAAGAGCCTGAAGTCTGACACTAGGCTCCGGGAACTCAGAGCGTGTACAATATGATTCAGACAGTTCTGGCTTCTTACATGAGTCTTGGCAGTCCCTCCAGGCTATCCCCTGGACAGCATCATTGCCCAACCCACATTCAGCTTTCTATGCTGAAGGCTACCTTCCATGCCCAAATCCAGTGTTTGATCCTACCATAGGAATTGTGGTGGATTCCTGACAAAACTCTTTTCCTTATGGGTTGAAAGCGGGAAAATACCCCTTTCAGTTGAATAAGTAATTGTTTCAAGAAAAATCGGCTCCTATCTTCAAGGAGCTTCATGGCCTAGACCTAAAATTTCTCAAAGGTCTTAAAAAGCTTTAAAATGAAGATTTTCATTAGCAGCTGATTTATTAAATAGTACAGAGCTAATTATCAAGGTTTAAACTAATCTTACAGATGTCAGACTTGAAAGAAGTTGAGCTCTTCCCTGCCCTGCCTTGCCCTGCCCTTCCTTTCCTTCCCCCCCGAAAGGCCACCTTATAATTAAACACAATATCATTATGTGTCTGTGTACGTGAGAAATTGTAGTTGTACCACTAGCCTTAATTTTGGTACTTTCCAACTTTAACTGTTGACTTTTCAACCTTAATATTGCTTTTCTGTACTCATTCATATGTTGAATATATGGTTTTATGGGTAGGACAGCTTTAATTGTTATGAATGGTGAATTTCCAGAGCATTAAAACCAAACAGAACAATAGAATAATTTATTTAATATATAAATAAACCAATACACACTTAAAACTAATTCTCAGTTTAATCAAGGTTTCCATGGAGTGTCCATACAGAAATCTTTATTACAAGACATTTTTAATTCACTGTTTTAAATTGAAAATAAATGCCATTCAAATAGTTTTGCTCATATTCATGCATATTATCGTTTCTTTGTTTTTATCAACACTACAAGCTTCCTCGTTTTTCATGGTTTCAGTTTCTTCATGGTACAATGAATAGATGTTCCATGAAAATTATGTTAAAATAAGAGAGGAATGTCCATGAATATTCATAAGATAAATTATTATTCTTGTTTCTTTATTGTAACGGAACATAGAAAAGCTTGTACATGCAGAAAATAATGTAAAGATGGATTTGGAAGTTGTGTATTTTGTGTGTAGTTTTCAACATCTAAATTTCTGTTCAGGATTAACATTTGAGAAAAAAGTGACAGTTACTTTGAAGGGGGAAATAAAGAAGAACAAAAAGCCCATCAACAAAAAATACCTGATACATCACTCAGATAAAATGAAAGAATCACAAGAATATCATAACTCTTTATAAATTAAAATCTAATATAACAATAATGTCCTTGAATGGCTGTGGTCTTCCTTCCCTGTTTGATGTGCTACAATGACCTTCAGAAAATGCTAAGGTCAGCTAAGAGGCTAGAGAAAAAACACAGAAACGTCGAGTCAGTCAAGTGCTAAAATACCATATGAAGTGCAGCTCTGACCTGCATAAGGAAAAGGGATCTGCTGAGCCTCATAGGTACTCCTGCAACACCTTCCCCATTTGGATGGTTTCCACACAAAGGATACATCCAACCTTCAGTCCCATCTGCTGGGTGTGCACCTGGGCTGTGTCCTAGCTGCCATTCAGGACGGGACCTGGCTACATGCTATACTCCTACATTAACTTATTTTGGAAGACAAACCAAACATCCTGGCAGGATAAGTGCTTGTATACGATGCCTTTATTAAATGATGGGAGGAAAAAGACTGTGAGGCACATTGTACAGCATACTTTCTCTGCCCCTGTAGACAATCACGTTGTGCAGGACAGAACTACTGAAGATGTTAAAGTTTCTTTGCTCCCTTGTACAACTAAATACCAGATACTTGTAACTTCCATTACAAAAAAAGAATCAAAAAAATTCCCTACATTAGTGCATTCATGTCCGTGTAATTAACTGTGTGCATGCAAAAATGTGTGTGTATTTAGGTACATATAGTTAATTTACTTCCTTTATGGATTCTTATTGGCCAAGGATTAAAATACTTTCCATAAAACCACCTCTAAAAAAGGCGTTCATGAAGAAATAGCTGATGAAGAAATAAAATGAAGAAAATGCATTACCTATAAAAGATCTGTACAGATTGTAATTTTCAGCACAAAAAAAACCCTTTGCCTCAAGATGTATCAGTGATCATCAGGCTTTAATACATATTTTTTTGAAGTGATTGTGTATCGTTTTGGCTGTTCCTAGGCTAGAATCCCCAGTCGTTTTATCTCTGTAACAATCTCATAGCAAGAGTTTTTCTTAACTCCTTCATCTAATAGAAGGTGGAATGATCGTTTAAGACACCTGAAGACATTCTTTTGTCAGTGCTCTGGGACAAGTATTTGCTTATGTTGCTATAGAATGACATCACACAATCCATATCATCCACTACCAAATTCCTTATCGCTATAGTAAAGTAATATCAGACTAATTTTCTGGTTTCTTAAACCTCACGTTATCGCTGACATTGCACAAATGGAGTGCAAAATGCTAATGGATCAGAATTCTTGGGTGTGGTTTGTCTGATGTAATTTAAGTGTCTGCACCTGAGCCAGTGAAAGAAATAGATATTTTGAAAAGGACATTAATCTTGTTTGGAAGTGCGCTTCTATATTTTTTCAGATAATTTTATCATAAAACTACACTTCCACTGACCGTGTAGAGATGTACAGACTGTGTTAGGATGACTAGCCTATCTATGGATACCAACACTGGAAATGACTACAGTTAGGTGAGATGCATCCTATCTAGACTCCCTTTACAGTCGATGGAAAGACATGACATTTCAAGGGGATGATTCACCTTGTCTTAATGTAGGCATTCAAAACAGGTGAATAGATGAATCACACTTCTGCTTTTGTATATGGTTTTCTTTCACTGAATTCTAAAAATATTCCCCAGGTGGGAATTATTACACTCATTTTATATGTGGCTAAGTAGTGATTAAAGAGCAGATTTGAGAAAACTGTATATAAGCCCTGAATACCAGTTCTTTCTCAACTTCTCCACTTTAATTGCATTTAATACCTTTTTTTTTGCTTATATGTAAAAAATATTTACTTATTTCATGTGTGAGGATTTTCTTCATGTATGCATTTATAATTCTTTCAAGAAGATATTAGTACAATCTTTCTTAATTGTGTATTAACTAATCATCTGTTGCTCAACACTACACTTTGTCATACAGACAAATTAACAGTAATATTGATCAAAATTTGCAAGACAATGAAGCACAGACATAATTTCAACAGAAATGTGTCATTATTAATATTTAACTTCAAGGGTCAGAGAGAGCCTTGACCTACTTTCTACTATGGCTCGTAACAACCATTGTTGTTATTTATTTGTATTGTTAAATGGCATCTTTGTCAAATAACCAGTATTCAGATTTGGCTATCTTTAGCCTAGCATTGCTGGATTCAAGTTACTTTGTAGTCTTTCTGCCTACCTAGCCACCAGCTGAAGTGTGAGAACATATGAAGAATACCTCAATCTCTGCAGTTACAGTCTCGGTTCCTTCCTCCAGATGAATATAGTTAATCAGACGTTTCCTAGGAATCATGTTTGCTGCGGCAGCTTGTTGCTTCTACTCAGCGCTAGCTATGAAAAGTGACAAATTACTCATAAACAGATACAAGTATTTTGAAAATTCTCTCCTCACTCCTTTTTGATCTGAAGATGAATCTCTGTGCTGATATGAGGAATATAAAAAAGAAAGAAAAAAACACTTACCTGTAAAGAAATTCCAGCCTTGCTTCACAGACTGGAAAGCAGACAGACTCAAAATATTGGGAAAAATCATTTTCAACTATAATCACACTACAAAGCAGGGAAGAATATAGCAAATATAACATAGGGACAGCCAAGCTAAGCCTTCCTTCTTCTCCATTGACAACCAGGGAAGAGCAAGGAATGCCAAGGAATTATCTCCTTCTTCACTCCTGTTAAAACACAAGAGTAGTCTCAGCCACCTGTAAGAGTACAGACCTGGAACAACCAGGCCTGCTCCACCCTACTTCTTCAACCTTGGGAACTGATTCCTTGGCAATATAATCAAAGGACGGGGAAGAAAAGAATTCAATCATCTCCTTCAAATAATGCTATCAATTTTGCTGGCAGCAAAGTTTAATTGCAATTATATCCAGTTGGAACTTTTCAGCTGGGTTTCTTTTTTTTTTTGATTCGATTTTTTTTTCTTTTTTTCTTGAAAGCTACATGCAAAAGACGTGTCACTGGCAGTATTTCATCCAGTTATCCTGCATAATTTACAGAAAAGCATGTTTAATTTACACAAATATCTTTCTCTTGCTGTTAATGGGCACCAGTTTAACAAGGGCTAAAAATGATGAGAAGCTCTTACCTGTATGGATACAGAATTTTCGTGACTTCTTTGTAAGAAGTGAGGCCACAGCTTTTCAGGAAGATCACAAATGAGTTTATTGATCCCAAGGACATTTAGAGAAAGTAAAGTGTTGCAATATATGCTTTCTTTCCTTCTTTTCTCCATTACTTCAACATAATTTCTTTCATTTATTCAATATATTTTATAATATTTTTTACTTCTAGATATTCATAGGTAGCTCCTTTCAAACTGTGGAATAAACTCCAATTTCTTAGTCAAAGGCTAAGAAAGTGATTGAAAATATATTCTTACTACTTGCCCAGAATACACAAGGTATGTAACAAAACACTATGCCCTCTTCATAGTCTGCCTTTTAAGCAAAAGAGTATGACACAGCTGTCCATACCAGAAGTTATTTAAATCAGGAAGAAACAGGAATCAGTTTCAGGTACTGAACTGTAATCTCATATTCAGAGTTACTACTGGCTGATTTATGCAGCTCCCCTGCTCTTAATTTAACATATTCATTGTTTTGAATCAGAGGTACTTAATTTAGCACTGTGAATTCCACCCCCATAGTGTTAAGCCTAGAATTTACATATGATGATACTGACCATTGTCGTTCCTGACTCTCTTTATGAATATAGGCTTGAGAAACTAAAATAGAACTCATCAAGAGAAAACTAAATCAGTATTATGCAGTATTCGGTAGCAGATAATAACAGTTATTTCAATCTTAACAAGACATCTCAGGTTTGGAAACTGATTTTCTTATTTTGAGCTACGAAAACACATGCCTTCCTTATCTTGTCTGAAATCGTATATCTGCTTCTATAGTATTGTTTATCATCTGCATGGCAATATAGCTTGGTTCTGAATTTTTAGATATATTTTACACTGGGGAAGGCAAACAAACAATATTGTAAGCTACTCCTTAAACATTTGCCTGCACTAATTGAAAAGAAGCATCACATTCCTGTAGAGAAATTCCGGAAAAGTACACTAAATTTATTTCCATAATCCCTAAAATTATATGTAGCAGTTTTATCACACAAAGGTATCCCAATCTAAGGCACAATCTTTTTGTCTTTATAGCTATAAAACTTTACTATAATAGAAGGCAAATGTTAACTGAAATGCAATAAAGGAAAAATGTTGATTTAATCTTTATCTTTCCCTTCTCAACATCTGCATGCCTCTTATCATGCCTAAAAGTTTATCTATGTCTATTTTTCCCTTTGCACCTCCAACAACTTACTTGATAGCATGCCTCCAAACCCAACTGTGACACCTCTCCCGCTTCACAGATGTTTGCTCTTACTAGTTCTAAAGTCACTCCACCCAGCATTTCAGGAAAAGATGTCTGTGCTAGACAAAACTTTACTGCTATTTCCCCCCCTTCCAGAACATACAGCCTCTCCTCAGCAGAGAAGAATAAAAATCTTAAAAGTAGTTCAATTAGTTTTTCGTTTAAATGCTCTGATCTCCTCTCTATATACCCTCTCCCTGCTGAGCTATAAACCATGTGCTTTCCTCTATACATAAATGTATAGAGCAATATGGTTCACTTAGTAAGCTGAGAACATGAAAAGTGTGCTTTAATATAGCCATGGATGGAGGTATACACCAAAGAATGCGGACTGGGAGTCTGTAGCCTGCATTACAGTGACAACATGGATGAACATCACAGGGAATGAGCAAAAAGCCAAGATATTGCCTGGATACTTAGGTGGGAAGTAGGAACAAAAAGATGATTTTACTTCTATATGCAATGCATGTGTTATATTCAGTGTCTACATTTTAAAATGTTGAAAAATTAAAGGAAAGGTTGCAGAGTAAAGCCATATAAATTATTTAGGGACTGGAGAAAATGTCTGACAGTAAGAACATTAAAGGGTTCAATCTATTTATCCTGTCAAAAGAAGACAGAGAGATGAATTGATTATGGTGTATAAAAAACGTTCAGGCAAAGAAGAATGAACAATGGAACAAGGATTTTGTTTTGTTTTTCCTCTCCTTAGTAAATTACACATACCTCTCTACGTGTTCATTTCAGGTCAAACCTCTGAACTTTGTGAAATCTATCTTAAAATAATCCTTATGAAATAGGATCTAATTTTGCGAATTGAGGTTAAACCCTTTCTTCTAAGCACTGTGATTTTCCAGAAAGTTTTACATAATCTGAGAAGTATATCACTTAAGAATGTCTTGAAACAGACAACATTATTACTACTAGCTTGAGACCAGCAAGAAAAGAGATCGCACATCTTGGTGAAGAATATTTCTGTGGTAGCTGGAAACTTTCATTTAAAAAAAAGAGTGGACTCAAAACAGCGATTTCCCTCTCAAAAAAGGAAGCAGAATTTGGAACAATATGAACCACTGCAAATGTGAATATTTGCAGAAGTGTGGAAATTTGTATGAATGACCTAATTAAAGCAGTTAATGACTCTAAATGGTGTGCCAGCTCCTAGGCTGCCTTGTCTTCAGCAGGGACGCTGGGAGACTTGGCTTCTCAGGGTTTCATGTTGCTGGCTCTGTTGGTAGCGGGGGTGCTACAGAGGTGGCTTCTGTGAGAAGCTGCTAGAAGCCAATGCCAGCTGGCTCCAAGATGGTGCTGCCAGTGGCAAAGGCTGAGCCCATCAGCAACAGTGGTGGCACCTCTGTGATAACATATTTAAGAAGCGGAAAAAGTTGCTGTGCAACAGCAACTGTAGCCAGAAAGAGCAGTGAGAATATGTGAGAGAAACAACTCTGTAGGCACCAAGGTCAGTGAAGAAGGAGGGGGAGGAGATGCTCCAGGCACCTGAGCAGAGATTCCCCTGCAGCCCATGGTGAAGACCACAGTGAGGCAGGTTGTGCCCCTGCAGCCCATGGAGATTAATAGTGGAACAGATATTCACCTGCAGCCCAGGAATATAACCCCACCCCATAGCAGGTGGATGCCTGAAGGACGCTGTGACTCCATGGGAAGCCTGTGCTGGAGCAGGCTCCTGGCAGGACCTGTGGAGACAGGAGCCCATGCTGGAGGAGGTTTGCTGGCGGGACTTGTGACCCTGTGGGAGACCCATGCTGGAGCAGTCTGTTCCTGAAGGACTGCACATTGTGGAAAGGACTCACACTGGAGCAGTTCATGAAGACCCACAGCCCGTGGGAAGGATGCATGTTGGAGAAGTTTGTAGAGAACTCTGTCATGGGAGAAACCCCACACTAGAGCAGGGGAAGAGTGTGAGGAGCCCTTCTCCTGAGGAGGAAGGAGCGGCAGAGATAGCTTGTGATGAACTGACCACAACCCCCATTCCCCATCCGGCTGCATTGCTGAGGGGGGAGGAAGTAGAGAGTTCAGCAGTGAAGTTAAGCCCAGGAAGAAAGGAGGGATGGAGGGAAGGTTTTTTAAGATTTGGTGACATTTCTCATTATCCTACTCTGATTTGATTGGTAATAAATCAAATTAATTAGCCCAAGTTGAGTCTGTTTTCCCATGATGACAATTGGTGAGTGATCTCTCCCTGTCCTTATCTTGACTCACGAGTTTTTGTTATATTTTTTCTCCCCGGTCCAGCTGAGGAGGGGGAGTGATAGAGTAACGTTTGTGGGCACCATGTGTTCAGCCAGTTCCTACATGTAGGAACTATGGGATCCCCGAGCCTTGCCTGAAGCCTGGATCAGAGGAAATCTCAGCTTCCTGGGCCCAAACAACAAGCCAAGACCTGGTGAAAGCCAAGGTTCCATAGGACTGTACTACAATAAATTAAAAAGCTTACCCAAGACAGAATTTCAAGCATGTTTGTCCTGGCACCACAGATCTCAAAAGTTTCTATTGTAGTCTAAGTTGGCTGGCTAGAAAACATAAACCTTTTGCTTCTTTTGTGAATGTCTCATTAGAAGTTTATCCAACGTGATGCTCTGTGGAATGTTTAAACTATACGAAAACACCAATGTTTTTCACATTAGGGTTTTTTTAATGATTCGTTTGAAGTTTTCTCACTGTCTTTTCTCTAAGCCTAACAGTTGCTCTTCCCCTGGTTCAAGAAAGAGCAAGGCTTGTTTCATTTGAGATATACAACTTGTTTAAAAATGCTGTTCTTGTTCCTAGCACAAGGAGACAGGGAGTCCTTACAACATATTGCAAAGAAGAATGACTTATTTTCTTCAGAGTTGTAACTTTCTTATAGAGAAAAAAACCCTGACAATTCCTCTTGAGACCCACAGCATTCCATTCAGAGTTTCACCAAGAAATATAACCTTAATCTTCAAGGCCACACTGTGGATCTGTCCCACATACAATGCAGTTTGTGTTCAAACTTATAACTTCAATTTTGAGAAGAAAAACGATCTAAGTCTGTTCCCATTCAAAGGTGCAGCATTGACACAAAACCCATCTTTTGTGTCGAAATTCTTCATTCTAGATCCCTGAAGTCAGTTGATAACTTGCCATTGAGTATGCTTGTTAAAGAAGGCTGTGAGCAATAATGTGCTCACGATGAGTAGAACAGAAGTGAGACAGCTACTACCTCTCCATTCAGTGTTTTTTGAAAAGTTACATAGGAAAAATTGCAAAGCAAAAGATGCAGTCCTTCATTTTGTGAAGGAGCAGGCAATGTGATTGAGCGGTAACAGATAACATAAATAAACTGCACACTTGAAAACTACAAGGCAGATAACAACCTATTGATCTACATCATTTAATAAAAAGGTTAAAACCAAAACTGTTATGTATTTCGTATGAAAAGCATCATAGAACAGAGTTAAACTAGTCAAAGCAATAATATGCAATTTTTTCTGCTCATATTGTGGTGAGAAATACAATAAGATTACTTAAATAACAGTGAAAAACACATTTTTTTTCAATGCCACACCCATTATTTTGTTTCATTTTTCATCATTCCTTTTTCTACTATACAAGAAACTTTTTCTTTTTTTGGTTTGTTTGTTTTTTTTTTTTTTTTTTAAATTTTTGAAAACATGTCCTGTTCTCTTAATGATATAATGTCCTGGCATGATAACACCAGCATAGCCCTATATAAACTACAGGTTCATTAATGATTTGTTCATAAAAGCAATCACAAATAGTCTAGAAGGGTCATAGAATGTAATTATGTCCAAAGAAAATGTACTTGGTTCTGAAATGCCAAGTAACGCTGCTTCAGAGGTGCAATGAAAGTGATAAATTTGATATCATTTGAGAGCTCTTTCTGAAAACCAAATAGAAGAGAGACTAATTCAAAGTTTATCTTACAATCTTTTTCACCCCCATTTAATGCTCATTAAGGAGCCTGAATGATAAAATTAAACTGATACTGCGCTAAAATTCTCTGATCCTTTACAAAGTTAATATAATGATACCATATTATTCAGATTTTGGATACCATTAACACAGTAACGTAATTAAAATGAAAGTTGCGTGTTTTCTAGTCTGTATTTTTAACTGCAAGAAAACCTACTAAAATATATTCTGAGTTAGTGAAATATGGTTCTGCACTGTAGCTACAGAACATTGGTTGCCATTCCAAAGCAGTTTGCTACCTCTAATGCTCAAATTCCTGAGTCTTTTTACAGTGCATATGACATTAAGCACAGTCATTGTTTTGCTCAAAATTCTAAGAATGTTGCTCACTTAACATGACAAGAATCTATGAGTGTCCCATGTGACTACATGATAAAATGGCCAAGAACTACATTACATCATTTTTTAGCATTACTGGAGAATTTTAGCCCCGGTCCATTCCGTAAACATTTGAAATTTCCTCAGCTGTAGAAATGTGTGTGTGCACGGTAAGAGCTAAGCTATTTTACCTCTGGGTAGTCGTTCACAGATACATAGTTGACTCAGTAGAAGAAACTAAGTGTTTGATGTACCTGAGCTATTCTGCCAGGAAAGCTGTGATACTAAAGAGAACACAACACTGAATTAGCCATTAAATTAAGAGAGAGAAAACAACAAAAAACCATCATGAACATAAACACAGAATTCAACAACCTGGTTCAATAATTAAACTTGAAGAAATGGGCAACACAAAAATAAAAAGATGACATGGTTCAATTAGCAAAGTGATCTGCTATGGAAACTTCAGAAAAAATGAGATAATTCTGAGGACCTAGTTCTACTTTGAAGTTAATGGCAAAAGTCCAGCTGAAATCACTGTGAGCAGAAACAAGCCCTAAACAGTGAAAGGAAGAGCCTGGCAATGTTTCAGGACTCCATTAGTTTTAATGATTCATGCAGTGCCAAGTGTTTGGGTATTTGGGACTGAAAAATAAACAGTTTATCTTCTCACATATTCCTGCTACAGGTATAGCCATTTAGGAAGGATTACAACACATTCATATGCATAGAGTACGTATTGTGAGTATGCAAATTTTCCTGTTTGGAAAATAGACTAATTAGCCTAGAAATTTGTTAAAACAGAAAAAAAAATCAAAACATAAAACCAAAATCGTAGAATAAATTTTCTACTAGAATTTCTCAAGAAAATGCCATATTTTTTGTTTTTTCCAGCCCTGTGTGACACAGTATTTTACAAAGCTGTAACCTAAACAAAAGAAAGTTTTGTTTTTATAAACCAACAATATCATGAACAGGAACTACCCACAGGTATAATTCTTAGGAAATCCATTGCAGATTAGCTGTTTGGTTTGACAGCAACCTCTTAAGTAGGTTGGCGATATTTGTCCTGATACCATGTGTGGAAAAAAATCGGATTGTATGGTTATGATGACTGATAGCATGTTGAGGGGTTAAGGGGAAAATTCCAGGATCATTGAACTAGTGATTTCAATGGAGCCAGGATTTGATCCTTTGTATGCACAGCTATGAGATATTCACTACATGTCACAAACTAATATCCATCAGAGATAAAACATCTACCAGACTTTTATGCGATAAGTATGTCTGTTTTCTCAGGACTATATTATTTAAATCTTCTTATAAAATATTTAGATCTTCTAAAGAAAGAAAGATGAAGAATATGGTCAGGGTTATTATTACTAACCTTTTAAAATCTTAATGAGAAATCATTTCAGAAAGCTTTCTGTTTAAAAACAATATCTAAGTCTTTACTGACTTAAGTTAAATCTCTCTCTGTCTTTGTTGCAGAAATATTTCATGTCTGCTAAAAATTATACTACCATTAGTTTCTGATAGCTCACACACTCTGGAAGGAAATATTGTGGTCCTGGAACAAGGTGAATGAGATTCCTGCTTGGTCAAAATAAAGGCAGAGTACATGACAAGAAACAGGTAATACTGGGTTCGATAAATCTCTGCTCTGATTTAATGTAGAAATTCTGAGGGAAGATTATAGAAATACTTGTTATGGATTGCATTACTCACACAGGAAATAAACAGTGAAATATTTCATTTTGTTAGTTTGACTCCTGTTGCGGGGTTTTTTTTCAGTATTGCAATCAATTGATTGATTGATTTGTCTCGTCTCTTATTACTGCATCCTGATTACAAGTTGTGCTGAGATGCAGTTTAAAGACGGAAAGTCAGCCAGACTGGCATTTTCCTAATAATGGATTTCATTGGTATCTGCCATTCATTTTAGCTAATCAATAATAATGTAATTTTTAAGAACATTACTGTCTTTACTTGAAAATGAATATTTTTATCTTTACTCTTTATTTTTAAAGATCTTTATCCTTAAAAAATCTTTAAATATTTTCTGCAGATTCTCCAATGGATTGTCTTTTTTTCAATTACAGTACACTTTTCTTTTTTAAGAATAGCACAGTACTAGACTCTGGGCGAAATAAGTTATGGTCACAATGACATGGGAGGGGATGAAAAGGCTAGTTTGTCTTCATACGTAATTATACTGCTTTAGCATTTAACACATTGATCTTGGGTGGTATTTTAGTCAGTGGAACCAATATTCTCAGTCTTTTACAGTCAGACCCAAAAATGACTAAAAGTTCGTATTGATACATGGAAACACCACAGCTTGCAAATTCTGGATGGTAAGGCAGACTGAAATCATTGACAGTTCATTTTTAAATGCTACATTGCAAGACAGTTCAGATGCCAACTCAAAATTCAGCTATCCATGCACCATGGAGTCAGCGATCTAAGTAGGAAATGGTGAATCAATAAGCCAACTCAAGACAAGCTATTTCTTTTCATAAATCAAGGTCCAAGACTACCCAAGGAAGGAATTTCAGGGAATTCTCAAAGCCCTGCTCAGAATTAACTTTGAGGTAACTTCTTTTTCAAAACTGAAGTTATTAGGTACCTAAAGTTCTTGTTATGGATAAAGAGAGATTTGTGTCCCTTCTTGACTCCACAGTTAGAGTTGTTTTGAGAGAAACAACCTTAAGGAAAAGCCTTGAGCCATTTTCAAGAAGGTTTATAGCTACACAGAGAAGAAACTCCTTTATATAGAGAAGAAATTACTGTAGCATCAAAGGAAATCAAAGGAAAATTTCCTCAGGGCAGACTAGGTTAGAAGGTTATGTTTTGTATTCTAACCTTTTTCCTTAGGACAAATGGGGTTTTCATGGGATAGTCTTTTTGTGGTCTCAATCTCAACAAAATGAAGAATCTGGATTTCTAAACAGATGACAAAAGATCGTCAAGCTTTTCGGTGATAGGAAGCAGAAATATGAGTCTGAAACATTCCAAGAAAATAAATTATGTTATTATATATTCTGTTGCATTTGGAAAGAGCACCATAGCATTAATGTATACTATGACAACAGAATACACTGGGGGGGGGAAAAAAAAAAAGAAAAAAGAAACTGTAATTTTGTTTCATGAAAAAGAATTACTGTTATCATGTGGAAGAACTGTTATAAAAGATACTTAACCACCAAAGCTGTGGTAGTACCTGTGACAATTATGCCCAAAGAAGTATTTCTGCAGTTTCTTCTTTCTGTAGAGGACTACTGGTTATGTTTGGAAGTTGACTCGGGTAGGCTTTCAGCTCCATTCGGATATACCTGAAAATAGAACGGTGAGCTTACAAGAACATATACAATGAAATCCATGACATAAAAGTCATGAAAATTACTAAAATACTATTTTATTTGGTAAATATCTTGTGAACGAAAGTCATTAGTCATTCTTTTAACACGTCTTCATAGCTTAAGCAAAATCGCTTTTTCTTGAAAAACCCTCTATGTATTGATGTTAGTTCTTGATTTTTCACCACAAGCATGTTTAGTTCCCACCTGCCTCCAACACTCACATCAGTGGACAGTGAGGCAAAGGGGAAAAGCTTCAGGGTTCCTGACATCAGAGAAGTCTTAGTCAGCCTATTTAAACTGATAATACATAATTTTCAACTATAAAAGGATGAAAAGGAGACGTTTAGGTATTAGCTAAATGGAAGGAAGTACCTAGATATCATTTTCTGTATAGTATGCAGATTATCATATATTAGAACATCAAAATTGCATAAGTTCATTTTACAAATAGTTTTCCCCTTTCAATATCTTTCCCATTGTTCTTCGAAAAAGTATCAGGAGGAAGCTTGGCTTATCTTATACCTGTTGTATATTTTTTTAAAACACTATGTACAAGTCAGGACACACTAATTTTATACAAACATTCAGGAAATACTGCTTCATGATCTATATTTTAGAAGTAAACCTAGGCTGAATCAGTGGGTCTGAATCTTTTTCCTTCTCAAACCCAGTTTGGGGGTGTTTGAGTAGATCCATGTATGGGGATATATATATTTTGATATGTAATTTAAAGTTTCAACTGCTAAATTGTTTCCTGACTAGAGTTAATTGATACCAGATAAATTGTTCTCTTTCTTTTGTCACATTCTGTGAATGTCCCCTTGCTATTTACTGTGTAAATGTTTTGCAATCATGAAAATAAGAAAACTTAAAATAAAATTTTATATGCTTTTTCATCTTGTGTATTCCAGTGAAAATTCTGGATTTTTCTTCTAGAGATTTAAAAAAGTTTAAATAAATAAATAAAAAAAAAAGAATGGGTGGGAAGGAAAGAAAAGGGGAATAGGAATATAAAGGACCTTATTCTAAATTTTCTATTTTTGCTTTCTTTTTTTTTTCAGCAGCAAGGAATATTCAGACATGTTCCCTTAATTCTACTTGTTTTCTCAGCAATTTAGCTATGTTTATATTAAAATTCCCCTTCAACGGACTCATCTATACACAACATATGCATTTTCTGAGTCATTTGTAAAAAATGCCTCAGCTCATGAATGTTGAATATAGTCTTTTCTATTCTGCAATTATCCTCTCACGCTCAGCTAACAAAGCTGACTATATCAATGAATAGGGTCGTCAACTCCCAAATGCTTTTTTTTTTTTCTTTCCTCAGGACACTAAAGTCTGTTTATGTCTTTGGCTTTGGTAGCTATAGAGTCTGCAGCATTATGTACGTGAGGCCTGAGCAGAATATTAATTATATTAGGTATTTTAGACTACATCACAGCACAAAAACACAGCACAAGTTTCTGATAAGCTATAGTTGTACTGCCTGGTTCTAATACACATGTATCAAAGCTGAATGTAAATGACAAAGACATAGTCGTGCTGTTTGTAATCATACATAAACCATGCACAGTAAATAAATGTCTTTGATTTCTTTGATTTGTTGCACAAAAGGCAAATATATACACAGAAAGGTTAATTTGGAGGGGGAGGGGGACAAGAAAAAAAAAAGAAAGAAGAAAGCTGCTTTTCAATCTGAAATCCCCACCCCCAAGAATTTACATAGGGTTTAAAGTATGATTGCTTGTGGGGATGTTTCTATAAAATGTTAATGCTTTCCCAAAGAATAATAATATGATGCTGCCTTTTTAGTGATACAAATTCTACATTCTCTAATTTCATGACATCATTTCGAACATGAATTGTCGTATCTGTTTAAACTTTCTGTCATGGGTGACAGCTTTCAATCACATTGCTGAGTAGAGCACCTTAGTGAGCAGGTGACATTGTAGGTAAATTCACAGACTTTCCCTTAATTATTCTTTCCTGTACACGTATAACACTTTCTGGATTTAGAGACAGCTTTTTCTTTAACATTTTTAAATTTAATATTGTATTTTTCTTTCATCAGGACATTGATTTTTTGACCATGTTGAAAATCATATCATGAACAATGACAGGAGTAATGGCAGAATCCATAGACATGTCACAATACCACGGCACACTCTTCCAGCCTCATGATCATGTTAATGTTCAGAGTACAAATTAGAGGAAATAAATATGTATTGGTCAAGGTAGAAGCCTATGTACATTTTAAGGCATTTTAACAAGAGATTTTACACATTATGGTAAACATTTCACTGTGAGAAAGATATAATAACATTGGTTTATTCATCAAATAGCAACAAAGGTGCTTACAAATTGCAAAGCAAAGGTAGATTTATTCCTGTCGAAATTTAAAAAGCTATAAATCCTATGAAAAGAACCCAACCCAAATCTGGATTACCTTGTGATGCGCAGCTATTTTAGGTAGTTGACAGAAATTTATGACATATTACCATGGCAACAATGGACTATCTCAATAGCTGTACTGCTTGTGAAGAGAATAAATTCTCAGGATGCATTATAATGATTATAATTATTGCTCAAACTTCTATATGTTCTGTAGAAATTGAAAGCTGGCTGTTTCTCTTTTTCCTCTGTTTTCTTCTCTTTTGTTACAATAAGGGTATTTTTTTCTTCACACTTCTTAAAGGGATTCTACCTGTGATAAGTTTCAACAGTGCTCAATCAGTCCACTAGATGGAGCATCTACCATTTCCAGAAAAAAAAAAAAA
>VYXH01012156.1:224697-265038 GCA_013397275.1 Burhinus bistriatus
GGGGTGGGGGGGGGGCGGGATGCGTGCCAAACAAAGCCAACACACACACACTCAAACCCCAACCCAAGGACACAATGAGAAATCCAGGAGAAGGAAACGACATAATTTTGTGAGTGCCCAACTGGTTTCCATGGATTTGATCCTTGTCCCTGTGTCTAACAGGAGTCCAGTCTAAAGCTGATGTATTCACGATTTCTTTTCTGTGTAGATTATATGACATCAAATAAAGGTTGTGTTTATACTGCAGCTTTTCTCTCAAGAACAGCTCAACGGGGAGCATATCCTTTATCTGGCTGTCATCTTTCACAAAAACTACAGAAACTTAATAACTTTTTGAAGACTAGGAGTTTGCCAAATTTGACTGAGAATTTGATTGAGATTGCGCAGTTGTGCAGCAGTTATTTGACGTGCAGGCAGTCCGACAACTGGCTAGGCAAACACACACAAGAGTGTGTTTATATAGCACTCATAGGAAAACAGGTTAAAAAGAACCTGATGGAAGGGCTGGTGAGATAAGAAAAGGGTAAACTTTGCCAAACTGCAGCCAAGAAAGCATGATAGACTTCTTCAGTACTGGAAGCTGTCAAGTCCAGGGGACCAATTCTAACCGGTTTGTAATGGTAGAAGCTGTGAGCTCAAGTACACACTGTGAAAGTCCTACCTTCACATAAAACCACTGTCAAGGACAAAAAAAAATACTACTTTACCTTTGCAATATAAAATGGGATATAGGTACTTCTGTCAAGACAGCATTTCTTACATCCAAAGCGTGAGCAGCACCAGCAGCATGTGAGAATTTCTGTTATGTGATGTTTGCTAAGTAATCATTTGTCACAGCAACATTTCATACTATACATGCTCCCATCAGTAGAATAAGTGACTAAGTTTATTATGAAACTAGAATAAACCTACTCATTTTTGACCAGGGTTACTTTGGCTGTTTGCAAAGAAAGATTTGATTTAATTTAGTTCTAAGAGGGGTTTGTTACTGTTGTTGATGGACTAGAACGAGAAGAATTTTCATAATTAATTGAAAAGCCAAGCACCCACTCAGCTGGTGCAATGAAAGTGTTCAGTTAAGAATATTTTCACACTTCTTCTTCCTTTATTCATACCAACTACCAAGACAAAAATTAAAATGCTATGAAAGTTAGGTGAATAATCACCTGAATGTAGCCTGACTATGAAGTAACTGAACTGAGGTATTTCAGAACATTGCCATAGTTAGCAATTTGCATATGTGTTTTGCCATATTGCTAAATGATTAACGTATTTATAGAAATCAGAACTGGCTTACAAATGATTTGGTAATGGGGGGAAAAAAAAAAAAAAGTCTTAAATTAATCAGATGGTGAAAATTCCAGAAGCATTCAGTCATTATTTTCTTGGGAGAAAAAGATATTTTACAAAGATCAGACCTTTTTTTTTTTTTTAAAGTTCACCCTCAATCAGTTCAATTTCAGTTGGAAGTCTTGCTTCAGTTTGCACCATAACATAATATTCCATTTTATAGCATTGAGAATGAATCAGGTTGCCTCTTTTATTTACCTATTAGCATCTGTGAGGTTAAATTGTTTGCCCGTCCTTCTGTTGTGTAATAAGGCAGGCACTTCCAGAAGGCAAAGTACCCTTAAGGTTGTTATCTAAGAGGGGCCGCCCTCTGGGCATAGACATCTCTCTCCGTTGATACTGAACAAGCCTGGATGACTAGCTTAGTCCACGTGATTTTAAGGCAGCTAAAGTCGGATGGTTGAACCCCACCTCTAGTCTCTATACTTGGCATGTACATAAAGCAAAAGATAGATTTGAGGAGGGAAATGTCTACAGCCTACAACCTCCACATATAATTTGATTAATGAAAATTTTCCAGAAACTCCATCACAGGAGGAAATTATTTGTCTGATCCAAATCTCACAGACAGCAGCTGTAAGAGTCTTAGTGCCTTCAGCAGAATTTGTATTACGCCACAGCTTACAATGTTTTTTCTTCTGCTCATTTGTATGAAAGTGTTTATACCAAACTGTAAAGCAAACAAATAAAAAAGACATTACAGGTAGGATTTATCTTACCTAAGTTTAGACATCAAACAATTAGTTATCTTAGGCTAAGATAATCATCCTAGGCTCTTTTTGTAGCTTAGTGAAGATAAATAGACACCTGCAAAGGGCAATCCATCTCACTAAGTTTAGACAGTCATCTTGAGCCAAGAAGAATCTCTCCTGGATGTGTCTGTCTTTCTCCACTGAATAAAATGAGTGCAGGCAGTGATTAGTTCAGAATTCGGCAATTTGCTGTTAAGAACCTAAGCCAGGCAAATTGAATACCAACATAGTCTGGATAATTTTCTAACTCGTTCCCTTAACACTTTCATTACTGAACATTCAGTAAAATGGTCAAGGCTAGAAATAGAGAAAATTTTGTCAGCTAAAGGGTCATATTTCATAAGCTTCACAGGGAAAGCAAAAAAGAGATATTGCAGTCTGTAAAAGCAGATTCCAGGAATGTGTCCTCCTCCCCAGCCCCCAAAAGATTGACATTTCTCATAGATAGGACAGTTTCCCACAAAGCAGGGTCCTTTCCTTGAGGTCTGCATAGCACAGATGGCCTTACCTGTATTGTCGCATAGACTCTTAGGTTATATTTAATGAAAAGTTTTAATAAATAACAAAAACCTAACACACCACCAGAACCTTGTAAAAATACAAAGCATTTATGTGATTCCAACTTTTAGGATTGCCCTATTGTTGTATCTTGTTATCCCAAATAATATTCTTTTTAATTTACAAAATTCAGAGTTATAAGGCTGGACAGGAGTCCACCCCTATGCTCCACAAAAGATTTATGCCATATCAGCCTTTCCAGATGCTCATTGACTGTGTTGTAAAAACCACCACCAAGAAGATAAAAACTTTTTTGCTAGGTAAAATATAACTTCTTTAATTTATCAAAAAAGGGGGTTTTACCTCATTATATGTCAATGTATATGTTTTGATTGTTAAAAATTAGGCAATTTTTTTCTTGTTCTGCACCTAAACAAGTGTTCTGCATCAATTGAGGGCTGCTGCTGCTCACCAATTCATTGAGTGAATACCCTTACTCACTAGCTGGACTGCAAGGTTCTCAAGAGGAAGTAAGCAATTAAATCCCTGCAGGAGGTATCAATAACTCTTCCACTTCAAAACATGAATATAGTGAAACTCAACGTTGCTTAACATGTGACTTCATTATCAATAACTTGATGTCTACTACAAATAAGCAGAACTATATTTAAGTTGGATTTGAACATATCTGGCATGACTTCACAGAGAGTCCACATTTTCTTATTGTTTTTCAATCCTGGTGTTGCTTCTTGATGATAAAGCTAGGAACTGTTCCTCCATCCCTCAGTCACTCTCTGTAGGGTTTTACATGGTACGAAGAGCTAATTTTTTCAGTCAAGGTCTTTACCACATTCATCCCAGACAGCTGTTTTCATTCCCCCTGTTTACTTTCATCCAGTTTTCATTCCTCATGCTTACCGGGATTTTCAACATTGCTTCTATTTTATGCTGATATTAAAATGCCACCTTATTTGGCCATATGGTTCTCGATGCCCTTCAATACTGTATGAATAACAGTGCCTCTAGCTGATTAAGCCAAATGCTTTCGTAACCTCCGATGTACTACAAAAGTTTTAGGAATTTTCGTTAGCATAGGCATCAAAAAAAAAGCTCATTGCTTTTTTATAACAACCTGTCTTTGAACTAGGAGATCACTGGGTTCCTTTTGAGTCTTATCTTCAACTTCTTTTATGAATTTGGTAAGCAAACTCATCGATTGTGTTGTTTTCTTCTCTGTGTTCTCTGATTTGCTTCAAAGTTTCTTTTAGTTAGCTGCTAAAGTATTCATTTGGAGATCTCACAATACTTCTTAATATTCTTGGAGGTTTTCCTGTTCCGGTGGAGTGCAAAAGTTACTTCAAATTTATGTTAAATTATGTTCATTTTCATTTATCTCAAACCGAAGCTAACTTCTGATAATATGTACAATGTATTGAACTCTATTAGAAATCCTGATCCTTTTTCAACAAGTGCTGTCTACTCACTTACTCCTATTTGTTTTTGATTTCTCCTCCAAATACTTTGCCTTTGGTTTTATTGAATATGAGATTGATAATTTCATATCACTTCTCCAAGTTAGTAAAATCATGTTGAATTTTCACTGTTTCCCAAAGAGTTCCCTCAATTTCTAGAAACTCCCACAGATTTTTTTTAACTACTCCCTAATTAGCCACCTATGTTATCAAAGAAAATACTGAACAAGACAAGGACAAAATCTCAAGGAACATCAATTACAGGAGTTGAATACTGACATCAAGCCTTGATATATATCCTTTAAATATATATTTTTTAACCAGTACTGTCCACATTGATTAGTTTATTCAGATTTTATTCTTTATTTTTCTAATGATATACAGGGCTGTATCAAAATTGTTACTAACGCAATGACAGGCTAAAGTCAAATTATCCACTTGTTCCCATAAAATAAGAAAGTAGGTCTGGTAAAAAAAGAAACCAAAAAAAAACACGAAAGAAAAAAAAAAACACCTCTAAATTCAGTTGAGGCAAGTTGCTGTTGACAAATCCACGTGGGCTGTTTCTTTCTGCAACACTATTTTCTAACAGAAAAATGAGTCAGTTGTGATGAATATCATATGAATTTTATGAAGAGGCATACAGGATATTGAAGGTTTCTTTCAGACTTTATAACATCTGTAGGAATTAAAATTTTCTGGTTTTGACCAATAACAAACTGCTTATAGTATCGTCCAGGATGTTGACATAAACCGAATGATGAGATGCAAATTCAGTTTTCAACTTCCTTCAAGACTGGATATAGAGCCAGAATTGTCACCCTTACGTTCATAGCTGTAGAACAATTCCTTTCTGAAAAAAAAACCAAAACAAATTCAACATCATTAAGAAGCTCATGGATTTCCAGCCACATATATTGAATCCTAACAAAAGGTTTTTTACTAGACTGATGGAGTTTCATCCGACTTGCCATTGTCTCTTCTCGTACTAGTTGCTCTTGGCCTGTCCAATTTAAAAAATAAATCATTCTGTTACTTTTTGACTACAGTGTAGGATGCATTCAGGAGCTTGGCCATTTGGTAAGATGTCCAGTTTGCAGATTTGTCAAACACCTCGTTAAGGACAGCCTAGTTTCTTAATATACTCAAGACATGTTAAGATGAAAACATAAATGCAAGTCTTTTTTATACTATCTGAAACATGTGGCATTGTCACAAATATTGAAAAAAGATATAAGTAAAAAATACAGTAAAAACTACTTAATTTTCTTAGAAAATATTATTTCAGAAATATCTCTCATTCACCTCATTTATTGTTTTCCTTCTAATTAGCTACTGGTACTAGCTTTTATATCTAACCTTTATTTTGGTCATTGAAGAAGTCCAGATTTGTTTAATATTTGTCCTGAAACTCCTTCTATCAAGTTCCTAAATTAAACATAATTTTAAAATAATTAGAATAAAGGTTATTTTTCTTCACAGATATATAAATGCACTTTTGTTAATTGGGAATCATCTGCCTAGTAAAGTATTCTCTGTTTCAATGAAGTGTAACTTTAGCCTCTTTAGTGGTTACTTAGCCTTTTTTTCAGTGGGGAATGTGTATTTCACCAGATCTTTCATTACATATCAGCCAATAGAGGTTACAAGCATCTTTACTGACTATGTATAGTTTAGTAGATCTTAGACTGATAAGAGACCAAGTGTGAATGCAATTGACTACTTTAGAGAGAACAGTAACAACCTCTGACTCAATTCTTTTTTTTGTCTTTTATCTGCTTTTCCACCTTTTTTAATACTGTTCTTTCACTTATTTTTCACTAGTCAGGACATGAAAATCTTTCCTCCTTAATATTCATTTCTTTCTCCTCGGTGTTTTAAGATACAAGGAGAAATCAGTTCATATAGCCAATAAGATTACACCTCTTTGGGAGCCTCGTAAGCATTCCTTATTCACTATTGCCTATGTAGGAAATGCCAGACTGCTTCATTAGGCATCTAATACTTAAGCATATATATGCATCTCATTCTGCATAATCTCTGAATCAGTGGAATTGTAATGTGCATAAAGAAAAATCTTTCATTCACATTATTAATTTGAAGATGAAACAGAACTATATGATTTGGTGAGGTTTTATCTGGTTTAGTTTGGTTTGGTTACTTCCAGAAAACTCCATAAGTAATTGAAAGCTGGTTGACTAGAAAGCTAAGAAGTCACATATGTTTAGACATTTGCACTTCAGTTCACAGTTTTGTAGAACTGCTGAATGCAAAAGAAATGCCATTTATGCTTACTCTTTCTCTTCACATTCAGTTCCCATCTTCTGCCAGCCCAAGTGTATTTGTTCCTGCTGCTGTTGTTGCTTCTCTCCCCCTGATAGTTGGTGTGCCCCTAAATGACTTTATAGCAGAGATGTCAACAACTGTCTACTCTTCTTCCCATTAGAAAGCACTCTGCAGCAGATGGTTCAAATGGCCCAGCATATATTTACCGGGAAGAGGTAAAGAAGAGCTGCCAGATTGTGACTTTTTGGCTTTATGCTACATGATACGAATGACAGGTTGGTAAAACAGAGATTACACGGGACATAATTTAATTTTTAGTGATGATTTGCCACTGGACTTGGTTTGTTTGTTGACTTGTTCCTTTATCAAGGCCATGCTGGCAGCATCCCATGTCGCAGATCGGTTCTATGTTTCTTAATAGAAGGTACACTTAATATCTTTACTTCTATACCAGTCTTTTATGCTGTCTCTTAATTAAAAAGTTGGATATACTATTTCATCTGAATTAAGTGACTTTAAAACAATTCAGAAACTTTGATTCATGGAATAATTCAGGTTTGAAGTAACCTCAGGACATCTTGAATCCAACCTCCTGCTCCAAGCTGTCAGTTATGAATCAGACCAGGTTGCTCAGGGCTTTTTCTTCTTGGGTCTTCAAGACCTTGAAGGACAGAGACTGCATAACCTCTCTGGGTAACTGTGACCACTGCTGGACTGTCTGCATGGTGAAATGCAGTCTGAAACACTTCTTTTCAATTTATGCTCATTGTCACTTGTCCACCCACAATGCACAACTGTGTAAAGACTGGCTCCATCTTATAATTAACCCTCCTATAGGCATCTGGTGGCTTCCTATTAGATGCCCCTCAAAGCCATGTTTTTTCCAGACTGAACAAGCCCAATTCTCTCAGCGTTTCTTCACAGAGCATAGTACTTGGGGTAGGTGCGGGAATGGGTAAACCAACATTCTAGATGCGGTCTAACAAGTACTGTGCAGAGGAGAACAACTTATTCCTCAGCCTACTGGCTGTGCACCTGCTGATAGAGCCCTGGATGCTGTTGGCCGTCTGTGCTGCCAGGGCCAGGCTTATGCTCAGCTTTTTGCCCACCAGCACCCTCAGGGCCCTTCCTGCAGAGCTGCTCCCCAGGCAGGCAGTCCCTAGCCTGTACCATTGCCAGGTGTGCTTCCTGCCCAGGTTCAGGACTTAGTGCTTGTTCTTGCTGAATTTCAGGATATTCCTGTTGTCTCCAGCATGTGTAGGTACATCTGAATGGCAGCTCTGACTTAAGTTTATTAACTAGTGTCCCCAAAGAGATGGTTAAAAAAAAAAAAATAATCTGTTCATTTAATACAGGTGAAAAAAATTCTTATTTTCAATTTGAGTGGTTGCCACTGTTTGATTTTCATTAATTGAAAAATGTACCTGTTTTCAGCAAAGAGCTTTTATGAGAATGATATTTAAATCGTTTTAGTTAAAGAGGAAAGAGAGAAATTGCAGTCTTTAGTGTTATTTCTTTTCATTCATCGTGTTCTTACAATACGGTTGAATGCATTTTTAAAAATGAAGGTGAGAGTCTGGTGTGCCAGCAGTTTGATCAGGGGATTTATTCTAGGAGAAGGTATGCTTTTTTCATGCAGCTCTGTTGAGTTTCAAACAATGGTTGTAAAACTCATGTATTGTCCCCATCTTTCAAATCCAAAATGTGGCAAGATCTTTACCCTTTCTCCCACTGATGTTCTTCACTTACAAAGTTCTCCTTCATAAGACTTAGGTGCTACTGCACCATGTGTTCCCCAGTAGACCAGCACTAGTTGTGTGAGTCTGATGGGCTGACACCAGCTTTCATCATATCTCGGATCTGGCGTCTTCTGCACAGTCATGGAAGTGAATTTTGCTGCTGCTTCTGCCATTATTACTATGAATACTGACAATTTCCATTCTAACTCAGAGCTACTGTTTAGACAGATTATTTCCACAAGCAGGAAAGTGGAATAAATGGATCTGTCACAAAACCACGTTTACATTCTTCAAGCAAATACAGTCAAAGGCTGCTAACATCCAGGCCAGTGTAGGTGTAGCATCACATGCTAAGACTACATTTCAGAATATGCAGCATATCTGAAAGAACCTGTATTTCCCTATCTAATTATCTAGCTATCTACATCTACCAATGAAAGGGTCCAAATCTGTCAAAGAAAGGTGAGTTTTCAAGAATTATTTGATCCCACTGGAGCATACAGAAAATGAAGTAAACAGTTATGGTGCTACTTACATTTTTGCTGATTTGGAGAATGTTTCATGCTTCATCACAGGCATCCTATCCAAGATTGTACCAGTGACTTTCTACAAAACAGAGATAATACCTACCTAGCAAAGGTGTTTTAAAGATTAATACATTCCAGTTTCGTACGATATCCTCAGATTCTGCAATAACCAAAAGCTTATGAGTACATTAGAAAGAGGATATAATGTGTTGTTATATTCATATGTTTGGTATGCTGGAGAATATGAACTTTTCTGAGGCTTTTTTAAAGGTTGAAAGACAAAATATGTCTTCAAGAGGTATTTGAATAAGGAGAGAGAAGTAAATTTATCACACATGCCAAACAAATGTGTGGAATGAGAAAGAAAAAAGAGATGTCTTTTGGGTGATACAGATGAATGCCCACTTACAACTGGCATCACAAAACAACATGACAGGTGTAGTAAGAGTTCTTGAATAGCTGAGCAGTTTTTTTCTTGAATAGATGAATATTTTCTTCATTTTTTCACTATGTTATTAACTGATTCTTTTTTTTTGTTATACAAAAAGTTTAAACATTGTTGAAAAATACCCATCAAATAAAATATCGGTGTTTTTTTTTCCTTTTAACTTATGAATGTCTCCATTAGTCATTCCCTTTCAAAGTTACAGATTATAGGGGTCGTCTTGGTACCTTGACTTTCCTTTAACTTCTTTTTCTTCAGCTCTGGGTAGAGGTAGATCTTTACCCGTTTACTAGCTTTCATTTTCTTATGATCAAATACATAATGACTAAGTACTGATAACTGGAATTCTTCAGTCAGTTTAGTCTCAGACATTTTCATTACAGCTTCATCTGAGAAGATTCCTCTTCTCAAGCTCTGGAACGCTCTACAATGTGGACTGATGTATGGTAAATGGGGATGATGGAGAGATTCACTTCAAAAGCATGCTGTTCATAGTTTTGGTTGTTTTGGTTTTTTTTTTTTTTAAGAATCATGTCCTCCTCCAACTGAGGGAAGTAGGGAGAAAAATCTCATTTCTGTATGGCTTCATTTCTGCTATGTGAGTGTTCCCCTCACCAGACACTGGTGGATTTTCCCTGTCTCAGGAGTTCAGGGATTCCTGAAACTGAGGAGAAAATCTTGAGCCTGCTCACTTCAGTAACAAATTTGCCCTTCAGCTTCATTGAAGATAGGATTTCACTAAGTGTGACGAAACCTTAAACTTAGCTCCTAAGTCATGTCATCTTCTTTACTTGAGTGCATCTATATTTGTCCTTTACAGAGGAGAGATGCACTTCTGGAGTTAATCTCCTAGTAGTCCTCCCAGGCTGTGCTTTGGTTCAGAGTTGCTCTTGCTGAGTGTGTAAAGTGGTTTCCTTTTTGAATGAAGCTAGACTAGACGATACTTTGAATGACAATGTCTAACATGCTCCAGCTGCTTGTGGCCATTCAGTCTGCAGGAACAGACTACAGCTAATCTGAGTAAAAAAGCCCAGAAAAACAGTGTGGATGCCTGCTTCTCCGAAATAACTGTTTCACCCTATGGATATTGGTGCCACACTATTTGTTAATATAGACAAAATTATTTCTGATTAAAGTATGATACTGTTTGATTTCGATGGTGATATGATTGTCACTAGTGTTAAACCAAATCCATATTTTGATTTAGCTAGGCATACCTAGAGGTTTTAATGACACCCACTGTTTCTGTATCTAAATACCTCTCATATGGAATAACCTTCAAACAGTGAAATCTCTACTGATTTCAAGGTGCTCCAGACCTTATCAGGTTATAGAAATACCTATTTGTGGTTTGTTTTTTTATATCTATATATATGTATGTGTGTGTGTATATATATATACACACACTTAATTATAAATTAATACCCACTCAATTAAGATTTTTTTTTCTGTGCCTGCAGATGGAAACACAGGCAGGAGAACTGATTTTTTATTTCTACTTGTATTTCTTGGCAGTTTTCCCTGAAATAAACCTTAGTAACCTAAGTTGTTTTTCACTCTGTTCCATGATTGACAAACTGAGTAAGGGATCTGAGAATTTTATTATTTTCTAGTGCTGACCAGAAAACAATTTTTCAGTTTCAGAAAAGAAAAGGGAAAGTGTGCAGTTTCAGAATATTTTATTATTGTACTCATGTAGAATCAAAATGACATTTTTGGAGAATATATTTGTGAGAAGGCTGTGATAGATACTACCTCAGTCTACCCAATGCCCAGAGAATAACCCACTGGCTAGAACACTTAACTTTGGTGTGGGAGTAACTGATCTGCTTGCTTATGACAGATTAGGCTCCCACAGACTCAGTCCCACATAACAGACAAGCTTCTTGTTCACCAAATTATAGCAACAGCCTCTTTTAAAATGTCAAATTCTCCTCTTGCATATCTTCCCTTGTATATAAGCAGCTAAATAGAAGACTAACTCTACAGTATGGTGATTATGGGCACTTTGTAAGAAGACAAGCCATATTGCAATATCTGTTATATCTGACTGAAAGCAGAGGTTACATTTTAGCCTTTCCATGTCCCATGAGTATTTTGTGACTTTTTTTCCCCTAAAAATGTTCTAGCCTGAAACAATGAATTGAAACATTTCAGTGTAACTGCTCTTACTTTATTTTTATCATCTTTTTTTTTAAAGAGAGAAAAAAATGTTGATTTCTGTAAAGCTACCTCACCCTTTTGATGAGCCACTGTGATACCTGTCTTATCTCATTGCTTGCCAAAATGGAATCCATAGCCATTATTCCTGCATTATTTTGTAATGTTTCAGCAAAGGTAAGCTTATGGATGTGCATATACCAGTGACATTCTCTCCAGAAGCGAAAGTAGGTCTGAGCTAATAAGGGAAACTGGAAGCTTTATGAAAAGGAGAAAGTGATTATTCTAAACATCATTAACTGGTATGTATACCACAACAAATTTTATGTGCTGGAATGTATATTAAGAAATGGAAATGTGACTAAAAGTTTGAAGCTGTGACTGGATGCAGGTATATGTCATTAACAAAACTTTACTGAGTGTGGCACTTGTGAGTAAAATTTTTTCCTTTAATTTTTATAGTGAATATCACTATGTATGTTAGCAAAGGAGCATTCTGTTGCAAAATACACATAAATATGAGAGGACATAGGAAAGTCTGTTAAAACAGACAAAGAACAAAAGGTCTTTAAAAGCAAAACATCAATCTTTGAAAATAAAAGATTGCAAATCAATCAAAATGTATTTCTACAAAATATTGTATTAACACTAACCAGAAAACAGAACAGAGAGACAAGGAAATATCTTACAAATGCATAAATAAACACTGTCGAATAAGTTAGTATCTGGTACATAACAGGATGGTTAAGTGCAGTGAGAATAGGTAGAACACACAGAATGAAGACAAATTACATAGTGCTGCAATTGTCATTTTTGGTTTCAGCATGTTGGCAACCAGCAAGAGAAAACTAAAAGTTAACAACTCGTAATGGTTAAGGCAAATAAAACTAGTATCAAAGAATACAGACCCTATATATAATTCTTTCCAAATTACACATTGCTTGAAATGGCCTTGAGACAGCTACCTGAGGTGTGCTTCAAATATAGCTATATAATAAAAAAAATAGTGATAAATTACCACCAGTTTAAGTTCGAAGAAGCATAAGAGAAGTCAGCTTCTCAGTTAAATGGCAAAGAAGATGAAAAAAATCACCATTCAAAAGGAACTAACTGGTATGTTGTTCAGATACTTTTGTCTCCTGACAAGCACAAAGGTCCATTTTCCACCTATTTTCATGTTAGCTTTATGTAAGTCTGAAAAACAAGCTGTTCAGTCGTGCTTTCTTTCTCAGGGAACAGCTTCTGTCCACAGAACTCAAAGTGGACCGAAAGGCTAAAGCTGCAAAGCAATGATCCTCCTTATGTGAGATGTCTTGGCTAACACAAAAGGCTAATTTCAGGAAAGATTAAGCTGCTGGACGCATTATGAAAGTGTAATCTAAGATATCTCTGATAACGATTTGTCTTTATATTATAAGTAGCTCTCAATCATGCAATTTAGTTCTCTGTTATAATGAGGACTGCAAATATGCCAATTACTTCACCTTTTAAAAAGAAAAACAAAAACACCAGGGTGAAGTCTCAGGTTTTCAAAATACGAAGGACTTGCAGTAATTTCTTTAATTCAGGTAGGGAACAACACACTTTCTAATTCAGAACCCAAAATATTTAGATTCATCTTAAGAATTTTTCCACTGCTGTACTTTCTAAAACAGAAAATGCCTTTTTATGAAAGCTAAGTCCATGGGAAAATTTCAGAGATGCGAAAATCATCACCATCATTACCATCACTTTTATGCCCAGCTAGAAAAAATACACTGACATCTTCTTGGCTGCCCTCCTGGAATGGTCTTGTCACTTTCAGTCTCTGTTTGCAGGGAAAAAGCAAAGTGAACATAAGCCTCCCAGGCAGGGAGCCACGCAATCACAATCCACTTTGAGCAAAGGAAGCTGGAGGGAAGCCCTGTGCTGGCAGTCAGGTCGCTGGCTTGGCAAGGAGGCAGTGAGTCTGTGTGCTGGTCCTGCTGCCAGCTGCCTTGGGGGTCCTGCTCAGTCATGCTCTCCCTCCCTGAGACTAAAGAAGCACTCACTAGAGTCTTCCACCGTGGTCCTTGTCTAACCAGTAATTCATTTTGGTTTGCTCAGGAGTAAATTTGTTTTGTAAATCCCGGTTTCTGAGAAGAGAGTTGATTTCTATTCTTTTTTTTCCCTCCTTCTCTGTTTGATTTTAGTCTTCGATCTGGATTAGAGATACAGTTCCTTGTCTCCTTTTTTTTGTTTTTTCTTTTTCTCTTCTCTTCCTAACGTATGAGTCCTTAAAATGTCCAAAGTTTTTCTGTTTGTCTAGTTTTATTTTGTTTTGGGAAACTCTTTATTTGTTTGGGTCATGCGTGTATACATAGTGTGCACATATAAAAATATATGTATGTATATATAATATATATATAGTTCTATATAAATATATACATATTTATTTATAGAAAATAAACATGTACACTGATGAAGGATACTATATCCATACACCGTATTATGCAGTATCTTCATAGAACTTCTGGTGTAATGCTTGGTTCATTACAGTTAGTATAACTTTTGCTATTGGTCTGATTGAAGTCAAGATTCAAGAATTTCATAGTAGATTTGAAGAAATAATGCTTTAGTTTAATGAGTAAAACTAAAATTTAGGGAGAGGGGATTGGTTTATGTTGAACAGAAACAGAATACCTCACACCTTACTTGACAAAATTCAAAATATAAGAATAAGGTGAGGAATGTTCCTCAAAAAATTGGCCAACTCCAGATATTCTGTCTTGTTTCGCAACTCAAGTATTACTTTCAATATTAGTATTAATAATAATAACAGTAAAAGTAAAAAAGAAAAGTATGCGTTTCACAATAAAAAATGAAATGTTTAAGCATTACTAACATGAAACATTTACTTAGAATATGAGAAAATGGAAGATTTCCACATAAAAGTTTTTGCTGAGTGCAGCATAATTGCCTCCAAACTCCCAGTGATAAAATTCAGATTGACTGGAGAGGAAAGTTAGATTCAAACTGTGTCCTTTTGAAGGCATGTTCATATTTAGCTGTTTACTGTACTAAATATCTATGCTCTATAGAGAAATCAGATAGCTGTCATCATTATTTTTAGATCCATTTTTTGCATTGTTGATTTGGGCTTTTTATGTGGGCAGNCTTCTCTTCCTAACGTATGAGTCCTTAAAATGTCCAAAGTTTTTCTGTTTGTCTAGTTTTATTTTGTTTTGGGAAACTCTTTATTTGTTTGGGTCATGCGTGTATACATAGTGTGCACATATAAAAATATATGTATGTATATATAATATATATATAGTTCTATATAAATATATACATATTTATTTATAGAAAATAAACATGTACACTGATGAAGGATACTATATCCATACACCGTATTATGCAGTATCTTCATAGAACTTCTGGTGTAATGCTTGGTTCATTACAGTTAGTATAACTTTTGCTATTGGTCTGATTGAAGTCAAGATTCAAGAATTTCATAGTAGATTTGAAGAAATAATGCTTTAGTTTAATGAGTAAAACTAAAATTTAGGGAGAGGGGATTGGTTTATGTTGAACAGAAACAGAATACCTCACACCTTACTTGACAAAATTCAAAATATAAGAATAACGTGAGGAATGTTCCTCAAAAAATTGGCCAACTCCAGATATTCTGTCTTGTTTCGCAACTCAAGTATTACTTTCAATATTAGTATTAATAATAATAACAGTAAAAGTAAAAAAGAAAAGTATGCGTTTCACAATAAAAAATGAAATGTTTAAGCATTACTAACATGAAACATTTACTTAGAATATGAGAAAATGGAAGATTTCCACATAAAAGTTTTTGCTGAGTGCAGCATAATTGCCTCCAAACTCCCAGTGATAAAATTCAGATTGACTGGAGAGGAAAGTTAGATTCAAACTGTGTCCTTTTGAAGGCATGTTCATATTTAGCTGTTTACTGTACTAAATATCTATGCTCTATAGAGAAATCAGATAGCTGTCATCATTATTTTTAGATCCATTTTTTGCATTGTTGATTTGGGCTTTTTATGTGGGCAGTTCATTTTGATTAGGAGTAATTTTATTCACATACATTATATGAGTAATTTCAGCTTATTTTTAGCTTGGTAAGCTAGAAGTGCTTCCATATTTTACATGAAGTGTTAACATCTGATGTTACTGTCCCTTTGTTATCTATAGCTCAGCAGTGGTAAGAACCATTTATCATCATCAAAGTAATAAAAATATATTTATTCTTACAAAACTGTGTCATTTGGGAAGTGATAGAACTGCTATTTCTACAGTTAAGCAAAAGCTGATTTTTGTGCAACTAGTCTTCAATATTTAATCTATTCAGAGAAGGAACAAGATTAGAGAAGTTATAAAGTATAATCAACAAAGTCCAAAGAGGGAATAGCTTTTTCAGATAGTAAAGTGATGGAAAAAATGATATATTTTTTGTGCCCACCTTCATTATATTGTTTGCTGTTTAGTGTCTTAACAGACTCAGGTGGAAAAAGGGAAGCTAAGTGTACATTATATTTTGTACATAGGCTCAGCTCTTTCTTTGCTTGTTTCCAAACTCCCTCTCCTCTGAAATGTGTAGATGGAAGTTTATGCTTCTTGAGATTATGACATCATTTAACAAGGCCATAACGATGCATATGATCAACTACGGACATGCCGGGCACATTATGACAAGCTTGATTACCATTTTATCATATCACACCTACATTTGCAGTGAGGCCCAAGAAGGTCTAGTGTCATTGCTAGAAGAACACATATGATTTGTAGGCAGTGTGTCCCATCTGCAGGCATCCCATAACAGCAGTACTAGGATTTGAGTTTTACGGCATGTCTCCAGAAATCTGTTAAAATCATGCTAAAATGTCACTTAATTATAAACAAATAATTTGATTTATTGTTGGTAGATGACTAAAGTCCTAAATTTCAGCACTTCTAACACAACTGTTGACATGGCTGTAGACACTGAAAACTTCATTGGAGTTCAGTGTGCTTCAGGACGCTTTCCACCCTGCCCTGGATTCTCAGAAGTCCTTGGCTGTGATGTTACCTTTGCTGAGCTGAATGTGAAACACTGTAAAATCTTACTTTTTACATACATTATATTTTTACTGCTATCAGCATAACACACGGAAAAGCTAAAATAAGATTTTATAATAAAGCTGTCTTGCTTCACTCATGAAATAGATACACAGGCTGTGATATCCAGAATGAAACAGGTGAATCTGAGCTACTGAGCTTTCTTCAGACAGAACAATGTGTGGTTGAAGTACTTCATCTTTTTTTTTATTATTTTGGAAAGTGTCAAAATTTGACAGGTGGATCCATTGTGCAAGTCCACAGTGGACCATTTCTTTAGTATTTTTTGTTCAAAAAAATCTTTTTTCTCTCAGGTAACTTGAAGTACTTCAAATTCTGGGAAGCAATTTTGATCAGAGCAGGACTGTATAAGGGAGAATAAGTCAGCGATCTGAACAGCAGAAATAAAAACAAGCAAGCAAGCTAGCAAGCAAGCTAAAAAATAAAAAGGGATTTTTGTATTTCAAATTTAGAAAATATTCATCAAACCCATATTTTTCTTATCAAGAAATATTTTATGTGCAGTTTACATGAGTGTATTCATGATCTTTGGGGATTTTCTTTTTTAACTGGAAAATCCAGAAAAATATTGATGAAATTAATTCTTCGGCAAAGAATTTGCATTTTTAACATTCAAACAGTTTAGAAATGCAAATTAATAGGCTGTTTTATTATTAAATGCCAGTGGTAGTATAAGAAAATAGATTAATGCTAACTTCTATACATCATAAGGTAAGAATGCCACATCTTCATTAACAGTCTGGCTAAGGACTAAAAGGAACACAAGAACAAATTTCAAAGTGTCATACCCAAAATCAAAATCTAATGATTTTACCTGGACTTTAAAAAACAGGTAGGTACACTTGTACATTTCTACAGTTTTAGAAGGTTGCTTTCTTCTTTGCAGAAGTCTCCTAAGAAGCAAATATTTCTCCCCTTACCTAAAATAATCCCCTCCTGTTGACTTAATATTGTGACATCAAAAAACAGAAGGAAGCTCTTCTAAACACAGGAAGTCAAGAGTACAAAGCTACCGAGCCTTAGATGGTAAAAGAAAAAACTAAATTGAAGGCCAAGTTACAGTTCAGTTCAGAGAAATTGTGGTTTAGAAGTCCTGTAAAACTCTATATGGGCTCTCTGTAAGGCATGTGTTTGTAGAATCACTAGATTATATTTGTCCAAACAATAAATAAAACAAGAGGTCATTTAGGAGGTTAAGTTCTAAAGATTAGTAAAATGGTGTTATTTGTCATTTAGTACAGCATCATAAAGTTACTGCCTATATAGCATTCTATATGTATTTTCAGAATCACAGAATCACAGAATGGTTGTGGTTGGAAGGGACCTCTGGATGTCATCTGGTTCAACCCCCCAGATCAAGCAGAGTCATCTACAGCAGGTTAAACAAGATCATGTCCAGATGGCTCCTGAATATCTCCAAGGATGGAGGCTCCACAGCCTCCCTGGACAACCTGTGCCAGTTCTCAGCTACCCTCACAGTGAAAAAGTGTTTCCTGATGTTCAGACGTAACCTGCTGTATTTCATTTTGTGCCCGTTGCCTTTTTGTCCTGTCACTGGGCACTACTGAAAGAGCCTGGCTCTGTCTTCTTTGCACCCTCACTTCAAGTATTTGTACACATTGATGAGATTGTCCCCTGAGCCTTCTCTTCTCCAGGATGAGCAGAACCAGCTCTCTCAGCCTTTCATCATAGGAGACGTGCTCCAGGCTCTTAATCATCTTCATGGTCCTTCACTGGACTGTCTCCTGCACGTCTTGTACTGAGGAGTTCAGAACTGGACACAGTAATTCAGGTGTAGTAATTCCAGTGCTGAGTAGAGGGTAAGGATCACCTCCCTAGACCTTCTAGCAATGCTTTTCCTAATGCAGGCAAGGGTACAATTAGCTGTCTTTGATAAAAGGGCACGCTGGTGGCTTACGTTCAACTTGGTGTCTACCAGGATCCCTAGGTCCTTTTCAGCCTTTTCAGCTATGTAGTCTCCAGTATGTACTGGTACCTGGAGTTGTTCCCCAGGTGCAGGACTTCGCAATTTCCTTTTTTGAACTTCATGATGTTCCTGTCAGCCCATTTATCAAGCCTATATTTCTTTTTCTGCTGTATATATTTTATTATATATTTGTACAAAAAAAAAAAAAAAAGAAAAAGATCCAGTCATTTCATTTCAGGTTATTAAAAAAATTAATGTACGTGGATACTTTTTGATGTGGTATGTGAAAAACCAGAAATGAAAGTAGGTTTAAAATATATTTTTGAATCTTCTAAGTAAAAAATTCAAAACTAGCACTTGTTATTGTTCAAGATATTCACAAGGAATATTTTTACAGTGATATATTTGATCATGCAGATTTTAAAAAGAGTACATAGCTACAGCATAGAAGTCTTAAAATGGATTGTGCACAGAAGTGTCTCTATTCTAACTTTTGTGATTCCTACTGCTGCAATAGAACATTCAATATATTATGTTAAGGTCTGGGAAAGCTATCCCAATGACAAGTAAGCAAACACACATGACAAAAAATTAGAATATTGTATCACTGAATGCAGTCTGCTCCTTTGTTGGAGAAATAGAGATTAAATTATTTATGACAATACTTCACAGTATATTAATAAATGTATGACAGTATATTTTGTACAAGTGATGAAACCTTAATCATATGCAGCCTCTTCATAGCACCATGCAATTAAATTATTACTGGTGAAGATATTGTGTAGGCCAGGTTTTGTGTAAGAATTGTGCTTAAAGGCAGGTGAAAGAGAAAAAGAGAAGCTTTTTAAAGTTTAATTTTCAAAAACTTAATAGATCAACACTCTTTACTGCTTTACAGGTTAAACAGAAATTATAATATATCATGAAATGTACAAATCTGGAATAGGTGTCTTAAAAACATTTCTTGAAACCTTTGGTTTAATATCAATTACATAGCAAATGTTTGAGCAGTTTCAGTCAAAAAATTTTTTTCTTTAATAATGTTGATGTCATACTATTCTAAACTTTTCTAACTTTAGTAAAATATTTGGGCTTTTCTTAAAAACACATTGGCTGACAGCAGTTTAGTTCAAGCACTAAAGCACCTGTCAAAGACACACACCTACTGTAATGGAGTTTAGTAATTTTTTAATATGATCATTCCTCTGCAATCCACTTTTAGAGCTGAAATGATTTATCCAGTTTTAGAAGATATATTTATGTTCACAAACACACAGTTTAAAGGCCGTTACCTTGAAAGCAGTGACAGAGTTTGTGATTTTTAGATCTTCCTTCTGAAAACAGGTACCTATTGCCCTTAAATGTCTGTATACGTTTTCAGGAACTATCCACCTAGTTATTCATTATGATGAGAACAGTCAGAATACAAGATGTTATAGACAGAATTTCAGAGGTATACACAACATACATTGACCCAATAAACTTTAAACTGAGTTGAAAACCCTTTGAACTCATTTCAATCTTTATGCAATAGCAGTTGAACCCATCCTTAAATCAGAACTTACATGACTGAGAAATAAATGATGAAATACAAAACGCTGAACCTTAAGACTTGGCAAAATTGATTTGCAATTATTTTGTTTTGAAGATACGCATGAATATTATTTGTAACTTTTGTTTCCTTCCCTGTAGAAAGGAAAATTATGGAGAACTCATAGCCTATGGAATAAGAGTACTTGGAAGAATAGGAATTACTGTTTTATTTAGTTGTGTTAAAGTCTAGATGTGGGAAATTATAACAATTGCTAAAGATACAGTGCAAAAAGAATGGGGACAAGACAGATACTGTGCCATGCTGAACTTGGAAGCCATGGAAAACAGAGCTTGCACTGAACAAAAGGATTTAGTTGAGGCATGGACTGCAGATACACAAACTGCCCAAAAAGTGCACAAATCCATGAGTGTGATCAACCATCCCTGGGTTGGAGTCCTTCAACTCAGCTGTAGCTATAGCTTTTTGGCCTGTAAGGCTCATGCAATGGGCACATCAGAAGATGAGTAAGACAAGTGCCTCAAAGTCTAGTACTAGCTTCTTGTTCCCAGCTTTCCACTGAAATAGGAAATATTAAGTATGAAGGGGAACAAAAAAGATCAATTTGAGATATGAGTGATGTGAGTGGAAAGCAGACTTAAGGAAATGTTTTTCAGTGTAACGTCTATGACAATGAAACTAATCCTTGGTTTCTTGAGGTGCTTGATTCTTTTTCTATGCCATGAAGCTGAGGGCTTTCCCTTCTCTCAGACACTAAGATGGATACCTTTGAAGTTTTGAAGTTTCTTCATATTTTCTATTGTTTTTTTGTTTTCTTCTGGATTTCACTTTAGCAGAAAAATTTAGCAGAAGAAATACTGTATTTCATATACTGTATACAAAATGGGTTGCATTTACTTGGTCTTTCAGTTACATGCTTTAAATGCCTAGTAATTTTACTACGTCTGTAAAGATAACCAACATATTTAGAAATCAAGCTGTAGATGTGTTTATGTGAATGCCACGTCATTTATTTTCTTTTGAAAACTATCAGCCACTGAGGTAAAGTGAAGCTGAAAAGTTCTGCAGTGCATTATGTATGTATCTACGAGAACTTACAGAAAAGATCATAATGTCTTACCTAGTGTAGTTAGTAAATGAGTCAGTAATGAAAAAGTCAGCATTCTTTTTTCTGCATAGAGCATATAATTTACACAGTATTATTCTAAAATCTAAGTACATTTTAATTCTCATCAAATTATATAAAAGATAACCGATTCTCTGGATTTGTAAGGAGAATAAATGGATGGATTCCCTTAACGAATGGAAAATTCATTATCTTTTTTTTTTATCCTAACTTAAACATATATTTTAAATTCTTCATAAATTAACAGTTTTTAATACAAAGATTTTGTTCTTTTCAATTTCAGCTACACAGGAAGTTTGAACAGCCACAGTTCTGTTCAGTTACAAAAATTAAGATGGGCACTAAAGAAGCAAACAGTATATACTTGCAGTTGGTTTGGTACTGGCTTATTTAAGCTATCACAAAGCAACTAAGTTGTGGTAATCAGTGCCTTCTTGGCCCACAAAAAATGCAGAATACTATATACTTAGTTCAACTGCTTTTCCTTCAAAAAAATCAGAAATACAACTCTTTCATTTCACAGAAGGATAAAGTTTGGAAAAAAACCCTAAGAGCCATGAGAAGTCCTTGGAGTTAAGAGTATCAAATATAATCCTGTCTGAAAAATGCCAACATTATTTTTAGGAAATAAAAACCTAAAATTGAGAGAAAGACTCTGAGATCAGTGGGAAAGTTTTCGTTGCCTGTTATGAATACTGAATCCTGATAAAAAAAATTGAGGAAATTGGTCTATTCTTCTATGGAATTTTACATGAGAATCACTGCAGCTTTGTGTGTCATTCCCAAGCAGAGGAAATACCATAGACTAACTCACAGTCCTAGGTAGAGCGTTTATTTCCAAAAGATTTTTTCCCCTCAGTATATCTGTAAATCCTAACAAGCTTTTAGCTTGTTTAGGTTGACCTATCATTGGCCACACAAGACTTACATAAAATAACAGTGTTGGAAAGACTATGTAATAGAATGGATATGTATATGTGATCTTCAGTTCAAATTGGCTAAATAAGTGATTGTTTCTCCAGCATGGCAATTTTGTTTCTCAAATGGTAAGACTCTTATTTTTATAGAATTTTATATAACAGCTGTTATACATTCCTAACCGCCAGCATGCATACTCACGCACACTTGGATGTCAAGTCAAGATGGCCACCATTTAAGTTAGGGAACACCAACAGATAAAGAGGAAACTTATGCATTTTCTTGTTTCAACTTTATAAATTGCAACTTTTTACAGCCCTGTACTTCACAGCATAATATTAAAAATTGCAGTGACTGCACATATCATTACAAGATTTTCACACTCTAAATTCAAGCCTTCAAAAATATATATTTCTACATGTCTTTAAAATACCCCAAAATAGCATTTTATAAGTAACTTTTTCAGATAAATTGAAAGTAAACTGCACAGAATAACACGGAAGTGCAGTAAGAAATATAATATATATTATAAAATACTTAAAGCAATTTGAAAGATTTGAATTCAGTAAAGATTTGTAGGTCTGTTTTTGTGCTCTGGAAAAATGTCAAAGTGAAAAATTACATTGCTATCTTATGTTTCCATTGCCTGGGCTATGGTCTTTTTGTCTACGACAGCAGGATAAAATAGATTAAAAAATAGATTTTTATGGGGTTTGGTTTTGTTTTTTATTTTGGTATGTACGAGATATATTTTTGTCTTCCCAGTATGTATTCTATTTTTTAAGAATACAGCTAAGATATATGTCTAAAGTAATCAAACCTTCTTAAGCATAGATATTAAAAGTGACTTGAATTTTTCAGACTGCTGAACTGATGTCAGCTTTGCATAAATGTCTCATTCTACAGGCCTGTGAGTAGGAAGTTAACTTTCAGCAATACATCTGAGACCAAGCTTAATGAGTAAAGCCATCAGTAGTCTACAGACAGAGTTTCACAAGTGGAATGTTCTGTTGATTGATTTGTCTTATTTCCTTCTTTTTATGCACTCTGTATTTTCAATCAGTCACTACTGAGTGTGAACAATTTTATCATGAGGACAGGACAGTATAACATACAACATTTTAGGTCTAGATTGTTGCTCAACATGTTGGAAAAAAGAGGCACAAAAAATTAACAATATTAACTATAATAGTAACAGTATTTTAATACACAAAAGATTTCTGAAGACAAGGAAAAACATTCTATATATTCATGGTCTATAAGCACTGTTATTATGTCATTTGAGGAAAGACGACCCAGATTATTTTAAAAGTTAGATGTATTTTCACCCTGGTTTAAGCACATTGCTCTAGAACAAACAAAACCTATACAAGAAATACCTCTAAACATTTATTAGCACTTTTGATTGTATTCAAAACGTTTCTTTTTACGTTATTCTTTTCAAATAAAGGATTAAGATAACAGCTGTTTGTTTGTTTTAGGTTTGATGGGATTTTTTCATCCTGAACAGCCCTATAAACTCTACAGGACTTTGTGAATTCACACTATGCTTTGAATGTCATGAACAGACACCAAAGTCTACTGTTAGGCTATTAGTATTTACTAGGATATTACAAGATGGTTACTACTACTGCTACTGCTGTTACTACTACCACCACCACTACTATTACTGCTACTACCACCACCACCACCACTAGTTCTAACAGTGCTAATACCAACACTACCAAGCTACTAGCACAGCACAGTAAATATGATACCTGCTTTTAGCAGGGAAAGCCCTGTTGGCAGCTCAAGAGAAGCAAGGGGCCTGTGGTTGAGATAGGATGGAAATAAGCCCACAGGGGCTCCGGATGAAGGAAAAGAGGAAGAAGTACTGACTGTGGGCAGGACACTTCTCCCTTGGGGTGAAGGCTGGCACTGCTGAGGGCTCCCCCTGTCCCCCCCTCACCACCCTCCTGGGCCAGAGCTTGAAGGGGGCAGCTCAGGTCTTAGGGACCACGGTAGGCGGAGGCTCACACTGGGAAAGGGGTGGTCGCCAGCAAGAGTGTGCAGGTGTTTTTTAATAAAAACGTGAACTGTAGAATTCTTGAGGCTTTTCCGTCTTAATTGGGTAATTTGGACTACTCAACTACTAAAATATTAGTTGGACTAGCCATTATTCTTAGCTCCATGCATATGGCACATTCACTTTTGCACCTTACCAGGTTTTGAGCATATCAGTGGTGTTCCCAGAGCTGAAGGTAAAGTAGAGGAAGCAAAGGTCACTCAGACACCAGCAAATTGTTAAAGCAAGCTGAAAACTGCTGAGGCCATGACATACCCTGAATGCAGAGCCTACGGCTTTTTACTACCAATAACAAAAATCAGAATTGCTGAACTAAAGTAAAAACAAAAGATAGTTCCTGCCCCAAAGAGTTTATTTTCTAAGAAAAAAAAAAATAAAATACAGATGTATACAGACAGATGGGAGACTAACAGGTAAACAGTCAAAAAGTCAAACTGTCCTGTTCAGCAGGGCAGTAAGTGGTCCCAGTGTACCACCTGCCTAACTGTTCTCTACTCGTTTTTTGGTTTGGTTTGGTTTGTCTTGTTCTCTGGGTGGAGGAGGGGTAAGGGTCACAACAAACAAGCATTTTGAAATGAAATATGACAAAGAACTTAGAACGAGTCCCTGCTCAACAACAGATGCTGCAGAAGAGAAAGCACCAACGTACTTTCTTGAAAATTTAACACGTGGATGATGGAGACTGGCATCACTAAAGGATTGGAGGCAAGAGGTGACATCTTAAAGGTCAATGTATTTAAAGAGTGTGGGTTTGTGAGGGGAAGATAAGTATTGAAGGACCTTGAGAGCGAAGAGGAGCAATTTGTTGGATGTGACAGAAAGTGGTGAGTCAGGAATGCAAGGAGGAAGGTGACATTATCAAAACAGGTGTTAAGTTTGCAACAGAAGTCTGATTAAATAACAACAGGTTCAGCTTGTGTTTGTTAAAGGATGGAAAAAAAGGATGTTACAAAGTCTGATGTTAAACGATGTCCATCTAGATTAGAGTTTTATCAAAATGTATGTACTGTAAAGCCTGCTTCTTCCCATTTTCACAGAGAAACAAATATCAGAGTTGATTATATAAACCTAGATAACCTGGATAGGAAAATCAACACAGAGTTTCAAATCAAATAGTTAGTTAGGAGTCTTGGTGACAGTACTTATACATCCCAATAGTGAGGAGAAAAAGAGGGGAGCATGCTTAAGAACAGCATCTCTTCTTTAGTTATGTCAGAACTGATGTGAAGGCAAAACATCTACTCAGAGATGTCAGAGAAGCAGGCCACATTTCAGTTTGGAAGATCTGTGTTTTCAGAAAGCACACTATTTGTGTTTGATGTTGATGTTAGCTGTAATAAGCTATGAAAAAGGGAAACAATGAAATGGATGGCAGTTTGGGAGAGGGTTGTGGGGGTTTTTTGAGAGATATAATGGAAGAAGCAATGAGAAAAGAGAACCAGGAGAAAAGAGTGCTTAAATGAGGACTTTGCTAGATTTTTAATCCCTTTGATGTCTATTAGAATAGGAGCCTGAAAAAATGAGATACCTGAGTTCAGTTCCTAAGAGAGTCTGAACTATTTCCAGCTCCTAGACTGTGGAAGACAACTCTCACCCTGTGCATGTTGATGGCTTCATCTGCACAATGCTCAAAAAAGGAACACAATTCTGTTTATTGTTAAGGCTAGGTCACAGTATCAAGAATGGCAAATTCCTTTTTCTTAGATCTTCTATTATGGTGTTGAACTGATGTAACCTGAAGACCAAACTTTGTATCTCCAATCAAAAGGTTAAAAATACACATTAAATTCCAAATGCACATACATATCAAATACTTTTCCTTTACTATGCTGTCATTTGATACTGCAACCCATACACATGATATCTCATTTTTCCATATTGGATGACAGAAAACATTTTTTCTCGCCTTTAGCTTCAAAGAAAAAGGGAAAGATGTCCATCTTGTTTTAATAAGCAAAAGAAAGTAAAATAAATGTCTGCTTTATCCATTTCAGCTACTTGAATATACAGAATACAAACTATACAGAATAACAAACAAATACAATATTAAAATAATATTTGTACTTGTTTGATATATTATTCCACTCCTAGTCATTGCCTGAAAATTACTTTTAGTAATGCCAGGAATAGTTAGTATTTTTGTCTGTACTTTCCCTTTGCCTGGTACATTATGATTATGTCTCACCAGTACCTAGTACTTTTAGTTCTGTGTGCAACGTGAAACTAATTCTCGGTAGGGAGTATGCATCTATGAGAATACTAAGATATAAGGCTGGCTGGATTATTTATTGCAAATTACTTTCCTGACCAGTGATTCTGATCCTATTAATACAGTTATTACAAGCAAATTTTGCCAAATTGTTTTTTTTTTTTAAAAGGGTGCCAGCTGGTAGATGTTTCAAGAATTATTCCTTTCTCTGTTTTTCTTAATAGATCTAAACCAAAGCACATTAAAACAATCAATTGAGGTCAGATTTTTTTCACTGATATCACTGTAATTTGGATCAGTAATTGGCAACTTGTTTGCTGATAGCTTACAACGTCATGAGGCCAGCTTACCAAATGTTTTCGCCTATTGAATTGTCTTTCTGATCTTTTCTCAGGCATCCTGTTACAAAAAAAAAAAAAAAAAAATCAAGACAAGTTCTAGTATTCGTCACCCTGTTGTTATTGAACTGGTTTTTTGGGCAGAATGTTCTTTTCTATAATTTCTTCACTGTATAGCAGGACCTAATGCCATCATGTAAATATTTAAAGATGAGATCCGGGGAATTGTTCTGTAATGAAGTGTTATGATTCAGTTGTAAAATCAGCAAATATGGCTACATCACTAGATACAATACTTTTATATGAATGTTTTATTTATTTGCCATTAAATGAACTGATTTATGGTTGTTGGGTTTTGAGTTTTGTGTTTTTAAATCGCCAGGTGATTATTGTAACTGTCTTGGAAAACAAATCACTGAACTCATTTTTTCTTCATATCTGGTCCTATTTGTACAGTCCTGTGTTTGAAATAAAAATAATTTATTTCTGATCCCCGTAGTGATCAGTAAATTCTCTTAAGCATCAGATGTTATTACCTGCATCTGAAAAGGTTTATCAGTATAGAAAATGTAGCTTTAAACCAAATAAATGCTTATGTTTTCAACAGTAACCCTTGAATTTGTGTATATAACTTTACAGATCCGTCAGTATGATTTGCAAAGACTAAATAAACGCTCACTGAATATTAAATCTGGACTTTACTCCAAGAAGCTTACTGATTCCTACATTTGTTCCCACATAGAAAACCATGTGTCAACACCTCAGTCTGATTGCAGAGTCCTTCCTTTTCCTTGCAGTTTCGAACTGTGGTATCCATATAGCATAGCTACCCATTTTCAAGTCGATACAAAGAAGGAAAAAGTTAACTGGAGTTTATAAGATGGCTTCTACCTTCAGAGAAAAAAGATTCTGAAACAGTGTAGTAGGTTGACCTTGGATGGCTGTCAGATGCCCATCAAACCTCTTTATCACTCCCCCTCTATCAACAGGACAGGGAGAGAAAATACAGCATAAAACCAATGGGTCAAGATAAGGACAGGGAGATCACTTACTAATTACCATCCTGGGTAAAACAGACAACTTAGGGAAATTAATTTCATTTATTGCCAGTTAAACAGACTAGGATAATGAGAAATAAGAACAAATCTAAAAACTCCTTCCCCCCCACCTGTCCCTTCTTCCCAGGTTCAACTTCACTCCTGACTCTTCTATCTCTTCTCCCCAAGCAGAGCAAAGGGGTGGGGAATGGGGGTTGCTGTCAGTTCATGAAGCTTTGTCTCTGCCACTCGTTCCTCCTCACACTGTTCCCCTGCTCCAGTGTGGGGTCCCTCCCATGGGATATAGTCTTTCATGAACTGCTCCAGCATGGGTTCCTTCCATGGGGTGCACTCTTTCCGGAACAGACTGCTCCAGCATGGGTCCCTCACGGGGTCACAGGTCCTGCCAGGACCCTGCTCTGATGTGGATTCTCCATAGTCTGCAGCTTTATAAAAAAGTTTTACAAAAAGACAGGACAGGAGAATGTAATTATTTCAAATTGGAACATTGCAGTTATATGAAAGTTTTTATCTACCTCCTAGCAGTAGTAAGCTACTAGATACTGTGGTGCAGGTGGTCCCTCACAGTGTATGCTACTAGATTCATTTGTAGACAAATTTTAGCTTTAACTGTAAACACATTTAGGTATGTACCTCAAAATCATTATCCTATGTGTATTTTCTGAGGATAAGTAGGAATATGCTGTACCCTTTCCTCTAGTGTGTAAAGTGTGGAGTTTCTATTTGTTATCTGGCCAGCCATTTTCACAAATGAAATAAAACAAAAAGATTTAACTTCTCCAAAACCTCAGAGAATATAATATCTGTAATTTTTTTTTTTTTTTCACATTTAGGTGTAAATTTGGTTTAAAAGTTATTTGGAGGACCATAAAGATGGACCATAGGCTGGACCACTGGGACTCAACAGTTAACATGGTAGTTTGTTATTTACAGTTTTGGGCTGTTCCAGTACAAAATAGACTTTGTCATGTTGGAGCAACTTCAGCAGAAGCTACCAAGACAGTTGGACGCTGGAGCACTTGCCCTGCGAGGACATGCTGATGGAGCAGGTCTTGCTCAGACTGGAAAAGACACAGCTTTGGGATGGACTTGTAAAGCTGTCTGACAATACAGATGGAGTCAAACTCTTCTCAGAGGTGTGTAGCGACTAGATGAGAAGCAAGAGGCACAAGCTGGAAAAACGGAAATCTATAGTATCTAACTGCAATTTTTTCTTTCTTCACTGTGATGGTAATCATACATTGGAACAGCTTGCCCACAGAGGCTGTGGAATCCCATCCTCCAAAACTGAAACTGGACAAGGCCTTGAACAGCTTGCGCTGGGTTGACCCTGCTTCCAGGGAAGGACTGAACCACACAACTTCTAGAGGTCCCTTCCCACCTAAGTTACTCTATGGTTTTAACCTAATCCTCTTTCCATCAGGAAATAACTTTAAAATCATGGTTAAATGTAATGATAATTGGTTAGGGTTTTGTTGATTTGTTGTGTTTTGGTTTTGTTTGTTTTTTTTCTATGTCTCTAATGGTTAGAAAGATGATTGTAACTGCTTTTGTATCTGTTACGGCATCTGTGGATAAAACACCTAGAAAAGTACATTATCTATGTTTCTATGAAGGAAGTTATGTGAGCTAAGACATAATGATACTTGTTTGAAAACCAAATATAATTTATTAGGGGAAAAAAAAGCCAATTTTTCTGCAGTATTTTCGTTCTGAAGTACTTTTCTCTACTGTTTAGTTCAACAGAAATATAACACATAATGTGCATGGAAGGAAGACTAAATTATGGAAAATCTTGACCTATTTTCTTGAAGGAATTTTAACATATCTATTCTTTTAATGGTTTCTTATCAAAAGGCAGCATTCTTTCTTAAATGACACTTGGTACAAGGTTCAATTTAATGCTACAAATTTTCATGGGTATTTTTGCATTTGAATTTTGAAATTTAATTTATTGGTATTTTGTCACAAAATTTCCAAAAATCACTCTTGTTAATACCATATGTTACATCTGTGATTTCTATTGAGAACAAAACCAAAACCCTTGCAAAAATTATGATTAATTTTATTTTCTCTTAAAGAAAATGCTTTAGCACTTATTTTCTTTTTTTTCTCTGTTGAACAAGTTTCTTACCAGTCCTTCTTTTCAGTACATTGTCGTGTATGTATAGTGAAAATCTGAGTGATTAAATAAGGAAATATAATTTTTCTAAAAAAATATAAGTAAATATTTAAAGGATGAGGTAGCTGACTCAAAGTCTAACAAAATAATACGGCAACTGCACTAGAAATTATGGATTGACTAATCCAAACATCCCATTCCATTATGTCTTTCATTTTTTAAAGTGTTTTAGGATTTCTCAGGGCTTTTGTTAGTGCTAACATAGTTTTATACCATAAGTATTTTGATTTAAAATAGTCAATACCTTAGACTTCCTTTATTACTAACAAGGAAAAACAGATATGTTCCCACTGGTCAGATATGAACATGTACTTTAGGATGAAATTAATCAGAAATAGCATTATCACTTTCTGTCCATTGTCTGCAAAGGATTAGTTCAAAAGTAAATATCTGTAGAGAGTAAGCCCATATTTGATCAGATGACCAAATGTTATGTCTGAATAAGAATTAAAATTTCAAGGCATTTTGGTAGCAGATCTCCTTCCGTGCTGGATCAGAAACAAATAGCTTATGAGTCACCTCAACCAAAAATCCCAAGTCAAACCACTTCCTAGTTTTGAATTTAGCTATTATAAAAAGTACAATTCAGGTTTTCAAGCAATGTTAACTAGAAGTTTTTCACACCTTTGTCTGTCATCTGGTATTCACTGACCCAAAATTTGTGTTCTAGGATAAGCTGCATATTTCTCTACACCCTGCTAATCATATTGACTTATCCACTGACTAATGAGAGCTTAAATAACTAGCTTTTTGTGTAGACATGTTATGCAAACTGAATCCCACCCGTGAGCCTTTACTTAGCAAATGCTTTTGTGAAGAAGTTCCTTATGTGTCAGCAAAGTATAACAGAAGAAGAAAAAAAAAAGCTTTGAGGAATTTGACATAGCTGAATGTGGCATATTCAAACAGTCTTTCACATTATTTGTGTCTGTGTCCACTCATTAGCTCTATCTATTCTTGATCTTATGTGTAGATTAAATTCTGTTGCATCTGTCTTTCTCTCCTTTCTGTCTACGGTGAGACAAAATTTAATGACATCTTTTTCAAATCTTCCATGACTGTTCTTCATCTGAGGTTTTCTTTGTATCTTAAGATTTGGAAAAGCAATATCTATCTATCTTACAGCATACTTTAAAACCTTGGTTACTGTACATATCAAAGTTTAGCTTTTTTTTTTTTTTTTTTTTTTTTTTTTTTTTTTTTTTTTTTTTAAATCTTCAGCATCTGATTTTAGCTTTATCCATGGCCAGGGAGCAGAATCTTTCAGTCAATAGCTATCTTGTTTACCTTAACCTTACATATCACTGTTAACTGGAAAAAAAAAAAAAAAAGAAAGAAATAAGAATCTGATCATACTCTCTGTCTCTGACTACATAACAAATAAATTGATGTCAGTGAAATTCTTCTTGCACAGCTGATTAATGACTAATTCTTTCTTTACATGCTTGTAAGTAATTTATTTCTGAGTTCTCAAGTATTCTCAGATCCAATATTGATGTTTCTGGACTAACTTTCTAAATAATTATTTAATTTTTACTTAACCCTCAGAATTTATTTCTGCCATTTTCTTCCTTACATTCCTCTCCCTTTTGCTCATTTGGAAAGATGTTCTCAGTTTTGATGTCTGGAGTCAAGGCCTCCTCTTCACTGAGTCACTCCTTTTATATTGATAGCGTATCACCACTTATATGTTATCTGTCAGTATTTTAGTGAGATGTTTAAAGAAGAATTTTATACATTAACAGAGACAAAGTTGGGACACAGTCTAATTTCTTAAATAAGAGGGAGACATCATCCATTAACAGGAGAAGTCTTACTGAGCTGAAAGACTAATTGAAAGCTTCTGTAAGGAATTGTGACAAGTGTTCTTTGCAGCATAGATACAATTAATACATAAATCCATTACTTGCCCCTAAGAAAATATTTTAGTGCAATACTAATCTCTCTTTTTTTAATTGGTTTCTTCAGCAATTCCCTTTCATTTATAAAAAGACAGAGAAATTTATTAGATATTTTGTATGTCACCTCTGGATTCTGACCTACATACATTTTAAGCGAAGCTCTTAAAAATTTGACTAGGACATCTACTAATGTTGTTATTGGAACAGTGCCCAGGACAACTCATGCAATTCGGGGTGCTATAATTGCAGTAAGTTTTTCTTCTGCAAAATAACTGATACCTGGTACTCTGTTGATTATACAGTATTGTATTATCTGAATCTGTTGAATTATATTTAATTGAAACTTTGGTAGACTCTGGATTTGGTGATGTGGTTAAACATAACCCTATGTTGAACGGTCCTCCCAAATATATTTCATATATTGTTCTTGGAACATTGGACTCCCAGTGCTTTTTTTTCCAGAGATGTTGGTATTGAAGGGAGCAGGAGATGAGATGCCTCTTCTGTTTCACCTTATGGTGTGGCAAAAGGGACACTCACTTAGTGAAGATCTTCATGCGTAACCAGCTGTTAAGCGGTTTTACTTTTAATCTATCCCTACGTTTTCTTCAACAATCAAACATCAGCTAATAACAAAATACTCTTTCTACAGTTTCCATCACTTGGTAAAATTGTCCTACAGATTCTTCATTCTGGCCTGTCTTCTATCAACGCCTGTGCCTCTGTTACATGGTGTTTGTGATAAGACAAACTTGTGATAACTTGTGATAAAGTAAAATTTTTGGACAGTACAAATGTCAAATGGAAAATACTTGTCTGGAGAAGGTATGGGGATTCTGGTTATATCAGCTGCTGAACATAGATTCCTCTGGTTTTCATGGGCTCATTCATCTTCTATAAATACATATATATCTGTTTGTTTTCATCTTGTCCTCAGTTAATATCTAAGGACAATACAAGAGGTAAGTGTATAGTGTGAAATAAAGAGCTTGTCTCTGCTCTACCAATGTAGATTCAGTCTGCCATTCACACTTAAGCTCACTGAAAGGAAACCAAATGAATTGCTTGTGTAGAGTCTTGGACCTGAGTAACTCAGGAGATTTGTCTGTCAGTATTTCTAATTCTGGCTTGCAAACTCATCATGGAACTGTCTTTACCATTTGGCATTCAAAACTATGCTTGCTTCATTTAAAATGATAATATGCTTTAGTTTTCTGTCGCAAATGCAGTTTCAATTTCAGAGGCAATGGGGAGAGAAATAATATAGAAAAGATTGTAGATAACTCTTCAAATCTGATATGTTGAGATCTGATAATTCATTATCTAAAGTCTTTATGTTTAGAATTTCAGTTTAAGAATTCAGGTTTTCTTTTCCACCACTGTTAGACACAAGCTGGCAATATGAGCCCAATATATCTTTCTTTAACCTTTAGTTTATTTTTTGTTGGGTTTTTTAATTTGTTTTTGAAAACATTTTTTTTCCCCCCTGAGTTTTACAGGACTACTAGGGATGCTAGTGTTTGTGATTAAAATTTAGATATCCGTATAGACCATCCTTTGAGGAATGTCATAATCTAATGCAATTTGTCTTGAAACAGACAGATTAGAGTGTTTTTCAGTTTGTTTTCATAGAATCATAGAATAGTTTGCATTGGAAGGGACCTTTAAAGGTCATCTAGTCCAGCCCCCCCTGCAATGAACAGGGACATCTTCAACTAGATCAGGTTGCTCAGAGCCCTGTCCAACCTGACCTTGAATGTTTCCAGGGGTGGGGCATCTACCACCTCTCTGGGCAACCTGTCCCAGTGTTTCACTACCCTCATTGTAAAAAATTTCTTCCTTCTATCTAGTCTAAATCCATCCTCCTTCAGTTTAAAACCATTACCCCTTGTCCTGTTGCAACAGGTCCTGCTAAAAAATTTGTCTCCATCTTTCCTGTAGGCCCCCTTTAGGTACTGAAAGGCCACAATAATGTGTCCCCAGAGCCTTCTCTTCTGATGACTCCAGAGCTGGATGGAGTACGCCAGCTGGGGTCACACCAGAGCAGATTAGAGGGGCAGAATTTTCAACCTGCCTCCTTTTTATGTAACATTATCAGTTCTTTCAAGGTGGTGAGAACTAGCCATATCTTTAAAGTAATTTGATTATTTTATGTTTGAAACAGTTCTATTCCTTATTGGTACTTTTAAACCCTTTCTTGAACTTAGTATAGAGAGGTTAAATCATTGCATCATTAATATTTAAGGCAGACTAAATGGAAAGAGATGCTTATAAAGTCCAGACATCTTTGTCACTGATATAATAGTACAAAGAGACAATTTTCTTCATAAGAACGGGAAGATAGTTCTGTCTGTTCCATGTTAGATCATTTATCTCTGTTATATTGATGAATTCATTTTGGTGACACTACTTTGTCTGAATAATGAAAAGCTGGATAAGATAGCCTGATGGTCAAGATGGAATACTTAAATTTTCTCCCAATTACAGGAAAGCTTATTTTTAAGATTCACTGTTCGGGTAATCCATCTCATTTTTCTCTCCGTTTCTTTCTCTCTGTATATTCTGGCTCTTTCACCATGTTTCTAGAGAATCCATTATCATAATGTTTATAGCCATTGGTTTACTATTTTGTTAAACAACAGCTCTCCTCACCCTCATCAACTAATAGTTTTACCTATGCTATCAGAAATTCTTGAAAACTAGGTATTTTGCTGTAGCTTTGGTGCACATTATTTTGTCAGTTACACTAACTTTATCTCTACACCACAGAGCAGAATTTGGTGACTTTTCTTTTTCTTTTGAAGAAGTTAACTCTTCAGCAGAAGTGCTAACCATTTGATTTAATGGGGTGATAAATACATTTATATAGTCAACAAGTGTTTCATTCTTAGAAGACACAATTGGGTTATCTAATTGGACTTGCTGATCAACATAGATTGTAGAATTGGATGCCTTTAGTCCTGTATTAAACTCACTGACTTATGCATAACTACAGCACTTCCAAAAAAGAACATTCATAAATATAAGGTGTCAAGAGATGTATAATTGCCCACAATTTGAGTAAATGCTAAATTAGCAACTCAATCAAAAGTTTTCCCCTATGGGAATTTGCCTGACTTTCACTTTCTTATGCTTTTCTCTTGTGGACTACAGATCCTTTCAGTACTCACATTTGTCCCTCTGTAAAGGTATTGAGTACTAGTAAAGTTATTAAATTTACTTCTTCACTGAAACGAAGAATTGTCTTGAGAAGCTATTTTTTCATATGCCAAATTGCTTGGATTGCTAAGAGTGAAGACCTAGAATAAAACATATCATATTAAGACATAATAACAAAAAAAAAAACAAACCACAAATAAGCACACCTCCCTATTTTTCCACTGATTTACCTTTTGTAGAGAGCTATTTTCATAGTAAAAAAATAAAATAAAATTCATATTTGGTAGTATTTAAAATCCATCATGTGCTCACTGGTACGAATACATAACTTCTGTAAACCTTAGTAGCCCTATGTAGCATATATCTAGGTAGATTTCCATAGTTTTAGCCTGCTCAGTAATGACAGAAAGAGGCGGCCTTTCCTGATGTGGCAGTTCTCCTTCTCCCCTGAATTAAATTTTCAATAGTTTTAATTAAAATATCTTGTCATCATAAAGATAAATCTGTTAATGTATATAAAGTGGACAACCATAACTGAAGAGTTGCAAATGAAGGAGAAAGCTATTCATAGGCAGAGTGAGAAAGAAGATGGAAGAAAGGGTAATTTACAGATGTTTATATTCTTCCTGTAGTGTTGAAACAACAGTGCTGCTAGTGGGATTGAAATGTGCAAACTGAAACATTTCACAAATCTTAGAACAAATCTTAGTCAACAGGAACTGCCTAACTAAATGAAACCATCCATAGAAAACAAGTTAAAAAGTTGCTTTCGGAAACAAACAAACAAACAAATTTCATTCGACCACACCATCTTAAATGGAATGTACTTTGCATAGGATTACCACTGTGGGTTTACTTTTAAATTGAAGTCATTCATCAAAACAAGATACATATTCTGCTGCTTTTATTTAACCAAGTACATAGGGATTATAAGGCTCCCTTTACTGTAACCTGTTGATTTTGTCTTGTCTGTGTATCTAAAAATGTGCTTAGTTCATATAGAATGTGAGTTATTAATACAATGACCTACTGGAAAAAAAATGGACAGAACAATCTTCTGTTAAAACTTGGTTTTAGCCAAATATGGCTAAAATATGGCTCTCACTCTGGGCTATTGCAGAGTACTCATTCGGTCAACAGGACGACTCAGATTCTGAAATAAAGGCATGTGCTCTGCCAAAAGTGATCCTAACAGCTCTTTTGTGTTGAGTAATTTATAGTTTCATATAACTGATGTTCTCTCTCACTATTGACACTTCAAGAAAAAGGAATTTTAACATATGATTGATTGTATGCAGCCTGCTAAGCAACCTTTAACGAAATTGACTAAGTAGAGTCAGCTTGGGCTTGATAGGCTTTCTAGGGTATGCTAAAAAAAAAAAGATAAACTTCACCTCTAGGAAACTGGGCATCAGAGGTATTTTAGATAACATACCAACTAAACTTCCTGTTTAGGAAGATTAATGTGTTTCTGATATTTGTCAAATACCATTGTACAAAGGTGAAATTTTCTCTTGGGGAATGGTTGCATACGGTGTTTTGAACAGCATTTTTTTTTTTTTAACCTGTTAACAGAAGATTCAGATAGACAACTAGAATGCTGTCATGAAAGTTTCAGAATAGTTACAGAGAGATGCTTCATAGAAAATCCCCTCCTAGTCTCAACTTTCCTTCTGATCGCTGAATAAAATACACTTATAAATGAGACTTTAAAAACTAGTATTTCTCTTCTCCTTCAACCTAATTTATTTAGAAAAAACAGTTCTCTGGGAATTGTTTCTTAACATAGAGTGTTTTAAAAGCTTATTTCACTGGATACTATTTTTTCTAGTGTGTAAAATAACTCTAAAATTGAAACCCATTAAGACCTCATATCTTCAGCTTCCTGCTGCTATGCGTCATCATCACTGGCTTCATCTATCTCATCCTTTGAAGTTGTGCCTTAATTCCCTTTCAAGACATCAACGTTAGCCCACAGACTGGGTTGCAGCCATGTAAGTCATCTGCTTGTAACCTCCCTCTATGAATTTTAAATGGTCTCCTACTTCCCACCACCACTCTTTTTTGGGTTGTAATCACAATCTTTAGTACTAGCTTGTCTTTTGGCACACACAAATCCACAAAGAGAACTCTTAGCCTTCATATATAAGCTATTAATGAATATTATATCTTTCTCTGATATCTTTTCTTTAAATGGAATTTTGCTAATTCTCATTAAATTTTTTTAAAAAAAAAGTTTCATTAGCAGTGTTAAAAAGAAAACATATCATTATCTTGCCCAGGCCTGTCCTATACTTTTCTCTTTCAGATAACTTATGTTTGTCTCTGTTCTTTTCTAATAAGAAGATTAATGATTTTTGTTGGAGAAATATATAAAAATATGGACATAATTGTCTATACTTATTTCTGATGTTACCCTAAACTTTATTCTTGTTGATTTAATTATGGAAAGCTTCAAGTTACAAAACTCAACCTTAGATATTTCTTAAAAATGTTAAAGTTTCAACATCAATCCAAAATTCACTACAGAACCAGTCTCTTCTAATCAAAAGTGGATTCACATTTAAGTTCAGGTAAAAATTGTGATTTCATTCTGGAATAATCACCCTTTCTGTTTTTCATAATTCAATGTAACAATAGAAACCTTCTTATCCAGAGGTTTAAACATAACAATGTTGTCTTTGCCAAAATTCTGTATGACGTGTATTTCCTTTTTACTGATATTATTATATATTCTACTATTAAAGCTCATTTTAGATATATTTATGTGAATTAATTTAGCATAGGTTCCTACAAAATGATAAAAAGGAGAATAAATCTACTATGAAGGGGTTTTTTTTATTTCCATAATTTGAATTAGTCTTATCCTTATAATAATCATTATCAATATCATTCAGAAGTTGAATTTAGCAACATTTTGACTGAAAATCCTTTCAGACTGTCGTCTTAGTCCTGAAACAAATATCTTCTCAACATATTAAGAGCATAATAGAAGACTGAGTAGAGCTTGGTTTGCAGTGATAAATTGCTTTCCTGTTTTTCTTCTAGAAAATGACAGGTTTTTTATGGAATTTAAGGAAAAGTAAAATATATGATGACATACTAGTGGTCATATCCTCTTTTTTTTTCAAAATAGTTCAAAAATATTTTGCACATATTAAAATACATACAAACCCAGTGACGGCTAAAACAAATCTTAGCAAAGATTCGGAGTGTAATTCAGGCAAGGGCAAATTGGAGACAGAAAGCAAAACTTGAATTTTTTTCCCTTGTGGACAAATGAACAACTTATTCTGCGGCAAGTCACTGCATATTGATCTTTAAAAGGTCTGAGCATGGCATAACCCATACAATCAGTACCACTGTAACCTGATTCCTGAACTGGTGACACCTTCATGCTCATTTGGATGAAGATCCTACTGTACTGTTTGTCACAAACTTAATTTACCTGTTTATGTGCCCTACAGCAAATAATCACCACATTCCTTCCTCAGAGGGACTGAACTGACTACAGGAGAATTACAGTAGATTTGGATTTTAAGGTGGAAAATGCTTCTCTTTTCATCAAAAAGAGAGGAAATTATACATATAATAAACTTCCCTCCCCCCCCTTTTTTTTTTCCAAGGTGAGGACTTTCTCTAGATATATGTAGGAGATTCAATTTGCCTGAATTGCAAGAGAACAAAGAGCTGTACTTGGATAGTATGCATTTTATGTGCAGGTCATTCTATAGACCTACATGCACAGAGGTTATAAATCATTTCATGACATTAATAAGCCATGTGCTATGTATAGGATATGCATAAATCGTTATATAATTGTGTTCCTCTGTCCAAAAATTGCTCATCAGTTTGTAAGAATTAAGTTCTAAATCCTAAAAGACAAAAATACAAAGTGGGTTTTGTTGTTGTTGTTTTCTGTTGGGGTGATTTTTTTGTTTTTGTTTTTGTTTTTTTTAAATTGCTTTCCATTTGAACTATCATTCAACACCTCTGACATCACTGACAGGCATTTTGCTTATCAGTCTCAACAAATGTAATACACTGCTTCTGTCTGCCAATGTACATTTACGAAGGGTCAGTATAGAAGATTATATCAATTCCTTAGATGTCCCTGCTAAGATTGTCCTAATAAAAAACTATCAACTTATTGATATCTTCTGCTCAATAATCATATTTTAAAATCATTTTATGATATGCCTCATCAAGCTGCTGCTTCATTTCTTACTGCATAATTTTGACAGAACAGTTTGGAAAATCAATGCCTCAGAGCTGTGTTTGGATTTACTGCTGAATCCAATTACAGTATATTATCATAAAAAGCATCAAAGTAAAATTTATTGATGGTGGTTGTTTAGTGAGCATGCAACTGTTAACTCTAAATATAAATATTTTAATGGCATGATTTCTCACCATAACAAAAGAAGGAAGAGGAATAAACTCTGTAATCTGATACAACAAACCACTTAGTTTCAGATATAAAGAAAGACCTTAGGAGCACTGTACTATCCAAAGGTCTGCTCTTACCTGACAACATTCCCAGACAGAAGCACAAGCCTTAAAAATGTTATCATTATTATTATTTTTACTATTACTGTTATTGATTTTATCTAAATAAAAGACATCAAGTACATGCTATTATTTATATCACTGAAAAATTATTATTTGATATTTATAGGTTAAAGAGCACTTGAAGAAATGTAATTTGCCTGTCCAAAATCCCAGAAGAGACTGATATGTTTCTGCCTCAGACAGCCATCAACCTAATTGCTATTCCAAATTGAAAACTGGTTTATAAGAACCAGTCATTTTGTACATTAAGAAATTGGGCTACTGAATTTGTTTTCATGTACCTCTGAGTTGCCTCGGCAGTCTCTGCTATGCTATCTTTGATTCTGTGAATCTTTGCAAAGGACAAATAATTATCTCTTCATAAATATATACAGTGAGAAACATTATAGAGTTTCCATATCAGCATTAGAGTGAATGAAGGATATTTCACAAATGGGTGCTAGAATAACCTGAGACTTTAGAAAGTAAGAGGAAACAGGAAAAATCAAATGCAAAACTGAAATTACTGATGCCATCCTCCTGGCACCCTCCCTTTAAGTATTTATAGGCATTGATAAGATCCCCCCTCAGCCTTCTCTTTTCCAGACTAAAAAGACCCAAGTCCCTCAGACTTTCCTCATCAGAAAGATGTTCCAGCCCCCTAATCATCTTTGTAGTCCTCTGCTGTACCCTCTCCAGCAGTTCCCAGTCCTTCTTGAACTGGGGAGCCCACAACTGGACACAGGACTCCAGGTGCGGCCTCACCAGGGCAGAGTAGAGGGGGAGGATAACCTCCCATGACCTGCTTGCCACACTCCTCTTGATGCACCCCGGGATGCCATTGGCCTTCTTGGCCACAAGGGCATGTTGCTGGCTCACGGTCATCCTGTTGTCCACCAGGACTCCCAGGTCCCTTTCCACAGAGCTGCTTTCCAGCAGGTCAGCCCCTAACCTGTCCTGATGCATGGAGTTATTCCTCCCCAAGTGCAGTACCTTACACTTGCCCTTGTGGAACTTCATGAG
>VYXH01012156.1:266204-341235 GCA_013397275.1 Burhinus bistriatus
TTTTTTTTAACATTTCAACAGCCTGTAAAGAACTCTACACACCAGTATGTTATACCATCATTTTAAAGGAAAATTTAAAAGATATAAATTTATTTAATCCTCCTCCCCCAAAAAAAATCTGATTTTTTTGTGTGGTTCATACTATATTGCCAAAATTGATTTGATATGTTGTCAGCTGAATACAGTTTAATAAATCCTTTGATGACTAGGTTGTTTCTTAGTTCTACTCAAACATATGTTCATTTCAAGGTTGCAGTTTTTACATGTAATTTTCACTTATTTTGTTAGTTTATTTTTACTTTTGACTTTGCTATTCTGGCTCTCAACTGCTGTATTTATTACTTTGGGTCTCTGTTGAAGATTCCTAGTACTCCTAGATTCTTTAAATGGAGGTGGAAAATAAATTTCTGCTCCAAAATCCTTTTAAACTGCCTGAAAAATCTGAAATAATATAAATATCTGACCTGATAAATGGAACAGTCAGAATAGGGCATTTAAAATAACTAATAATAACTCAGGGTGTTACTACATACTTGTAAAGACAGACATGAAATTGGATGGAATTGTCTCTAGCCTTGAAAGTAAAATTCGCTTCTTTGTCACTTTCTGACTACAAAACTGTAGCACTTTTCAGAGTATTATGGTAGAGCAACAATGTCATCCAGTGTTTAGGGTTTAAAGGTCTAAATTTGCATAAAATGCATTTTATAGTGTTTATTAATTTATATCGGCAATGTTTGCCTATTTGTTAGTTACCAAGGATTACCTGCATTCAAATATAGCTTGCCCACTGTCTGCTTATGACTATTAAAATACAAAACTAAACCTTTGCTTTAGTGTAAGTGTTTTAACTTGCTACATGTTGTCTCTCCTCGGGGATTGTATTGATTAAGGGAAAGAAGCCAGATGTTAAAAGTCAGGAATGGAATAGCGTTTCTAAATTAAAATAATATGTAACTGCTGGTAGTACATAGTTACTTCTTTAGCAAAATCAGCATTTACAGAATTTGAGCAAGTCGTTTAAATGGTAGTAACTTAAAAAACTTCTAAATGCCTTAAACACAAATAATTGAACTCCTCGAATATACTTTCTACTTTGTGTAGGAGTCTACATCCTCATCCATAACAAATAAACAAAACTTTGTATTCAGTCATCTGTTGAGATTTAGCAACTTGAAACAATGCCCACCAGGCAGTATTTATTCATTAAAATTGCACTACAAAGCAATTGAACAAGCCAAACAGCTTCTTATTACTCCTTTTGCAGTGCCACATAACAATAACCAGTCAGTGCACATATCACAGATCCTAAACATTTATCCTCTCCTTAGTTCCACCAAACATAATCAGAAGTCTCAGTGTTTATGTCAACAAATTCTAATACTTAGTGGGACTTAGTACTGGATCAGACCCTATAATTCATCTAAATTCCATTAAAAAGCACCAAAATGAAAGAAATCCAAAGTTATACAAATGTGGCAGCTAAAATTGTGAATAACGGACACCAAAAAACACTCACCACCTCTGCAAAAGGCTCTGCTTTTATTTTCACACCAATGAAAAGAGAGGAAGGTATTTGAATTTTAAAGGTCTAAGGTCGGTTACCTTTCTCGCTTTTTTTCTCTCTGAAGTTCATCCAATTACAGATGATCCCAGTCATTGAAACAAATAATATCTGTAGAGTTGCATACAGTGATAAATACTATTAAAATATTCCAATGTGGAAGGAAAGATAAAAAAGCGCAGCAGAAGGTTCCAAGCACAAAATTTTAAAGGTATCATTCATTCAAAGGAGAATTGGGATATCATACAGGAAAGGCTGGATAACAAGAAAAAAGCTATGGTATTAAAATAAGTGTTATAAAATGTAGGAAGATACATTTTGGGAATACTTATGAAAACTATATTAATAGCTTGGAGTGTCATGTTCTTATGCAGGTGGTTCTTGGACAGTTTCAGTACTCAGTACTTAGTACAATAAATAAGATGAGTCTTTAGGGCATAATATTTAACCTAACAAATGTTTAAGAAAGATTTTAACAAGGTAGCAGCTGGATCTGCAGGTCTTGTCACTTCAAAGGTCAGCATCTTTCTGCAAACCCACCAAACTAGTCTACTAGAAATTTTGCAAAGACGTCATGTTTCTGTACTAATGAACATTAGCAGTTGGTAACGACTGAGAAAGACCCCGGAATAGTAACCAGTTATTAAGTTATTATAACTGTAAGGCACAATTGTAACATGTCTGTGGGAAAGGCAAATGTAGGCCAATGGTGTATCACTGACAGTATTGCTGCACAGAAAAGTGTAAAGCCACGTCACAAAGCCCAGTGAGATCTCATCTTCCAGAAAGATTGCAATTCTGTATCTGTAGAAGTTAGGCTGAAACACATAACAATGCTAGATTGTTTTTATTTCAATTAAATCTTTCCTCATAATGTTTACAAACTGAACATTTAACAGGAAAATTTCTCACTTGTGCATAACTTATGATTGATGGTAAAACAGGAACAAGTCTAATAATATTTTCTATACCATTCCGTTTACATCAGCTTTGTCTAACCTTATCTAATTAAATTTTATGCATTGATAAGAAGAAAATAAGATGGTTTTTATCCTCATCATAAAAAATACTGTATACTTCATAGCATACTATACTATATATAGTATACTGGACTATAGTATGTGTACTATATAGCATATAAGCATAAAACAAATCTATTGTAAAGGTAAGAATGTCTCATTCTGTGATGTAAATCAGAATTAAAATTCATGGAACTAGGAAGCATGGCGGTGCAACACACAAACTGCCTCTGCACAAGTCACTTCAGGAACAGCAAAAATGTGCCCATAATGATCTTCATGTCTGTTCTGAAGTGGAGGAAAATATTTATTACCCAAACTGTATGTGATAACTTAGGGAAAAGGCAAAGAGAGGACTCATATTTTGCCCAAAATCACTGTAAGGACAGTGTCAGAATGTTAGTCATCTTATTCAGATACCTCTCATTAAAAATACTTAAGTGTTTGCAGAAATATTTGCCCTCTTGATTTACTGCACAGATCCCCAGTTTTGTATGTAGTTATGGAAAATCTCTTTAAAAATACATTCTTAAACATATGTATTTTTTATACATAGCTATTCTGAAATTTAAAATGCCTGTTCTTAAAAAGGAACATCAAGAAATCACTAAAAATTGGTGGTAATATTTTGTACCACTCTACCACTTTACACTATGACTCAGTCTTAAAAACTTTTTACTCTATGTCTACCCTGATATTAATGATAATTAAGAAGGCTCTACATTTTGTAATATGGGGATAGACATTATAAAATAAATGTTTATCCATATCATGTTAATTAGTACACATTCTTAGCAATCTCTTTACCACTTTGCATGATGTAAAAGTTGAAATGCAAAGCATTTACTGCATTTTGTAGGCATGGTAATGTATAGGACACCCAAGGGAGAGCACAGGAACAGGAATCTCTCATATCAGGATAGATACACCCCTTGAGTTCCACCTGGTTTTAGCACATACAGATAAGATCCAAAGCTAAAGATTCCTTGCCTCATGGGAAACTTGTGTTGTAGGAATTTGTGACTTTAGCATTGAGTTGGGGCCAAAGAACATCATTGGATGTTGACTGGAATTTTTCACAGTCAACAAGTATCAATTCAGGTACCCGGAAAACTTTGATTGTAGCTGATTTCACCAGGGACTAAATTATGATTCTGATAAATTCAGAAGTGCCTTAGGAATGCCCAAGACATATGATGATCTGAGCTTTAGGACCAATTTTGTCTAACTTAGAATGATCAAGAGACATCCCTCAGTGCCTTGTACATTAGTATTGTTCAGGACATCGTGATAATGAAGTCTCAGAGAGGACATATTGAGCTTGAAACACAGTACTAGTTAAGTAATAAATACATTTATTATTCACCTTGTCTGCAGCAGTTCCAGAACTGTACAGGTCAATCACAAATTCCACAGAGCAGAAATGAACAGATATCACGTGGTTCCAGTTCAAACCTTGCCACACCACCTCCCTTTTCAGAAGCATGATAGGAGGTCATGTCTGAGATTTTGCTGTCTGTATGGACTCCCCTTTCAAAAACATTTCTGGGTGACTTAATATTTGCTTTCTTCAGTAGCTCAATAAATACTATGTGTGGCAGTGATTGTTTGCAAATCAAACACCACAGGAGTGTTTTAATGAACAACTTGAATTCAGCAGAATTAATTAATGGGAAAATCTCAATATTCTCTGAAAGATTCTTTTTCTTCAGTTTGATGAATCTATAAACTGAACCACTGTAATTTAGTTTGAATCATACACAAGAACTGATGCATTGTAAAATGAAAGAGTTAAAAGACATTCTGAAAACAATAGCTACTGAAGAGTACTCCAACAATCAAAAAAAAAGGACTTAAATGGTTACCTGTTTATGATATCACTCTTAGTTCTAGAAACCTGGTTTACTTTTATTGAACCCCACAATACTTTGTTCATAATACTGTATTTTTATTACATATTTATTTATGTGTTTCTTACTGACAAACAAGAAGCTTGATTGTTTCTTAAAAAGTGAAAGCTGGACATTTAGAGGAGTCTTTGCTTGTGAAAAATGTATTAAAGTCTTACATGAACACGTATTCAAACAGACCTGGTTAATAATACATTAAAATAAATAAACTGGCAGTTATATAAAATACACCAATAAAATATTAATTTATTTATCTAGGAATCTTACTCCTACTTTCTGCCTGTATAAACCCCAGAGCTCCTTGGTTGCTCTTCCAATTTGCTCCTGGTTCTTTTCACATGTATATTATTAGGAACTCTAGGTATGTATAAATAAATAAAAAGTTTTATGCTGTAAAATTTATGACACAGCAGAAACTTCCTCAGTATCTAAACCATCTACTTCAATTCTTTTAAGTACTGCTACCTTGGTATATGTTTTTGAACTTCACAGAGAAGCTTTAGAAAGGGAATACAACAAATAATTCAGGCTACGTGTAGCTAGGTCAAAGACCAAAGCTCTAAACTGACGAAGTGTCATGGTCAGTTTGTAACTCAAGTCTGTTTGTCTCAGTTGATCTATGTTTAAAAAAAGGAATTACAAGTATGCATCAAACTATTGCCACTATCGTCAGTACTGTAAAAGGAGCTGCCAAATATTTTAGTATACTATTGCACAGTAATTGGTATTTGACTGTCGTTCTTCACCTAATGCTACTGAACTAACTGTTGATGTAGTTCAAATGATGAGCTTTGATGATGGAGGCAGTCCATTTGGGAAGGGGAAGGTGAAGAGTAGAGTGGAATGAAACTGAAAAGGAAGGCACCTGGTGCAAGTAACACAATTTTTGACCAACCGTTCCTGGTAAAGTCTTAATTTTCAATGCCATTCTCAAAGCCGTAGAAAAGTATTTTACAGCTAATTTTCAGAGGTCTCCTAATATTTAATTAATTAAAATTAATTTAATTGAAAAGAAAAAATGTAACTGAGGACAGGTTAATAAAGTACACTTTTCCTAGTGCTGCAGTTCAATTAATGCTATTCTAATATAATCCTAATCTTACAATGAACCCTAAACTGTCAGATAGTAATGTAAAATTAGGCTATTTACAAAATCAGGACCATAGATTTTAATTCATTAAAACCACATTAATAAACTTGGAATATAGGACAACTGCTTTATTTTATTCTGTACTTTTTGTAACAGGACAGAAATATCTGTTAGAAGGAAAGAGATTTTTTTTAAGTGAATATCATCAAACATTATTTGTCTTTTCATGTATTCTCGCAACCTTGCCTTTCTGAGTTATTTTGTTTGGACAACTATTACTGTGAACCAAAAGGCTTTACAAGTAGGACATATGCAAATTTAAAGACCAAAACAAGTATTTATTGACTAACACACACAGTAGATAGTGGGGATTAACAAGCTACCAGGTTAAACATTAATATGCTTACCACCTATGATAGGACACCTAATAAATCTTTGCTGGCCAGGCACTTATCAAGCAGATGAGTAAAGGTTGGCTGCTGTTACTTTTTGAACTGCTCTGCTCCTTTTACTTCTGCTGAGTTGCTATTTTCCAATTCATTGGTTTTTTTTCCTTAGGATTTTACACATTTTCATGTCAGTGTTTTCCCTCCTGAATCCTTGAGCTGCTAACTATCCAGTCTCAACAGTCTTCTCTCTGTCTGAAATTTTACCTTTCTTACCTTGAATAGTTGTGGTTTATGCATTTCTCATGGCTCTTTCCCACAACTTAGCAGTTTTCTCAGAAATCTAAGCCAAGGTTGCACAGCTGTGCTCTATCAAAACCAGGCCTTGTAACACAGCCAGCTGAACCCCTGGGAGGAGGGTTATATACAGGTTACACCTATACTGGTTTATTTAACCGAGTCAGGGACCATCCCAAGGCTCTGGAAGACAGCCAACTATGTTATTAAATTGCGGCTGTGCTTAGCACAGTTTGGTTAGGGCCAACTATCACTTCCCCAGATAGTGCCTGGGCATGCTTTGAGGGGTTAATATTGCACAGGACCGGTTAACAACAGGTAGTTTTGATGTGGCTTCCCAGTAGCGGTGTGTGAGACAGTTTAATAATGCAGGCTCCAACACCAGAGTAAATACAGGCATGTTTAATTTATTAGTGCTGATTTAGCTTATCATTCCACTGATCCACCATCAGCAACAATGCCAAAGAGGAAAGGGGCATACAACCTAAAATCAGAGTTAATATAGTATCCTTTTTGCCAGCTATAGTGAAATATTATAGGGAGACACTTTGGGGAGACTGGGGTAGTGAGAATACTTGGTTGTTCCAAATTGCCAATCTCACTACAATTCAATAGCAAATTCCACAAAGCTATGAGAAAAAATCAGTTTGCCAAATGAGGACAAATTTATTTTAACCGTATACGACCTTTTTTTTCCTGAACAATATGCACAAACACATATGCGCGCACACATGAAACTGACTATGTTTCGGTGAAGGTTGCTAACACATTCCTCCCAAAATAACTTCAAAGAATTAACATAATGAATGTGTAAATTAAAGCAGAAACATGTTACATTTTCACTACCCTACAAGCTGAAAGCAGTTTTGTTGATTTGCTTTGAACTTTCAAAATATTCATCTTTTGTAGTTTCAAACTAGGCAAAAGAATTTGCAGGCCAAACAGAATAGGTTGTGTTTGCTCTTTAAACAATGACAGAGGTGCTGAAAACTAGGCCAGTACTGGTTGCATCTTTAACTAGCCCCATGCTTTCAAGTTCTGCAGACCTGTTTCATAATCCGTAGAAACATGCAACACTTCAGTTCTTCCATGGGTTTGCTTAGCATCGACAGAAAATGAAATTAGAACATCCCTCTCTAATTGCAATGTATTTTACTCCCCCCCTCCCAGCGTACTCTGCATACTTTATCTACAGAAACAGAATTTAATGTTTCCTTTGCTTGTACAAGTTTTACTCTGTTACGAGGGAAAAAGTATTAACGGGGGATGAAACATCATTCTCAACATACTGGTGAATGTTGTCCTTGTTCTGGGTGTACCAGTGGGCCTCTCAAAATGTGTGTTTTCCTTTATATGCATACTTCTTTTCTCTCAAAATAAAGAAGAAGGTATGAGACAATATTCACACAACCAGTGCGAACACTGAATAAAGCCTTTTGAGCTGACTAGCCCTAGACAGCCAAGGGAGGAAACCTATTTTAGTCCAATATGTGTTACTCTATATTTCCTGATGCTGAAGGAAAATGTTATCCCTTCTAAAGTCTCACAGCTTCCACAGAGGCACCTTGTCTTCCTATTTTTCTTTTGTCGTGGCATTACTTATTTCCATTCAACTTATCTATTGCAGTGTTAACATTACAAGAGTTTTAAAAAAAAAAAAAAAAGAAAAGGAAAATGAGACGGAAAAGGAGAAAAAGGAAAAAAGAAAAAGAAGGTTTTTTTTGTAACTATTCCATGTTTACTCAAAGGGAAACCAGATAATGTATATCAAAATGCAGTTTACAGAGAAGGGAACAGAAGTAAATTAAAGCCAAAGAGTAGAAACTCCATATGCCACAGATTGTTGAACACCTGTTTTTCTCTAACACCCTGGAATCTAATGGGAGGGCAATGTTAAAGTTGTGGTGGGGGAGCTGGTGATGTATTTTAATTTGAAGACAATAGACAGTTAAAACCACAAAATATATTTCATAAACATTTTGTTAGTAAGGCTAGAAATGGCACATCATCCTGTTATGAGACAGAAGAACAGAAACGTTGGAGCTGCACAGGTCTATAATGGTTGGCTTTTTATTATTGTTATTGTTCTTATTGTTGCTATTGTTGTTGTTGTTTTATGCATTTCCTTATTTTGATTCCAGGCAGTTTTTTCACTGGTGTCTTTATTGTGCTTTTGTACATAGCAATCAATGATCTTGCTACCTTATCTAGCCCTACAGGAGAGCTATGTTCTCTCACTCCATCTGCCATCAGCCTCTCTCAGGTAATAAATGAGAGAGATGATGAGCACTCTGCTTGCCTCCCTCAGGTGCTGTGACTCACCCTCCTGGAAGCGTATTTTGCTTGAGGGATCCTGGCTGCTAGTACTTTTCTCCTTCCTTCTCTCTCCTGCACCAATGAATAGCCAAAAGCAGACCATAGGACCATAACTGCCAGCCATCTGCTTTCTCTGCAGAATAGAAAAAGCACCAAAAAATTAGAAATAATTCACTCGGATTGTGTCTTGATTTATTAAAAGTGCTACATTCTGATTATGCACAAAGAAAAGGGAGCAGGGGAGAGATAGAGAACACAAGATAATTATTATTCATCATTGCAATTTTCCAACCATAAAGGAATCAGAAAATAGAAAGAAAAATTAAGTAATCTAAGCAAATTCACTAGGTGTTTCGCAAATGGATACTCTCTGTCAGCTGCTCTGATTACTGCAGTATTATCAACATTATTTTACACACACAAGCTTGCATCTTTTAAAAGGTTCGAAAGGTACCTTTGAAAGGTATCAGCAGAGGATTCTGTTTCATTGTCAAGGACACTTCACATCCAGAAAGTTTTAAAAAATAACGAACAATAGAGAAATACATTAGAAGGTGAACATTTTGCTGACAAGGTGTCGATGGAATACACATTGTTGGTTAACTTTCATGAGGGGCAGTGCATGTGTTTTGGTTGATATCAGCCTCAGCTGAACCACTCATTGAGCTGTGTAAGTAAATAAAAATGGTCAAAGAACCCTTTCTGTATCTAATAACTATTTCAAAATGTTAAAAATCATCTGTATCTGAAAAAGGCTAAAAAAAAAAAAAGGAGCCAAACAAGGTGGCATTTCAAGGATAAATTCAGTATTATGGAAGTATTTTGATTCAAATCTATTAAAAGTGAGTTTAAAGGTAAATTTCAAGTATATTTTCTAAAAAAATGCAATAATTGTAGATACATTTTCTAATTTTTAAAGCTTTCTCAGAGGAAAAAAGCTAGTATGCACTTTTTTTTTTTTTTGGAGGAATACGTAGAGGTGACTGTTGAAAAACAAACTTAGAATGAGAACGAAGTTCACCTTCAACGCCTTGCTATATACACTTTTATTTTATGCACAGAGAAACAAAAACAAACCCTTCCAAGTAAGAATGGAAGAGTTTTGTGTCTTCAGTAGAAACAATTTTGCATTCTAAAATTCAGGACTGACACAAAGGAATACATAAGCAGGTATTTACAATGGTTTGAACTGATTTGTCAGTGCCTTGGAGTACTTCACATGACAGTTTACTTTGTTTTGTCTCCCACCACATAACTAACTTCATAGTTGCCAATAACCCAGGAAGTAGCTGGAAGCTGGGGTAGAAAAGGCTAGACATGAACTGAAATTTTTTAATAGGGATTATGATGTTGGTGTTTGCTAGCTGCTGAAAAAAGTCTTACTTTAATGGGAAAAAATTATCACTTAAAACTTGTTTTCTCTTTACAGTATTTTAAGGGAAGTATAAGGAGAGAGATAATTTTTATATCATTAATAACTAGCTGTACCTATTAAAAAATTCAATTTTTAACTACCTGTTACTTCAAAATTTCAGAGATATTTTGAAAACCAAAGAAAATTATTTGGGAATAAAATGCAGAAATGTGTTACAAAGTAAAAGAGACTGGCTTCAAAGGGTGGAAATTATATCACTGAGATGGGTGGATGAGATTTCTTGGCCAAAATGTTTTCAATAACAAAAAAAAAATAAAAAAAAAACGTTTAAGTGTAAAATTTTTTAAATATGATGTCTAATTAGTTTGGTTGTCCTGAAGAAAATCAATCACTTCAAAATTTGCTTCAGTTTTAGCTAAGCAAGCCAAATCTCTCTGTCAACACTCCCCCTCCTCCAAACTTTTGCCATGTAGAACAAATTGCATGTTTGGGCTTAAAAGTAAATTTGATCTTGATTTCAGCAAAGAATCTGGAATATTTATATTTTTTTCAACCTAAAATTGTTGTTCTTTGTATTACTGCAAATATAAATTCTTTCTCTGTCTCCAGATCCCCTCACAGGAAAATCTGCTAATCACTCTCTCTGGTGATTAGAGCGGGATGTTGTTGGATGAGTATTTATCTCTGAAATTCTTCTTGATATTCCATTGGGATAGAAGTGCTGGTCTGCACCTTTGGCCTCTGGAGTGGCAACAGCCCAGTAATAGCTTATTGGTCAGAGTGGGAGTCCCTTTTTGAGATAATTATAATGAGACAAGGCAGAACATCAGAATACTGTGTCTCCCATTAGCAGGAAAACAGTTGAACTGCTTTTTCCAATTTCTAGTTTCATTGGTTATACAAAGATGAAAACAAGTTTGTTTATAAATGTCTAATACTCTGGAGCAAAACAGTTTTTGCAGATTGGTTACCCCATTATTGTGTAACAGTACTTGAAATAAGAGGGATTTTATCTCCCATTCTTTTGAGGAAATACTGAAAGTTAAGTTATCTGATTTTGTTAAAAATGACAAGAGGAACATGTAAAACACAGTACAGTGGAATGACCAATTAAACTGAACATGTTTGCTTGTTTTAATATCACGGTCCGAAAATGAGTATTGGTGCTATGTGACTAAACTGATTTTGTAATATTCCACACTTCAAAAGTTTCAATTCTCTTCGTTGCAAGTAATGCTTTTGGGTCACTATAAATAGTTACTCAAACATTTTAGGCTAATCAATTTTGAATAATTTGTACTACCCAATGATTTTACCCATGTGCATAAGTATATGCACAGACATACACCTTTCACATGTATACACCTTCATACACCTTTCAACATATTATTCTAGTAATAGACAGAAGAGAAAATAAACTGGAAAGAAAAACATTACAGAAGTATGACGGTATAAGAAGTTAAGAGTTTCTACAGCAATACTTGTCATTAAAGGTACAACCTTGAGAAAACTGCAGTTTGCAGAGAATATGTTGAAATGAGACAGTTTACCGTGAATTTATCATGTTTAATTTACTCATAGATTTGTCAATTCATAAAGCCTAAGTTGATAAGAAATTATTAAATCATCCAGTTTGACCAATATATCACAAGCCATTACTTTTTACTTCACTAATTCTACACTGAAAATAGTAATTTTTCTTTCCTTTGAAGTGTATTTTCTAGAACAGTAGCTTGCTTGTATCTGAAGTTTTTAAGATATTTTAAATATCTTGCTATCTTCTTAAATGTTTCCATTAGTGTTTCAATTTTGTTCATTTGTCCAGTTTAAGTCTTCAATCACCTTGTTTCCTTCATTCTAATAGAATATTGCTTGTCCCTTTCTTCTTCATTGCTTTTGCTGCTTACAAAATATTACATGAAAAGTCAGTGTCTGGATTCAAAACATACACCTATAAGCAACATCAGGGCATCAACCTGACCACTGGTGCATGGTTGTGCATTCTGTTGCTATTAATATAGTCTCTGGAAGATTTTCAACTGAAGACAACTAATATTCTTTGATACAATGCCTGAGTAAAGTAAGTCCAAGGATCAAAGGCATCAACAAAGGATCATTTCTAGTGCCCAGTTTGTATGCAGCCATCCTGTTCCAGAAGGGAAAGAGAGTAATTGTATGTGTCATGCCTTATCAAGTGATATGGATTATCAATAACCTCCTTGTGCAATAAAGTGTAGGTACAAAGTCAGTTTGTAAAAATTACAAAGAAAGATTAGAATTGGGTTAAAAACTGTTAGGAAACTGAATTTCAAATGTTTTTATCAAAATTAAAGAATAATATTTTTCACTTGAGTTACGCTCAGCGTATAATGAGATATGGTATGGTTAATTTCTCCTCCATTTGAAATATGATTTTCAAGAATATCTACAAAATATAGGATGAAAGTGTTGCTGATGGCCCAACAGGACACAACTGTTTAGAAGTCAAGACAACAATATTAACAGTAAAGAATTCAGGAGAGATAACGCTTTTAACTGAAGACACGTTTAATGAGATTATTAGTATAAAAGGGCTTCCAGATGTAGCATACAGGAGGATTATACACAAATTCAGGATAGCAAGAGTCCAAATAAAAAGAAAAAACAAAAAGCATGACTACACAAATCTAATTTCTGTCAAAGAATAAAAGGATATTTTTTAAGCAACATAATTGTGAGCTCCAAACACAGGGCTAAATCTAAAAAGATCCCTACATCCACTCAATGTTGTCATAGACATCAGGACTGACTATAGAAAACTAAAAAGTGCAGGAGTAGAACTTCATGAAAATTCAGGAGCTTTCATCTCTCATTGTGTTCCTAGAAGTATAAAAATGTGATTAAAAATAAATGCATAACATTCATCAATAACATACCGAGGTTAAACAGAAAGACATAAATTAAAGAAGGTTTTCTATACGTGTGAAACTCTTGTCAAACGAATTTCTGCACTGCAAGCCTGTATCTGCAGCTATACAGTAAGTCTTCACTAACCACACGATGATGTGTACACAAAAACACATGGGAAAACTGAAGCAGTGAAAACACACAGAAAATGAAGGTTACCAAGTTTCAAAGACCGGCACAGCTCAGTGGGGGTTTGTTTCCTGTACGTGGCTGATGGTAGAAGTCAAAGGCTCATTCTGCTTCAGCTACCTACTGTTTGTTAGCTGTAAGAAGTCCGCGAATAGTTGCCCCCCAACTCATTTCAGTGTCTCACCATCCTCATCGCAAGAAATTTCTTCTTTATACCTAATCTAAATCTACCTTCTTTCAGTTTACAACCTTTCCCCTTGTCCTGTCACTACCGGCTTTGGTAAAAAGCCTATGTATCTTTCTTAGAAGCCCCCTTTAAGTATTGATATGCCACAATAACGTCTCCAATGAATGCTCCAAAAGTGGAGTACAACCCTGAGTGCTTGACCTTGCTTACTAACATGCAAGGTAACTTGCTTCAACATTTTTGACTGAATAACAAGCTGATTCACCTTCTTGATATGGCTTTTTCCTTAAAAATGGTAAAATATTTTTGTTAAACTCTGGAGATCATGTTAAAAAAACAGGTAAGTTAAAACTTCTCCAATAGTCACCTAAACTTGTGCTGTAGGCATAGCTACATAGTTTCAAGAAAAGGGTATTCACAGGTATGGCCATCTCATTTCAAGTGTCATAATAGCCAAGAAATCCACAAAAGAAATAAATGAGAGAGAAACAAATTTTGTCACCAAAAGAAAAAGGTATCTTTGTTTCTGATTACAATTTTTTCACATCTTTACAATTCTAAAACATAAATTAAATGGAAGCTGTCAAACTTCACAAAAGGACAATTTTATATACTTTAATTTCAAGGCAAATATTTTGAAAAGCTTTAATGAGAATTTCATATCCTTAATGTTAAACTGAGGATGGGAGATAGAGCTAAATTTAAAAGATAAAGGCTTGCTGGACCAAATGACCTTCTCTTGTCCAAAAATTTTAAATGTCCTTATAAAATACATCTTTTATTTATATAATTTCAGCAAAAGCCACACTGGGAGACCTACTGAACTTACAACATAGGTGACATTTCAATGAGAACAGCTGACCAGTTTGAAGGGTAAATGACACCTGGAGTAACCACAAAAAATTGTAGACATCTATTACAAAAATTATTTTTCTTCAGCTTGAGTCTATGAAACCTCAGAATGTCCAGATTTAAGTTTCCTCTTATCAAATACGTTAACATGATTGACAGTAAGGAAAATATAGGTATAAATTCTTTGAACAAGAAATTAAACAGAAAATACAATTTAATTCATTTTAAACACATGTACAAACATATATGTATGCTTATATATATACATACATATATGTAAAAAGAATTTTTTTAAGAAATTTCTTTGATAATGTACCTCATCATTAGCTATTGGAATGTGGTAAATTTACATTAGATCTAAGCGTATTTTGGTGAATTTTCCACTGAACTCTAAAATTATAACAACTCCTACTATTTATAAACTATTCAGATTATAAGTAACTAACTTATTTGAAACAAATATGTATATATACATATACAAAAATACAAAATGCAAACAAAAAAAAGATTTTTTTTTAAAAGCATTTTTCAAAAGAATGATTCACCTTGCATGTTGTTTGTTAAGAAAGAAATTTCTAAAAGAAAATTAAGGACACATATACTGTTATAACTTTGGACAATTATTTTTTTATGAATTGTTCTCATAACTGTTTGGAAAGAAAAAATATCACAGATTGCTGAACACTTTTTTCCTTCTTTTCTTTCTTTTACAGATTTTTTTGTTAAAAAATAGGTCAATAAGTCAATCTATTCACATTTTAACAGCATGCTTTTAAATATTAAACTTTCTTTGGAATAATTCCTTTTATTAAAATTTAAAAAGTATTTACACAAAGGTTCTATTTTTTCCTTAAGAAAAACAGCACTCAATCTTGAGGCTTGATATAGTTAAGATACACAAACCAATGTGCCTCCGAAGTTTATTACAGTGATCAAGGAGAGCAGAATATGAACAATGACACTCAGTATGAAGTTTCTATTTCCAACTCTGTGAATTGTAATGATTTCAAAGTTATTGGGTCATATTTTGGACAAACTCTTCTAGATCCAAATTTAAAAGTGTCTTCATAAATGCTTTAGATTATCAAGAGAGTTAGGAAATTGAATTTTTGATACTGTGTAAAAGTAATGCATCCAGTTTGACAACAATGTTACATTTTAAAGTATATATCTGCACAAGCCTAGTACATCACTATAGCCACAAATGACCTCTCCTTAAAAGCTCAAACTTAATTTAATCTGCAAATCATTTCTAGGAATACATTGTTATTTCATTGCTGCCTCAAAAGTTGAATGAACATTATGAAAGAGTTGATGCTATTGTTATGAAATTAATACAATTTTCTTTCAGCAAAATCTGCCCATCAAAAGAAAAACTTAAGTTCTGAAGAACAGCTTCCTGAGCGATACATATTAGCATTTTATCCTGTAAAAATTTTTTTATAGCAGTTAATTAACAGGTGGATGTCATCTAAAAATTAGATAGTTTCAAAATGCAAGTTGCAATTACTGATAGATAGGAAAGGAGAATGGAGCATGCTCATACTGCAAAATCTAAAGAGACAGGTAAGCAGCACATACTTGATTTTGTATGAGAGGATGACCTTGTTTAGTGACCTTGTTTATTCTCCTCCACCTATTGTTTTTTTCTTATATGTGAAAGAGATGAATGCGAGATGATAGATACCATTTCATGGACACGTGAGTATCATTTTTATTCTTCCTTGTAGTCTTAATACTTTGCCATTACCACATTTTTTTATATCCTTCTCCTTTCTTCCTCTTCCATGTGGGATCTTGGTAATGAAAAGTGTACAGAATAGACAATAAGGTAAAATACCAGTCAAAAGATTACTTAGGTTATAAGTTTCAAATGGTCAATAAAGATATTTTTCCTGAACTCAGAATAGGAGTTACATCAGTTAAAACCAATATTACAGAAACCATGATTAAGATGGCTTGATAAAGACTCTTGTTAGGAAAGGGAATGGCTTGAAGAGATGGATCCAGCAGTGTTACCTGGATTAGACAGTGTTAATAACCTCTGAGGAAATTTACAAGAATAACACAGAGATTTTATGAGCACCTAATGAACATGAACAACTCTATTTGTCTTTAAGTTAGGGTAGCATCCCTATAGAACAACACATCATTTTACCTTTGTACTATTTTGCTTTCTGGTGTATGCCTGCCAGGGTCCCAATGGCACTACCAGCCCTTAGAGGGCCAGCTTCCAGCCTTGCCTCCTGGATGGGCATCAGACCTACGTTGCAGATAGTATGTCTGAGCCCTGTCTCCTTTTGCTCCTGACTGGACACCTCAGCTCCTGACTTGTCACCTCTGGAGCAGCCCCACTCTTGCTGCTCCCTGACAAGGCCTATCTCAACCTCAGCACTGTACTACAGTATTTGGTTGGTGATCAAATATATTCTACATTTGTATGATCTTTTTGGCCAATAAACTGTTGTCTAGGAACAATAACTGACACTCCATATGGAAAAGTCTATGTTGACACATTTTTTCATTTTTATCTTCTTTTATTATTTTTCTTTATTTTAGCTGTGCCTTACCAACATACTTAGTTGCAACCAAAATTTGTGCAAAACATCTTTAAATTCCATTTATTCTAAGTCTTAAGTTGGTATGCTACCTCTTTTAAAATAGTTCTTTCATATGCTTTGGTGAAAGTTTAAGGCTTTTTGTGGAGTCTTTGATCTAGTTTAAAAGGTTTTTCTACATTGTGTTTTGTTTTGGTTTTTCTTTTTGTTTTTTTAATTAACATTGAATTTAATGCAGTAATTTATTAAATTGTTATATCTTTAAACTATGCAGATTATATACAAGAATTTTGGTTTGCTGATTCCAGCGAAGGGCACTTAGGGTTACAGGTGTCTTTATTACTTCAGGACATTTCAATATCTATGACATAGTATCCATTACTATGAAATCAATGGGACTTCATACATCAGCAAAGCCTTTTGCTAAAGTGTACAAGTCTATATACTCTATGAAATTTGTAGTTGTTGAGTGATTATGTAAGAAAAATCTCATCGGAGATGTTATCTGGAAATTCCAATACTATTATCTGAAAAACTATTGTCTAAAACTACACCTTCTATGATAGGGTCAGTATGACCAAATCTTAATATATCTTTCTTGATAAGGTTCTTCTTATGACTTCTTTAGTAAGAAATATCACCTTTTTAGCCATGAATCATTGATAATTACAACAAACCTATCCTGGACACATTTGAGCTATTGGATTTTCAGGTAACAAAGCATTTTCTGCATAGCCTTATTTCCATGACATTTTTTTGTGTATATTATATTTGAGGCCACATGGCTTTTGGGTGAAATTACATGTGATACGGCATATGGTAATAAGCAGAAAACAAATGTTCAAAACTCAATGGAAGATATTGTAACTATTACAAAATTCTCTCCTACATCATCAGTTACCTGCTGCAAAAAATACAATAAACCAATTTTCTGATTCGTTTTTATGGAGCTTTCTTTAAATGAAAAATCCTTCTTTCTAGTCAATGTTCTTCAAACAAAATAAAGAAAATATGTTCATTTTAATGTAATGAAGTGATTCTTTTGGGGAATGCCAAGAGGTTGTTAATAATAGCACTAATGTGGGGGGAGCTGATTCAATTGCCTTCTTATTAAATCAGACTACTAGTCTCAGGCTGAAAACTTGTATGTAAATTTTCCTGAAGCTATAAGAAATTCTCTGTATACATTAGCAAAGCTACAAAATGGATATATTGCTATCCCTCTGTTTTTGCAACTGATCCAAACTGTCCCACCAGTCCTTTCCACAGAAAGATTAAGAACAGTAAGTGAACAATGGTGAGGTTACACAAAAGTATGGTAGGGGGAAATACAAGGACCCATAAAAGCAGTGAGGAGAACCTTCGCTCTGACCCTGTTCCTTCATTGACACAGAAAAATCCTGTAGGATTCCTGTAGGATCCCATAACAGCCCACAAGGATTGCTCCTTTTGATCAGAAGGAGTGAGTCTATGAGCGGGCTACCTACTGTGTCCTGAAACTACATTTTACATGGCCTGAAAATCCATGTCTGGCCAGGTTTTCCTATTGGTTCAGGCTCTTTTTTAATAATCCTTTTTGATTTGTTCTCAGTGGAACCAAAATTAATTTTATTTTTTTTTTGTATGAAACATAATAAACTAAACTAGTGAACTGAAGTCAAAGGAACAAAGTATTGTGTTTGTGAAAAACTGTTCACAGTGTATAAAAAATTCTCATTTTCAGGACAGTATCTGTTAGGGTACTTGAGCAAGACTAGCTTCAGAGATGTATTTAAATTCATGTAATGTTGACAAAAACCTGTAAACAATGATAAAGTCAGAGAATGCCTAGCCAGGAACCAGTGGAATATATATTTATTAAGCTAAGGATTTTCCATTATAAAAAAATCTGAATCCTTGGTTTTAAGGAAAGTTTTATTGCAAGGTCATCTAAGTGTTCTATGGGTCTTTGTAGAGTTACTTCAGTGGAAGTCATAGGGACTACTTTTCCAAGGATCTAATTTACCTGGAGCTAAGAAAACCAAGATCATAAGACACGAAGATTCCTCCAGTTCTTCATCCCGTCTATTCTTTTTGGAGTGATACATTAAGCAATACTTCACTTCCCCTAAACACTCTGTGGCTATGTTAGAATTATAGAATCATTCAGGTTGGAAAAGACCTTTAAGACCATTGAGTCCAACCATTAACCTAACACTGCCAAAACCACCACTAAACCACATCACTAAGTGCCACATCTACACGTCCTTTAAATACCTCCAGGGGTGGTGACTCAGCCACTTCCCTGGATAGCCTGTTCCAACACTCGACAACCCTTTCAGTGAAGAATTTTTTCCTAATATCCATCCTAAACCTTCCTTGGCACAACTCGAGTCCATTTCCTCTCATCCTATCACTTGTTACTTGAGAAAAGAGACCGACACCCACCTTGCTACAACCTCCTTTCAGGTAGTTGTAGAGAGCAATAAGGTCTTCCCTGAGCCTCCTTCTCTCCAAGCTAAACAATCCCAGTTCCCTCACTCACTCCTCGTAAGATTTGTTCTCTAGACCCTTTCACCAGCTTCATTTCAGTTCCTTGGACGTGCTTCAGCACAATGTTACAGAATGCCTCAAATTGTAACAGCTAAGAAATAATTTTTCAAGCCTGAGTGCAAAAACATTTTAGCAATTTTCTTATTTTATGGAAAGCAAAATCAAACTGAATGAATAGTGGACATGTGATAGTGACAGAAAAGAATTACTGTTATAGCCTAGGCTGGTCGGGGATGTAAACACTGACAGAAGATGAGCTAGTAAAATGGGAATATAGAGGTTTGACAATGCACGCAACTTCCCAATTTTGTTTTCATTTTTCTATGAGATACAAAGGCATTATGAAATACAGTACTTAGGTTAATTGGAATTCGTTGAGTAATTTAATGTTAAGGTTTTTATTATAGTTCCATTCATGTAAAATTTTTCTTAGTTTCAATCATTTATTTACATATCAGGGCCTGAATATCATTGAAGCATAGCCAGTGCAGAAATTGCTTTCTTTGTTTCTCATTGTGTTGAGTCTTTCCTTCTCACATTAAATGCTACCATGTTTATGGACTTTTTGCCTTGTATTCCTATATATAGATAGATTTTCAGTTCTTGCAATTGTTCCTATTTTTCTGGCTTTGTTTCCTTTATCTTAATGTTTCACTGCAGCAAATTGCATTTGCTTTGTTTTGGTTTTGTTTCTTTGGTTTTTGTTTTTTTTTTTTTCTGCATAGCTATGTCTTTCTGAATGTTTTCAGGACGAATTTTTCAGCAATATCAAATAACTAGTAGAAGAATTTTTTGTGCTGATGTTTTTGTGTGTATGGGTACTTTTTCAAGCCTAACATTAAAATAAGGTTTTATATTAAAATAATTTCTCTGTTAACTCTTATAATACAAGGTGCTTACGTTATTTTTTCTCAAATATATTTTGTTTTCCTTTATTGCTTTTATTGCTTTTTTTTTCCCTGTATTGCTTTTATTTTTTCTCTGTTTCAGATTCTTTAATGGTCTTCCTTTCATAACCATTTCAGACCTACTTTTATCTGATTTGTACTTCAATACATCATTGTACTACTAGGCTTCAATAACTTGTCTAATGAATCTTTACCTAGGTCCAGTACCTGAACATAAAACAGTTGCATTAAACATAAACGGGATTAATTTCCCACTTCTATGAAACTGGATTCCCTTATACCTGAAACAAAAGCATGCTATGAGTACTTTTCTTCACAAGTTAGTTATAGATCTACAAATGTTATAGGATTTGGGTAAATGGTTTCTGCCTTCCTTAATTCAACTACTCTATAGAATGCATTACTACGTGATTGCATCCAAATAAATATGTTAAAGTACAGAGAAACTGTCACACCACGTCTGAAGCATGAGAGGCATGTTTTACTGTAACATGACATGAAGAATATCTGGACATGTGAAATTGTTGTGTAGATCACTAGTGTATATCACTGAAGAAATTATGAATTATATGAGAATTTTGAACACATTGATCACAATAAAGATTATAAATTTCTTTATATTTCAATGACACTATCATCTAATTTTTTTAGGGGTATGAGTTTATCCACAGAACACTTTGTGCCTGGTAACTCAAATTAATTTACAAAATTTCAGAGTGTTATTTTTTAAAAAAGCTCTTTGTGACATATATCACCTAGGTTGGCCTACTACTGTTGAAAAAATCTGATCATTCCATATATGTAATTTCCTGTTAAAATTTTATCAGATTGCCTGTTTTTCAGTATTATATAACATCACAATTCACCTTTGAGATGTCACATTAAGCATTGAAAACGTATTCAAAATAAAAAAAAAAAAAAGATTTTTTGATGCAACATGATTGAACAATAAAAATGAGGAAGACACACTGAAAAATACTCTGAGGATCAAATTCTTCAACTTCATAGAATCATGAGTGGCTCCACTGCAAAGAAGCAGGAAAGGGAAAGATCGTGATATCTATTGAGGTAGCTTGGTGACCAGTCTAAGTGACAGAAGTATTTTCAAGTTTTCTCTAAAGACTAATGTGCTTCCAGATTATCTGCAGTCCTTTTACCCTTCCCAAATATCTTACTCTGAGATTACCCAACTGCAGAGCAGTAAGGATGTTAGGTCTCACTGAGGTCCTCAGCAAGCAGTCTTAAAGTATGTTCCTCTATTTCAGTGTCAAAGAAGCCATTCATTTTAATGAATGAGACATTTAGCCACTTTCCATGTACTAAGACATTACATAGAAGGATTGAGGATCTGTATTGTTAAACACAGTAGATAACATCATTGTTCTGTGTTATTTGCTACCCAGAGGTGGGAGAATAATACGGTCTGTTTGGATGTACCCTTTTACTCAACAGTCAATGAAAAACAAAAGATAAGAAACAGGAAAAGCTGTAAATTGTAAAAGATTGACAACAGAAAATCTCTAACCTAAGCTAAATGTATTTTCCACAAAGAAGCACCAACACATTTCAACAATTTTATGATTGCCATCAATCTTACACAGAAGAGATGCTGATACCATAGTGACAGGCAGTGATCAGCATTTTATATAGCATTTGACAAAATTAAAATAACTTCCAAAGAGGCTTGGGAAGTACATTGCTATGACTTAAAATTGAGGAATACTTAATAAACATAAAGCAATTACAAACTTAAATGCATCATTCTGGACATTTTTTATTACTAATATTATTAGTCTAGAGTAAGTAACATGAAAATGGTAAAAACTTCTTCTAGCTGAAAGTTTTATGTCATAAAAAGATAAATAGAATGAAAAGGAGAAAAAAAATTGACATTTGAGTAAAGCTTAAAAGAGCTAAGTAATTTTAACATGAAGGTGATGACAAAGTAGGTCATATTATTCTACAAATAGTTGAAAACTGTTAAAATGTATAGAGGGTGATTATTTAGTGTGGTACATAGTAGAATAACCAATAAAAAATAAAAGAACATTTGTACTTAATATCAAGGAACTACACAATAGGTAGACACAGATGTCTGTGGAGACCTTTAAAGATACATTTTGCATAGGATTAGAAAATATGCAGTAGGAAACAATCTCATGGGCCAGATTTTCCATCTTTCTTTTGTAATCCCCTCTAATTTTTGTTTGAATAAAAAGGATAAAGTGTGAAACACCCTTCTGAAGCCAAAGTTTGAGATCACTGTACTCCAATATTTGACAATCCTTGGGGAGATATTAGAAGGTGCTGGTATTATGTCTGATGCCATCCTAATGAATCTCTGTTAATTGAATTCTCATCTCCCTTTCCTTCTTTGCTCTGTGTATCTCAAAAGAATTCTGTAAGCTCTCAGCCAGATATCTATATAATTTACTTGGGACTTGAAAGACATCCAAGAGCTGAAGCAGCACAAATTTAAAAGGAATACTCACGTGAATCAGTAATTGTTTAAGTCTCATCTGGGTAATGAAACAAGGTAACTGGAAGACCAACACAGTAGATGGATAAAATCTAGGTCTTTGGCATATCTGAAGCAGAAATCACCACTAAGAAATCATTTGTGAGATAGAGCACAAATCTTATAAGGAGTGGCTGAGGGAACTGAGGTTGTTTAGCCTGGAGAAAAGGAGGCTCAGGGGAGACCTTATCACTCTCTACAACCACCTGAAAGGAGGTTGTAGCGAGGTGGGGGCTGATCTCTTTTCCCCGAGTAACAAGCAATAGGACAAGAGGAAATGACCTCAAGTTGCACCAGGGCAGGTTTAGGATGGATATTTGGAAAAATTTCTTCACAGAAAGGGTTATCAAACATTGGAACAGGCTGTCCAGGGAAGTGGTTGAATCACCATCCCTGGAGTTATTTAAAAGATGGGTAGGTGTAGTGCTTAGGGACACGGTTTAGTGGTGGTTTTGGCAAAGCTAAGTTAATGATTGGACTCGCTGATCTTAACGGTCCCTTCCAACGATTCTATGATTATAAGCTCCTGTTCTTATTCTGATTGTTCATTGGCGTATCTCAGCTCTCCTGGTTACAACGGCAAAAGGATCCATTGCAACAAGAAAGAAAGTCATCCACAGAAAAAAATAACTTTTTCAAATCTGAATTTCAACGCAGGGAAGAAACTGAAAATTGCAAAGGGACTTGGTAAATCCTCTCAAATATGAGGAAACTATGACATACAGGAAGTTGAGCTATTAACTTAACTGGGGAAAACATGGATTTGTCCCAGTTTCTAATTCAGTTATCAGCTTTTTTATATAAACAAATTACTGTCAATGAGATCATCAAGAATGCTAAACCAGTGTATTCTGATAAATTTCCATCCCTTATCTATGCTATGGCTTCTAAAATTCTATTATTCCTACTATTCATATCCAATCTATACTGTGTTGCTATTTTTAATTTTTATAATCTCTAGAGTTACAGCTGTATTTAAAAAAAAAATTCATAAAAAAGCTTTTAATATGTTTTATTTACAATTCTTCTTAAAGGAAAGTTGTATAGCTTATGCTCTGTTCTTTTTCAATTCCACTCACTTTTTTTGTTTGGTTGGTTGGTTTTGTTGTATTATTTTTGCTATGGGTTCATATAAGAGACCAGAGAATAAAATACGCCCTCATTAAATTGAACAGTTTCAAAAAATATTATTGTCTTTACCCTTCCTAAAAGAGCTCACTCTATTGTTTGACATCTTCCAAGAATGTTTCCTCTGTTGGCCAATTTTAAACTTTTAAAGTTTCATTGTGTACAAATGATTATGTTAAAAGTCACCCAAGAGATTATGGAATCCCTGTTCTTGGAATTTTCAGAGTTTGCCAGAGTAAATCCCTGAGCAACCTGACCTAACACTGAAGTCAGCCTGCTTTTAGCAGGAAGCTGTACTAAGTGAATTTCAAAGCTCCCTTCCAAATTTTTGTGTCATTCTGTGAGAAAGGTTGTCAGGAGGCTATGGACTATTGCTTTCACATTGAAATTCAAGTGGGTGTTTTGAGGCCCCAGACACTGGCCGAGTTCACAAATAAGGCCCAGCATGCTGGATTCTGCAGGCAGAGAACAACCAGACAGGGATTATGTGTCTAGAAACTGGTGTCTCCTAAACACAAAAAGTGTTACGCTAGAGTGCTTTTATATAACAGATGGTGAAATTCTGGGTCGCAATATACAAGGCTGAGGACTGGCCCTCCCACATTTCCAAAGAGATAGAAATTGTTGGTCATTACCATTGTTGTGTGAGAGCTCACCAGGGAGCTCCAGCCCATCTTGAAACTGTGGCCAGTACTTATCAGCTCTGGGTATGAGTTTAGTCAGCTTTTAGGAAAATACTTCAGTTGTGGGAAGTCTGCTAAGCTGAAATTGGAAATGATCCATGGACAATTTGGAAGGGTCTTTGTGTGTAGTTTCACTCCTAGGACACAATTATCACCAAGATTGTTTCAGTTTTTGGGTCAGATGTTTATGAATGTCTGAGTTTATTCATGGTTCTTATATTGGTTTAAACCAGGCAGATCTTTCATTTTGTCCGAGGTTACCCTCATTTATTATTTTTTTTTTTATGCTAGAAGAATAAGGTCATTCTATTTCAGAAGTTTGGATTTCTAGGGATTTGGGCTTCCACATCTAGATTTCTGAGTTTCTTTTGAAGAATTCCAAACAACACCCAAACAGAAGGATGCTATGGCACATCTTATTTTGCAGTTCATTTGGTTGCTAATGAACATGGAACCAGTATCTTTATAAAAAAAAACAAAAGAGCAATGCAAGAAACACTCAAATTTATCTGTCACACAATGCATGCAGTCATGCAGAAATAGTACCTAAGCACAAGAAGAAAAGAAAGGCGATTCAGGATGGTGTTAGGTTAACTAGCTTTACTCTTTTAAAGGTAGGCATGGATATTTAGCCAAACACAGAACCATATTAATGTAATGATATTGTGTCTTGTTCTATGTGAGATGGTTCTTCTATAGTTCATCTATCTTCATGATGGTCTAAGGCATATTACTGAAATACTCATAGTCAGTTCAAAATGTTGAATTGGCTGTTGAGTAGGGTAAAATATCTGTAATATTAAAGATCTGACTGCTATGAAATAGAGCCTAGATGCTGTTTCTACTATATTAATCAATTACCAATGAAAGAATAAGTCTCTTTCTCTTCCTCTGATCAGAAATTCACCCTGGACCAGATAACTAAATGCTAACTAAAGATCTTCCAGATGAGTTACTCCCCAGAAAAGCCCCCTCCCCCCCCCTCCTTTATTAGAATAGCATTTTTTAAAAGAATAGTCAGCTGTTGCAGTAGGAGTCGTGGGAGTTCATGTGAGTAGAAAGTCATGTAGAAAGATTCTGGTGAAAGCTTCCCTGAAGATTTATTTCCTTGAGCATGTATGATTTGCAGAATTCATTTTCACATGTTGTTAAAAACTGTTAAGGAGACAAGTGTTGAAAGAATACTGTGTTTGGGGAAAAGCAGGGCAGAAGTAATGAGGCTACCTTCTAGCTGTCATGCAGAAGGAGTTATTGAACTATATAAAGGTGAAGAATTTAGTAAATATCTCTCATTAGTAATGCTTTCATTGATCATTTAAACTTACTTACAAAATCTTATGAACTTTTCAGTTGCTTTATCACTTTTCGGAATCCCTATATGAAGCTTACAAGCAAAACCATTTTTTTTCCTGTTTTTCTTTTTCTTTTCTGTTTTTTTGGGGGGTTGGGGTTCTGTTGGGTTTTTAGTTTTGTTTTTGGTGTTGTTTTTTTTTTTTTTTTAAATCAGGAAATTATTTTTGTGTCCTGATTCTTTCCCCTTTCATGTCTTCTAGAGTTGAAAAATCTGTGACATTAGTTTGTGGCTAGGTTTCCAGCTATGATTCAGAACACAGTTCTGAAGTAACTGAGATAAACTTTATGCTCAAAATTGAAACACAAATGTTCTGAAGCAACATATTGTGTGTAATCTCTGTTTATATATACAGTTTTCACTAAGAATTCAGGGCTAAATCTGCCTCCCATTAAATTATGTGGGGATAACATCAGTGAAGTTCATTCAAATTAGGTCAGCTTGCTTATGAATGACTGCAGGTAACCCTTAGAGTGTTTAGTAGAAGACATTTCATGCACTTCAGGAGCTTGAAGTGCTAGGGACTTATCACATTAAATGGAATGTAGTTTTGATATTTGTCTGTCAGAGTCCCAGGACTTTCACTGATTTGTCTATCAGAGTCCCAGCAAAGGACCTCTGCTGAGAGATTCACAAAAATTGAAATTAATTATTTTATTGACAGTGACAGAACAGATTTGAGATTGCCATTGATAAACTCACTAACTACAATAGCACTGCTAACCAAGGTTAGTGTTGCTAGCAAAAATAATAATAATACAAAAGACCAGGGGTAACATTCACCAGAGGGTGAAAGGCGCAGCGCTTACCCAGAAAGGCGCCCTTGCCTGGGGTGGAGGAAGAGAACGCAGCCCGTCGACTGGTCCGTCAGGTATTGAGATTCTTTTCTCCCAATTTAACACTCATTTTCTCTGTCTTTTTATCTCCAAAATGATGAGGTTTCCATCTCCGAGGTGACATGTAGTATGATTTGGGTGGAGAGACGAGTGCTATAGTCATATATGTTTAGCATGATCTCTATAATCTTCATTAGCATATGCAGGGGTGTCAACTTTAATATGCATTTCACAGGTAATGAGGCAGAGGTCAGTCATCGGGCACGATAGCCTTTTGGAGAAACAAAGAACTACACAGGTTTCTGTTATCTTGTCTTCGCTGACAAAAAGCAGGGCTGTCCTGGCTCCACAGGGCTCCCTCCTTACCTGCATCCCATGCTGGCCAGGCGAGTCTCCACTCCCTCGGCCTGCACAAGAGAGAGCAAGGCCAGTCTTAATTGTCCTTTGAGCACAGAGGCTTCACCTCATTATCCCAGTTCCACAGGACTGTGTTACCATTTCCCTTTTTGTTACAATATTTTTTATTCACCACATTCTTAGACCCGATACTAATAATGGAGTTTCAATATTTGGAAATACTCAATTAGCTCTGATGTATAACTCATGGATCTTGTCTACTTGTTATTAAGATCTACATTAGTTTATTTTCAGGTAATTAATTTATTTCAGCTATGACTCCATCTTGAGCTAAATTTCTCATACTGTGTTCTGAACACAGATTTGAGTGACCATTCTCTAATCTTTTTGACATTTAATCCTATTAATTTGGAATCTTAGTTTGTCTTGTTCAGGACTTACCCTTCATTATACAATGAACTTGCATGTAAACTCTGCGTAGAGTTAAAAAGACAGTTTATTTGCTGAGCCTAGTGCCATTAAACATACTAAATATATTTTATTCTGGGAAGTAGCCAACATGTATTTACAGAGGCGGAGGTCCATGGTGTCATATGAAGAGATTTTAATGACAATTCCAAACAAAACCCTTCATAGAAGTGTATGCTAACATTTGGCTTTTATCCCAGCAAATCAAAAGTCAGAGTTCTGAAGGGGGGAAAATAGAGCTGGATATAAGTAAATTCATTTATATTGTGTTGCCACTGTGAGCTGTTAACTATATGTTTTATCTTAACACAGAGATAATATTCATTGAAAACAGACTGGTCGTTTGCTTGTCAGTATGTCCTGAACAAGAAAAATGTATTTTCCTAGATAACTTTGGGCCTGGTATTTCAGATTTTCTGGAAACAATCAATTCTCTGTTTTAAATCACTTTCATTAAAAACATGTGCATATACATATATACACACATGCTAGACAAGAGGGATTTATCTTTTTACATTGTTGTTTCCTGGGAATTAAGTCAAGTTTGCAAATAAAATGTAAGATAAAGAAAACACAAGTTTGTTTTAAAGGCTAGGATACTCACATTGAAGGAGATTCTGGTACCTGTTTCCAGATCTGCTTAGACATTTTATAATACACAGTCATCAGATAAGAAGCAGACAGGAAGAAGGATTAAAGCTTGTTTTATGAATATCAGAAATTTAGATGATAGTTTAAATTAGACACTGAGTTTTTTCTAAGGCTAGTGGAGAAGGGGAGCTCCATGAAAAATTAATTTAATCCAAAGAGGAGTGCAGCAACTTGTTTGGAGGGGCCTGTCTCCTTTCCGTGAGTACAGAGGGAGCCAAGACAGATAGCTCAAGACAGATCTGTAATGCTTGATAGTTAATGTGGGTAAGAGAAATATTACCTATCGTGTGTACTTCATTCTGAATTGGACTCCTAAGCTTGATGCATCCACCTTTTCCAGTTGGCTACTTTAGGATTGGCAAGGCTGGCTATTTAAGTTGGCAACTTTAAAAGTCCTTGCTAGGTCAAGGGTGTACTTTTTTGATGGTCTTCTGCTAGGCCGAAGAATTAGGTTTCATGTGTATACATTTTACTGTTACAAAGCCTGAGATGGGCCTACATTGAAGAGAGGTTTTGGTCTTAAAACTTAGAGGAATACTGCGATCATTTCTTCAAATACTGCTCTTTCTTTTTAATGCTAGTTTTCTAACTAAATAATTCAAAGAAGGCAACTGAAGACATTGTGGTCTCGAGAGAGAGGAGCGTCATAAGGAGATGGATCTTCTCACTTATTTCCTGTCTCCTGAAGGGTAAGAAAACTACAAAAAAAGTGGTAAACTCAGTTTGCATAAAGGAGAGGATCCCACTCCTATAATCTGTAACCAATGAACAAAAATATAACATCTTTCTACCGCTTTACTTTTATTTTGGATAAGGTCATGAAGCATAAAATTTTATTGAACTGCCTTTCATAACTATGTTGAAGCTGTTTCTTCCTTACTGGAATTTCAGTCAGGATGGTGCACATTCTGCTAATACCAATAGTCATTTAATTTGATTATCCTGTGTTACTACTTCTTCTTTGGATTATCGACACGCTGTGCCAGATTCCTTTTTCATCATGAAATCTTCATAGAATCAGAGAATGGTTTGGGTTGGAAGGAACCTTAAAGATCATCTAGTTCCAAACCCCCTGCCATGGGCAAGGACAACCTTCCACTAGACCAGGTTACTCAAAGCCCCATCCAACCTGGCCTTGATAACTTCCAGGGATGGAGCCTCCACAACTTCTCTGGGAAACCTGTTCCAGCGTCTCACCACCCTCACAGTAAAGAATTTCTTCCTGAGATCTAATCTAAATCTACCCTCTTGCAGTTTAAAACTGTTACCACTTGTCCCATCACTACACTCCCTGATAAAGAGTCCCTCTCCATCTTTCCTGTAGACCCCCTTTAGGTACTGGAAGGTTGCTATAAAGTCTCCCTGGAGCCTTCTTTTCTCCAGGCTGAACAGCCCCAACTCTCTCAGCCTGCCTTCACAGGAAAGGTGCTCCAGTCCTCTGATCGTCTTTGTGGCCCTTCTGTGGACTCGCTCCAACAGTTCCACATCCTTCTTACGTTGGGGGCTCCAGAGCAAGATGCAGTACTCCAGGTGAGGTCTCACGAGAGCAGAGTAGACGGACAGAATCACCTCCCTTAACTGGCTGGCCACACTTCTTTTGATGCAGCCCAGGATACAGTTGGCTTTCTGAGCTGCAAGTGCACATTGCTGGCTCATGTCCAGCTTCTCATCTACCAACACCCGCAAGTCCTTCTCCTCAGAGCTGCTCTCAATCCATTCTCTGTCCAGCCTATATTTGTACTTGGGATTGCATCGACCCAGGTGCAAGATCTTGCACTTGGTCTTGTTGAACTTCATGAGCTTGGCATGGGCCCAACCCTCAAGCCTGTCNAGATAGTGGCGTGGTAGCTTCATCTGCCAGTTCTCTCAGAACCCATGGATATATCTCATCAGGTCACATGGACTTGTGCACATTCAGGTTCCTCAGTTGGTCTTGAAGCTGGTCTTCTCCTACAGTGGGCGGTTCCTCACTCTCCTAGTCCCTGCCTTTGCTTTTTGCGACTTGGGTGGTGTGGCTACAGCCCTTGCTGCTGAAGACCAAGGCAAAAAAGTCAGTGAGTACTTCTGCCTTGTCCATCTCCTGAGAGGCCAGGTCTTCCGTTTCCTTCTGGAGAGGGCCCACATATTCCCTAGCCTTCCTTTTGTCACTGATATACATATAGAAGGCTTTCTTGTTGCCCCTGCCACCTCTGGCCAGATTGAACTCTATCTGGGCTTTAGTTTGCCTAACCTGGTCCCTGGCTGTCTGGACAATTTCTCTGTACTCCTCCCAGACTACCTGTCCTTGTTTCCACCCTCTGTAGGCTTCCTTTTTCTGTTTAAGATTGTCCAGGATCTCCTTGTTCATCCACACAGGCCTCCTGGCATTTTTGCCTGACTTCCTCTTTGTTGGGATGCATAGCTCCTGAGTTTGGAGGAAGTGACGCTTGAATATTAACCAGCTTTGTTGGGCCCCTGTTCCCTCCAGGGCTTTATCCCATGGTACTCTGCCAATCAGGTCCCTGAAGAGGCTAAAGTCTGCTCTCCTGAAGGCCAGGGTTATGAGCTTGCTATGCACCCTTCTTGCTGCCCTAAGGATCTTGAACTCCACCATTTCATGATCACTGCAGCCAAGGCTGCTCTTGAGCTTCACATTCCCCACCAGCCCCTCCTTGTTGGTGAAAACAAGGTCCACCATAGCACCTCTCCTTGTTGGATCCTCTGTCACTTGGAGAAGGAAGTCATCATCGATGCATTCCAGGAACTCCCTGGATTGCTTATGCCCTGCTCTGTTGTCTCTCCCAGAGGTATCAGGGTGGTTGAAGTCCCCCACGAAGAGCAGGGCTTGTGAACCTGAGGTCACTTCTATCTGTCTATAGATGGCCTCATCCACTTGGTCTTCCTGGTCCAGTGGCCTGAAGCAGACCCTCACTGTGATGTCACCTGTCCTGGCCCTCCCTTTGATCCTGACCCATAAGCTCTTGGCTCGCTCCTCATACATCCCCAGGCAGAGCCGTATGCACTCCAACTGGTCATTGACATAAAGAGCAACACCCCCTCCTCATCTCCCCTCCCTGTCCTTCCTGAAGAGCCTGTATCCTTCCATTCCAACACTCCAGTCATAGGAGCCATCTCACCACCTTCTTGTATAGGAAAAGAAGCAGAATCTTGGTTCTTTGTGAATTTTCAGTCCATCATTGTCTCTTTGCTCACTTGGAACATGTAGGCCAACAGTCATTCATTAATTCCAGGATTAATTCCATTATGAACTCATGCACCTGTATTTTACTCATTTTTTAATACTGAAAATAAAACAAAGGACAATATGAACATTTTAGAAACACTATAATTTTAAATATAAATATACTGTTTGAAATTTTGCAAATATTAGAAACAGGTGGAAAAAAAGGAGACTATGAAGTACAACTGTAATGCAAGAATCTCAAAATCATTGTTCATCTGTGAGATTTCTATGTTAATGAACAAATATTGACCTATGATATGTAAAAATGATAACTACAAAGTCACTCTGTATTATTGTGACTATTATCTAAATTTTGCACTCAGCAAAACCTGTGATGATTGTGTGTAAGCTGAACATCTATTTCTACATCAAGCAGTCACAATTAGATTTTATTCCTCCAGAGTATGAGGGAATATGCCTAATTCCACTGCTGGCTGAAGAGACTACAAATATTTTCATTGACATAATGGGTCAATAGTTTAGGCTTTGCTTCCTTTTTAGCTAGAAACATTGCTTAATATCTTGATTTGACATAGGGCTATCCTGGTTTAAAAACAAGAAATAAATAGGTATGTGACAACTGTAATAAATCCGGAAAAAAGCCTAATAAATTTGTTTTTTCTATATTCTACTAAACAGATAGGTTTAAGACAAAATTCAGGGATGTTATTGAAGACGTTAGTTGAATAGATTTCAAGAACTGGATTTTAAACAGCTTAATCAAGTTCTGTTCCATTAGTATTTTCATATATTTCTGCTTTTAAATCTCTCCTGCTCTAAGGCAAGACAAACTGTTTAAGTGCATGTGGGTGTATGAGCATGTGCAATATCTGTTAATTTCATAGTAAGTGCCAACTGCAGATGCCTTACGGCTCTTTGTACTGGATTTTACCTTTCCATTTTTATTTGATTTTTTAGAAATATGGTTTCCTTCTCTTGCCTTTTTCTCCAGGCTATAGTTTAGCCTGATGGAAAAATTCCTTAAAACTAGGATTTGTGTCTTTAACATAAATACTGACAACTTGCCTACGACTATATTGCCTATAGAAACAATAACAAAAAGACTGGATTGCACATAAGCAATCAAGAATCAACATTTTACTGCAAATTTCTTTTAAATAGAAATACATGACCATTAAAACAATGTTGGTTTTGGCTGCAAAGTTAAAGGCAGAACATCAACAAATCTAAAATGCTTTCAGCCCTGAGGCAAGAGAATATTCCATTTAATGAAATAAGAGTTGGGAAGTTTAAAAAAGTAGTTCATAAAAATCACAGAATAACCATGTCTGTTTTCCCATATCGAGCAACTTCCCCCACACTTTCCCTCCCTCCACACTGAAACAATGTTTTCCATCTATTTTTTCTATTTGGGCAAGCATTTCCTTAACCCATTGTAGTTTTTCCTCTAAAGCTGCTGGATGCAGTGCTAGTTTTCTTCAAAATTGTTTTGAACAAAAGCTGATTTCTAGTGTACCTTTTTACACTCCCTTTGTGCCAAAGCTTCCCCTTACACCTCTGTAAGATAAAAAACAATAAGATGACAGAGGCTTACTTTCATCGTACCACAAGCACAGCAGTGATTAATATTATAGAGAAAATGCTTCAAAGCACAAGTCTTTTTTAGAAGATACTGTAAAGAGACATCTCTCATCTTTCAAATAAATTCCCCCTCTCTGACTTTGAAAGTGTTATTTAGGCTGGTGAAAAATAACAAATAAAAAATTTTCAATTTATTAAATTTGATTACAAATGTATACCTAGTTATGATTTTTTGTGTGTTTCATTAATTTTTTTCAGAATGATTTGTTGTCTTGAAATTTGCTGTCAAGAAACATGATTTAATTTTATACAGTTAATTTAAGTGTCATTAATATTTCTGTTTAAGGTAGATATATTATCCTGGTAATTATAGTCACATGTAGTATTTTATTTTTTATGTTATTTTAAATTAACATTGTATGATTATGCTGAGATAGGCAACCTTGTTTATATACAACCTGATTAACTTCAATTCAGCGTTGTGCAGAAATTGCTGATACAGGCATAAACATTGTTGTAGGATCAGGGCCTTTGAAGTACATTGAACTGGCAAGCAGATACCTTTTCCATTTAAGTAATTTCTCCATTTCTTTATTAGGTAGCTTGATTCCTCATACAAACACCTGTATATGTTCAAGTGTGTGCATCTGCTTATGGTTAAATGAACAAGTAAGGAGAAAAAGAGAATTTGTGAATTACTCTGCGGAGGAAATTTTAACATAAAAGCATTAGATTCATCCATTTTTTTGAACTGTACTTGAATGGCTAGGCAATTAATCTATTAATAATAAAGTCAGCAAATGCTTGACAGCTGAGATTTTATTTTTCAACATTATTTCAGATAAATTCCCTAAATCCTATATAAAACCATAATAAAATATTTCTGATAATAACAACCCATGTAGATTAGATTAGATCTTGTCAGTCAGCTCTGAACAGAAGATTCACAAGCCTGCATTTTAAAGAACATTCCCGTGAGTCCAAGAATTCAGCTTTCCAAAAATCAAATCAGGCCTTTTAAAGAAAGATAAAGTCCTAAAGGACTTCCTGCTTTTTCAATTATTTGTAACTTTTTAAACATTCATACTCTTCAGTTCAGATCTGTGTCTCTAATTTATAATTAATATGTATAGCAGATCTAAAAAACCCCCAAAACAAATATATCACCTTGTGCTTTTTTCTGTATTTCACTGAATCCACTGTCAATGACTCATTTTAGAGAGAGGAGTCAGTGTTCTTTGAATGTCAGAAAGTAACAGAAGTTTTCCTCTGTTAGCTCCACTTTAAACTCCATGCTGAATTATTTAAATGTAGAGAGCTTCACTTATGGTTACTCTGGATACTATTCAAATTCCCTGAAAAGACTGTTTACATGATATTCAAAATCTCCATTACTTCCCATTGAATTAAATCCTTTATGTTTCATTACAGAAAACATAACTCGAAGATCAAACTGGAGATTGCACTGTTACTTTAAATATCCATGGATTGGACCATGCTTGTTGGTGATATCAACTAAAAGGTAAGGAAAATAAAATTTCCCAATCTAAAAAGTAAGGACTGCAAACTTTAAAAGAGTTGTGTATGCAAGATCCTGCTACTTCTTATAGAAATTCAAATTCTATCTTTTTAATAGTCAATTGACATTTTTATATAGTAATCAGTGCAGCAGAATGCCATGTATTTGCAGACTTCCTGACATCCTTTCAAACAATAAAAACACAAGAGATTGGTACCAATACTCTGAGCATGATAACTTTTCAGCATTTGGCCTCAGAGAGAAAATTTACTTCCCTGTGCAAAATAAATTTCTAGTACAACGCCTGCTAGGTGATCCCTGCCTGAAAATGAGTATGGGACTGAAAAAAAGCAACCACTGAGGGACCCAAACAAACTGTCCTCTAGTAAATATGACACCTGGAGGTGTGTTTTAATTACTTTTAATTAACTAATTAGAATTAATGTTCTTAAATAATTGCTTAAATACATTTCACTCAGAAATGTTGAAAAGCCCAGAACACAGAGCTGGTTCCCAGAATACACCTTGCTGACACTCCAAAGCACTTTCTTAAAAGTGCTTTTCACTACAGCATTTCCAAAGACATGGAGTTTCTGGAAATTATGTTCTACTACAGTCTACAGTGTGTTTGAGAGATAGGATGCTGTCATACTCAGATGATAGATAAGGGCTCGAATTTCTTCAGACACTAGAGAAAATTAAACTTTGGTCTGAACTATGCTTAATTTAGGTAAATTAATCATATCCTGACTTAATTACAGCTAGTGAGATATTATTTAAAGGGGACATCATATCTACCCTGTGTATATTAGCAAAATTTAAATATAAACTAGACCATGAACTGTCCAATGCTGTAAAGACTAAAGTCCTTACAGCATATTAAGATACAAAGTTTTGCCATGGGGGATGTTTATTACTGGAAAAAGGAAAAGACATCTGTTTATATCAAGAGCTTTCAGGAACAGGTGGTAACTAAGCTGTGATTGTGAGGATCTACAATTTGAATTTAGATATCAAATTTGAGGCATTCTTTTGTGGTTAAAGCACTGGTTGCAGCAGATTGCTTGATTATCTGACCAATGTTTAAGTAAAATACCAGAAATACCAGCTTTATGTGAAGTATACTTTTGTAACATTTGAGTTGTAGTCTTTCATAGATCTGCTATCCAAAATGAAGATCTTACGCAGTTTACAACATTTTTTTGAAGTCCTTCAGAACCTGTAGTCATGCCTAGCTCTAGAAGTATTTCATTGTTTTGTCCCCTAAAAAAAGGACTATAGCAAGTTTCTCATAATAGAGTGTTATCTATTTTCCAGAAAAACAAAAGTGTATCTCAAGTCTAAACTAATTTTAACATTAAATCACTTGCAGCTGCAGTACTGTACAAATGACCATTCTGTCATTCTTAAATCAAACAAAATCAAATGATCATATCTTATTGGCCATTGTACCTTGAGGAAAGTTAGGATTTGATTTCAGAGCTCAAAGATGCTATCGGAAAACAAAATACTAATAATCCACCCTGAGCGTTAACTGTGAAGTTCAAGAGAGTAGTTTTTCCAGTCTCTCAATAATGAGTGGTTTTGGCCAAGAGGCATCTTAAACAGACCCTAATTCAATATGAACTTTGGATTTTGGCATGTATTGTCTAGTTTTTTCCTAAAATTTGCTGCAGACAGAATATATAGGAAAAAGGAGAGGAGAGATAATGCTCTTAAATAAAAAGCAGACTGTATTGCTCTTTGATATGATATTCTACAGTCTGAGTCTGTGATTGAATGCACTTCCAAAAAACAGTGAATTTCACGACCAGTGAAAACTAGTAGCCTCCATAATTTTAAGTATTATCCACTATGTTTTAAACATATTTCTGTTTTATCCAAAGTAGTATGAATGTCATTTTTCAATGAGGCTTGATGCATGCATAGAATACTGACTTTTTCTTCAGTGATAAACTGCATGGGCAAACTAGAAAAAGACTTGTATCTAAGCTCCTTTCAGCATGGGTAAAATTTTATTTCATTAAAAATGTCAGATAAATGTTTACTAAGTTGCCTTTGATTAAAAAAATGTTGTGGATCTCAAATAGTAATATGTTAAAATGAGTTTTAAACTACAATTTCTGACTGTAGCATTTAAGTAAAACACTGAGATATTTTGTAACACAAAAAACTGTTCTAGAGGGAGATTTTGACCTAGAAAAGCCTATCAGATAAATGAATTATTGTATTTATAACCTGAAAGCAGAATTAGAATTTACTGTGAAATAGTACTTCTATATTTGCATTAAATTGCAAAATTCCCATCTCTGAGAATTATTCTAAATGTGTTTTCAAAAAAAAGCAGTTAGAGAAAAAATAAATGACACAATAAAAAAATTAAAGCCCAATTAATCCCTAGCTCAGGTTCACTGCCTGTAGAAGGAGAGTGCAGTGTTACTGATTGCATCAGAATAACAACTCTTGTCTCAGCAAGGAAATGAACTGCAAATATTTTCCATTTCAGCGGTTTGACACACATCAGTGATCAGTCTTGTTTGTCTTGTGGCCTAGAATGCTCATAAAGGAAACCTTTTTTTTTGCTTTCCATGTTGAATTCTACTGACATTGCTGAAATTTTTCTGTACAAAAGATGCCCACAGTATTCTTGTCTACACATTGCAGGTAAATACAGATAGATCAGAAGCTCCTTACAGTCATCTTGAACAACAGGAAAACTGAAAGTAAAGTTTAATTTTTAAAAGATCTATATGATTTTTATGAACATCCCAGTGATTTTCAATGAATTTTTTTCTCTTAATTTTTTAGAGGATCATAGAATAGTAGAATAGTTCGGGTTGGAAGGGACCTTTAAAGGTCATCTAGTCCAACCACACTGCAATGAGCAGGAACATTTTCTACTAGATCAGGTTGCTCAGAGGCCTGCCCAACCTGACTTTGAATGTTTCCAGGGATGTGGAGTGAACCATTGTCACTGAAGAGGCCTAGCTAAAAAGTAAAGTTACTGAACAAAATTGGTCCTGTTTTACCTCAAACCAGGACAACCATGCTGATGGCTGAAATAGCACTATAGTCTTCTGGGCCAAAATGCTGTGGCACACATGACTTGGACAGCAGGGTGGCTGAAAGCAGTTAACATGGTTCCTACAACATTATTAAATCAGTTTAGTTTCTCTTTTGCAAGCTCCATAAATATTTTAAACAGCTAGACAGCCAGAGTTTGCCACTCTCATGAATGCTCAGATCCTATCAATATGTGGTTTCATTAAATTCATAAGAAGTACTCCCAGGAGACCTCAAAGGCAAGGAAGAACACAATGCTATCAAGAAATTCACACCTCCTAGTGAAGATTTTGGACTGGCCATTGATTTACCTTCAGACTGCAGGTAGTGGGAGGGTGAGCAGGTCACTGGATAAAGGGTAGTAGTAGCCTGCTCATTACTATTTATGTACTGCCCAGTTACCAAGAAATTCCTAGATCCTCATGTCATGTGTTCCTTTGGCCCTGGAAAGTGTCTCCTTAGAAGACTAAAAATGGCAACAGTGGAATTCCCTTTTCATCATAAGAATATACCAACTCTCTCGTAAGATATCTCACCCTTTAATTTATTCAGCTAGGATAAGGGTGAAATTTAACCTCATATATTCTGAAATGCTATATGCATTGCTCTTTAGATTATCAATATTTATGAATTTCCTGAGTTTTATTTTCTGAAAATATACTGACAAACTTGAATATATTTGGGAGTAAAAATGGTTCAGTTTAGATTTACTTGTGTAATATATGTGATCATCTAGAATGTACAGCTTTAGTGACTATTTCAAAATACATTTAATACCAAACAACCTTCCTTTCTCTATCTCATCTTATTATTGGATATTATAAAATGAAGAAATCTTCCTTAACAAAAGCTTATTCTATTTTTAATTTACAATATATTAAATTAATGTTCCCCAAGTTGAGTCTGTTTTGCCCATGATGGTAAATGGTAAGTGATCTCCCTGTCTTTATCTTGACCCATGAGCTTTTTCACCCTACTTTCTCCCTCTGTCCTGTTGAGGAGAGGGAGTGAGAGAGCACCTGGGTAGGGGTCTGACAGTCAGCCAAGGTCAACCCACCATAGTCCTCTTAATCCTGGTGTTCAGAATTGTAGAATTCTGGAACAACAAAACAATTAAAAAATCAAAACACACAGTTTTATAACAAAATCATACTACACACAAAGAATATTAAAGTGTCACTAAGGCATTTAATTTAAATTTGTTGGAAAGAAATTTGGGTAAAACAGTAAAAATGTTAGATGAGATTACTTTGTCTATCAAGTCTTCTCAAATGCAGATTGAAAGTTTATGTATTGGAGTAATTAAACAAATACTCATGTTCTTATTTTGTTTCAGCTATACTCTACGATAAGATATAAACATACTGTATTTTCTTTAGTGAGTTAGATTATCTTTATGTATGATAGATTAGTAATTACAGTATTGTTTCTGTAGGAACACCAATGATACGTGAAACTTTTGCATGAACCTATAAAAATGTCTTGCAAATTCACCATAAAAAGATTGAATTATATTCCATGTAATTATTTTAGAAATGATCCAGGATGGATGAGTTAGTACTATAAAAGAATAGTATTTGAGAGAAAGATGGTTGATCTTGATTTTAAAACTTATTGTCTGGGTCACTTTTTAAAAATGCCTTTCAATGCAAGAGGATGAACTTAACTACCAGGCTGAAAGTATCAGTCTCAGCTTTACTGGCCTCTGATACTTTAATACATATTATTTACACAACAACAAATATCACTGCCTTCTGGCATAATTTTGCTTTCCCAATCAGCCAGAAGTCATAGCATTTACCTCATGACACAAGCAAGAAACGTAACCAAGCACAAGACTTTCAATTTTACTTGTGAAAGTCAGTGTATATTTGAGCATGTGCGTATATATATTTGTGCTGATATTTTGCTTCTGAGGTACAGTAACAGGATCCTTAGGACCCAACTGTCTAAAAGAAGCTTAATGCTATTTAAAGTAAATAGTAACGATCTCATTTGAAGTAAATGTCAGCAGTCCCATACAGCATTGTGCTGCGACTACTCACGCACTGTGCTTCTCACCCTGGTGAGCCCCCTGCACTCCCCTTTCTCTGCCAATGATGCAACGAGCAGCTCTGACCTTGTAGTGTGCACCAAAACTCAGACCCCTGGTTACTGCCCACGGGTCTGGGGCTGCGCCTTGGCTGAGAGCTGTCTTTACAGCCCTCCTTCACTACAAAAAGACACCCTCAGTCTTTCTCTCCACCTGACCTCCCCTTTATTTTTGTTAGTGACTCCAAATTTTCTGTTCTGAACACCCAACACTCAGTTGCTTTCTCCTGTATGTGGAGAAACTCCATTTTCTGAAGCACTGAGCTTTGGAGATATAGGCAAAATCTGTTTTTTCCAGTGCCAGAAGAGGCAGAGCAATTCAGCTAATTGGCTTCACTGCTTAGACGTACACCATTCCTTGCTGAGAGTGCCTGAAAGAAATGAGGCACATGACTTGTGACATGCTGCTGAGGAGCCGAGATAGCAAGAGAGCAGACTATAAGCCTTAATTTGTTGTTAGTCAGGAAGGGAGCAATGAGGTTGGTAGATACGAAACTTTAAACTAAGATTCCCTGTAGGGAAATCCCAACAAGATCTAATCAGGTACTGATTTTAACATTCAAATTACTCATAAACAGCCTTCTTATGTTCCATTTAAGAACGTCTAAAAAACTAGTCCATCCTAAGTTATAAAGGCAATGAAACAGTATACTTATGTCTCATTTTTCATAGGAAAAAAAATAAAAAATCTGTGCTTTCTTTGAGTCAAAGATACGGTTCTTTTTTCTTCCATATTCCCAAACATCTCAAATTATAGGTGAAAAAAAGCACAAAATATGAATTCTGAAAGGCAAATAAATTAATGCCATTAAAAGACACTGTAAAAATCAGTTTAGAATTCAGTTGTTCGTCTCTAATGTGCTACATACTATTTGAGAAATTATGTATTATTGATTTAATTAATTTACTATGTTGCTTGTACAAAAATCTACCAGCTGTGTTATAAAACTTGTAAGAGTATAGCTCACTCCTGTGATTTTTCTAATTGAATACTATGATACTGCAATTGTACACGAGTAATTATATGCATCACTAATCCCTGTCCTGCTCTCAATAAGGCTGTTCATATGAATAATGTTTACACATTTTGCTTCTAAATAGAAAACCAGACAATAAAAAAAGAGAACACAATGCAATAAAAATTTAATAATAAAACAAAACACAAACACCCCCCCCCAACCACTAGAAAGAGCAGAAAACACATAAACAAAACCCTGCTCCAGGATCTGAGTTCAGATTTCTAAACAGCTTTTTTTTTTTCATTCTTGACTATTTTCTCCTTTCATCTTCCTTACATGTTAGAAAGTTATTAGCTACCTTTTATTAAGCTTTGACCCTGCAATTGCTTGGAAATATGAATAAAGTTTATAGGAAATCAGATTACCAACAAAATTAAAACATGGATTTTTGCATGAGGAATTGGAAATTTTGTGGTGTTTTGAGTTTTCATTTTTACAGAATAGTTTTTGCTAAGATTTACTTACAAGATTCTGAAAAATCACCTGATAAAATAAATATTTGTAAAATTACAGAATCGCAGAATCACAGGGTTTGGAAGGGACCTCTGGAGATCATTGAGTCCAACCCCTCTGCCAGAGCAGGGACACCTAGAGCAGGTTGCACAGGATGGCGTCCAGGTAGGTTTGGAATGTCTCCAGAGTCGGAGACTCCACCACCTCTCTGGGCAGCCTGTTCCAGTGCTCTGCCACCCTCAAAGGAAAGAAGTTGCTCCTCATGTTTAGATGGAACTTCCTATGTTCAAGTTTGTGCCCATTACCTCTTGTTCTATCACTGGGCACCACTGCAAGAAGAGTGGTGCCATCCTCACAGCACCCTCCCTTTAAATATTTGTAAGCATTGATGAGATCCCCTCTGAGTCTTCTCTTCTCCACACTAAAAAGACCCAAGTCCCTCAGCCTTTCCTCATCAGAAAGATGTTCCAGCCCCCCTAATCATCTTTGTAGCCCTCTGCTGTACCCTCTCCNACTGTCCATTCATCCAACCCACACTTCCTAAGCTTGCCTATGAGGATGCTGTGGGAGACAGTGTCCAAAGCCTTGCTGAAGTCAAGGCAGACAACATCCGCTGCCCTCCCCTCATCTATCTGTCCAGTCACCCCATCGTAGAAGGCTTTCAGATTAGTCAGGCATGACTTCCCCTTGGTGAACCCATGTTGACTACTTCTAATAACCTTTTTTTCCTCCAGATGCTGTGAGATGACACCCAGAATGAGCAGTTATTCTTTGAGAATAACCCCGCTTATGCTGTATAACAAGCATTTTTAGTTTTCCCGAAATTTACAATTTTAACCAAGTTAAAATAATTCACATTTCTCTCTTCAGGAGTTGTATAGTAGAGCTGTATTATAGGTTATTTCTCTGTTTAAAAATCTAGTAATTGCATTTGGCATAGCACAAATTGAAAAATGTCTTAAGGCTAAATAAAAATACTGCTTTTCCATACTAAAAATTATGTTAAACTATTTCCATGTAAAGTAACTGAAAGAAGATTTTAATGAGGGATAGTTTTAAACTTCAAACCCCACTCAAACATATACCTGAAAAATTATGGAAAAAAGGTATTTTTTTCTTAGAAATCACTAAATTTATATTTTTAACAAAAAAAAAAGGTTTAATCTGAAGCATTATTTTATCTCTTGAAGACGTCTGTGTTCAGCTCAGACTGTTCATTTGCCTGCTATCAATATATCATTATTTTAACTTAGTGTATCCAGAAGTTTATAGCTGAAGAAAGATTTTTGAGGAAAATAGTTATATTGGGGGGGTGGGGGTGGAAAGAGCCCAGTTTTATAACAGCTCTCTAAATCTAGTGTAAGATTTGAGAACCTGCAGGTGCAAGTGCATCCTTCATGGCTATGGAGATTGCACCGTCTGAAAAACCCTGCCTCCTAACTCCTAAAACCCTAGTAACTCTTTCCAAGCAAGTGGGGAAGTAGCAATGATTGGCTAGTCATACCAACTGATATTGTGATTATTCAAGTGGATACAATTATCTGCAGTGCATAAGTGTTTGCAGAATCAAGCTCATAGTTTAAAAAGTGAAGCATAGTATGTGCATGATTTTAAATATTCATAACTTGAAGCTTGTTTTTAAGTTTAACAGTACTCAATCAAGCAGATGTCTGCTTGTAGAGGGACCACAGAAAGAGTTCAACAATGCTACCCTTTGTTCAAATCAAGAGCCCATACGCTCCCTTCACATGACTGTCTCTCTACCTGGACTTTGCATATATTGACTGGTACCTGCCCCAGACTGATGCCATTTGCAAACTTTATGAGCAAGCACTCCACTACCTTCTCCAGGTCATTGACAAAGATATTAAACAGGACAGTTCCTAGAACACATAGACTTCTTGTATAAAATCGCTGAACACTTTTAAAATCATAATTTTAGTAGAAAAATGGCATTCATTATATTTCTTGGTGGGATTTCATTTGCAGAAGAAAATCTGTAACAAAATATTCATAGTCATGAAATGAATGTTGTACAAAGAGGGAGAGAGAAAGCTGTGGCATCTGCTTCGGGAATTTCTTTAAAGATATTAATGAAATTAACTGTCCATTTTATATGTCATTTGATAAATTAATTTATTTTAAGATTATTATACATATATAAAATTATTAATTTTCCCCTTAAATGTATTGTTAGATATAATATTATGTTGTATAATAATATATAATATATAATATCTATCTAACAATATATATTGCTAGATATAATATTAAGTTGTATAATAATAAAACATATTGTTATATTTTGTAACATGTGAATCTCAGTAGAATATATTTTGGTGTCTTTTATATCAGCTTGTCCTTTGGTTAAAATCAGTTGATCTCAAACTGAAATTATAATCTCCTGATATGTTCCTAAATTCATTATCCACTGTCTTAGAAGCATCTTGCATGCCCATTTACATTTAGTTCAAGGAGCTTACTCCAGTACAATACTGGATTTTTTACGTTCTTTATAAATTAATCTATATTAAATGATTTTATATGTAAAAATATTTGTTTACAAGTTCACTCACTGAGTTGGGATTTAAGGAATACCTGTCATCTTCATATAACCTCACAAAACAATGGGCATCTCAGATTGTTAGCAAATGGATCATATTACACAGAACAGACTAAAGCATAATCATCCAGTGAAATATTATGTGGTACTCATTGCTGTTCTGGTTTTAAATTACAGATAATGGGACATTGTAATCTGCATGACAAAGTCCTGGAGACTGCACTAGGAAAATATGAATACCAGAGGAAGAAGAAAAATGAGTAGTGAAATTCCTCAAATATATTTAAATAAAGTAATAAGCAGGAATAAGTAGTCTTCTTTCTAAAACTTCCAGACTTTTAGTATTAATGGTGAGTTAGGTATTGCTACTTAAAAAAACCCCAATAAAACAAAACAAAAAAAAACAACCAAAAACAACCAAAAACACACCCCACCCCACCCCCCAACAGAAACCTAAGTGAGGACTTATTATTTATAAAGTTTCTTTATAAATATTGGAGAGAAAAGGGAAGATACAGAGGGCAATTCATCCCACCCAAGATGTGTAAGGTAGGAGGGTTGAACTCATCTTTAAAGGCCTTTCTGGAGACACTGGAAAGTGTTTGAGCACCTTTTAGACAGCTACTGTTAAGAGAAGGTGAATCCAAGCCCAAGGTTTCAGCAAGTGCAAATTATGACTCACACTGGGATAAAAATTCTTGACATCATTCTGCTCTGTGGTGTGATACTTCATTAACAGTGTAGACCAAGCTCATAGTTAAGTTTTTACATGACACATAACATCAGGGACATACTGTCAGCTCTGACTTTCAGTATCTTTCTGCATTGGTATTTTGCAGGTTTTAAGCGTAATTAAGCTTAATTAAATTTAAATCAAATTTAGCCAAATAAATCTTAGTTGTTGTTTTGTTTTTTTTTATTTACTGAATGTCTTATTTTTATTTCTTATCTTAGCAGGTGTTTGCATTACCTCCAAGTCAGTACCTAAGATGACAGCAGCATTTGATTTGATTCTTTTAAACAGAAAATGAGATTATTGATGACATTAGAATATAATTTAGGACATAGTGCATTTCTGAAATTATGCCTGTTACTAGAAGTACCTCCGTTTCAGCAATGCAATGTACACAAATGTTGTGTTTTAATACTGTGCAAGAGAGGCCTAAATTTCACCTGGGAAGAATTCTGTCTTTTACTATAGGTCATTAGTGTAATTTAGGAAATAGTATGTGTCATGGTCTATATTACACTTTTATAAAATGTTATACTGGAATACATTTAAAGACAATATTGACTCACAGCTCATTGGGCTGATTGGTGTTTTTTCATGGGTCATTGCAAGTAAGGCTATTTACATCTTGTGTGATCTTTAACTACATATGATGTAACATATTTAATATGTATTTACTGCAACTATTACGTTTAAAAGAACTGTAACGATGAAATTTTACAAATTTTGATTAAGCTAAAGCAAATTTAAAAAAAAAGTATTCTGCAGATCCACTGTGTATAGATATCACAGAAGTCTCACTGATGAGATAGAGCTTCCATAGTCCTCAGAAACTGGTGAATGATTCACTGTGTGGAAAGGGATGCACTGCCCTGTGAATGCATGGGGGGCTATTAAGTATTCAGTGAAGCAAAGCTGTCTATTGAAGCAATGTCCACACTGCTACTCTGGAATTTTTATTTAATCCTTATAAAGTCAGACTGTGCATACAGGCTGAAGTTTGTCAACTACATGAAGTTAGTTGGCAAAAATATTTACTAGAATGAGATTCAGAAAGAATGTGTTAGAATAGTGGCAGTGATAGTTCCTTTGGTAGGTACTGCAGCATCATATCAACATCAGGGTGTTCTCTTAAGCTTGGATTCTAGGGTATGTAGAGGAATGTTCCATGGTTGTATCATTTTTAATGAAGAAATAAGTAAATAAAGAAAACTTTTAAATAACTGTTGAGAAGAGTTACGCACAGAAATAAACATTAAAGCGAAAGCAGAAAATGAAGAATCCATGTATGTTTAACATTACAGTACCCAGCAGTCACAGAATTCTGTGAATCCTCAATACAACCAGTTGCATAGTTCACATAAGATATCATATTTCATCATACCTGCTTCTTAATATAAAAATGGAATACTTTACACAAAGAAATCTTTAGTTAAGCATTGTGACAAATTGACTTTGCAGGTTTTCCAAAGAGGTTGGTCGGTAAAATACCAGTGTCTCAAAAAGTATGCCCAGAGAAATCACCTTCTGCACAGAATGAGCCAAGTCGTATCCATAACAGAGATCTCCATAACAGGAGTCTTTAAGAACAGATTTTCAAAACCTGTCAGGTACAATAAAGATTGTCCTTTTTGGGGTCAGGGATGTTACATATCTTCAGATCTCTTTACAGTCCTATCTACCTGTAAATAGAAAATCACTGCATATCTCACATGAGTACATTGAAAGGATACTCATAACCCTAGAAAATGTAGTATTCCTCACTGCAAATAATTTCATTAAAAATTAATATTTTTTTATTCAGATTATAAATGTTTTAACTGCTGTATGGAAATCTACAATAGCACGTCCCAGTTTGATGAAAGCTTCAGGGTTTTTTGACTACAATGGACTGAGTGAGGAAGAAGAAAGTGAATTTACACTAGTCGTCTCCAGGAATGAAAAGCACCTGCACAGCCTGAGTTCAACTACTGCGCAGAGAAAACCTGCAAGCCTGCAGTGCTCATCAGCTGGAATGAAGCATCCGTTTTTCATTCACTGCTATTGAATTCTGCATCATCCCTTCCATAACTGACACTACCCTAGATAGGTCATCAATATTTCAACCAACAACAAAAGGTAATAAAAAAAGAGTAAGTATTAGGACTGAAGAACTAGGCTTTCTTAAAAAGAAATAATTTCTACTTGGTCTAACAAGAAATGTTGTATTGTGGTCTCTCAACTATATTAGATAATTGGGTTGGAGGTTGGGTACAAAGGAATCTGTTTCCTTTTCACAGCTACATACAAGCTGATGAACTCAAAAGGTCATACATCTTGAGCATACATATTTGTCACGTGTGTGTTAAATATTGCTTTCGAGAATTCCCCACATGGGTAGAAATGGTGCACAAATCAGTGTCCTGGGAAGGCAGATGGCATCTGTCTCATGGCATGAAGACAAAGCAGTCTAAGGAAAGCCGATGAAGGGAAAGGTGATACTATCTCCTGCCTGCAGACTCTTAAGGTATCTGAAATTATCTTAAATAGGCATCCCAATACCTTAATATATTATGTTTTAAAAAAGAACATTTAAAGAGAAATATTTCCTTGGAAAATAATCCATGAATAGATCTGGAGACTGGCATCCTACAGCATTGCTGGAGCAGGGACTGACGTCCAGGGCTAGGCTGAAATGAGACTTTTGGTTCCATGGGTAGCATGGGGAGAGGCCCCAGGGAAGGACCAGCAGAAAGAGTCAGGCCCCTGTAGTGCCCTCAGGGTCCTGGCAAACATCTGAATAAAAATGGAGAGTAATTTCCTCAGCTGAGCTGTCTTGTCTTGGTAATGTTAGTGAAGCTCTACTAGATCTAGTTTATGACTTTCCTTTGTAAGTGCAAATCTGTATTGCAGTTGTTGAGCATATCACAGGAGTTTTTTGGTTTGAACAGGTTGAAGTTTCTATTGTTTCAATCATGGAACAGTTTATCTGGATTAAAGAACAAGATATGGTAGTATAGCAAAGTCATTTGTGCATTTGACTGCACAATCAAATAGTACAAACTTGATGTCTTTTTCCCACTTTTACTGTAGGAACCATATTACTATAGGAAAATATAAAATCAAAAAACCTCCATATTTATTCCCAATTATTCATTTCAAGAGTATAAAATAAATATTGCTAACATTTTAAATGGAAAGTTAAAGATCAGAATAAATATAGATCTCTTCCACTAACAGTTTACTAGATTTAAAAAAAATCATATTTTATGCAAGTACAATTCAATTTTTTCTCTTATCTACACTTCTGATTCACAGGTGTAAGCTCTCAGAAAGAGAAATTGAAATTCTTTGTACAAATAAGTCTATAACCTGTCATAGTTATGTTATTATTCATAATCATGAGATTAATGGTCACAATTAGTGGTCACCAGTCAGATACTTCTGTGACTAAACAATTCAGTCACTAATATATTTTGCCTTTCAGAATTACAAAATCTAAGGATACTATTAAGGTGTGGAAGCGTCTCAAAAAAGATTAAAAAAAAAAAAAAAGAAAAAAGGATAAAAATAACAAATGCTTATTATTTTCTAATAGAAGGAGCAGAGGAGGGACTGCTAGGATGTTATCAGATCCTGTGACAGAAGCGTGGCCCTGCAGTGTTAAAAGGAAGGTAATGATACCTTTAGCTACCCCTGCATCAGTCACTATTCATCAGTAAGGCAAGATGAAGTAAGTCTCCTAGTGTGTCCTTATATTGTTGATAAAACAAGAATATGAAAGCAAAATTACTTTGCCAAGGGGCATTCTGTTTACAAACAGTATTGACAGAAAAAATATTTGGGTAGTCTGGAAGGCTATGTCCAGTAATGAATCCAACTGCACTCCGTTAGTGACATGATTACTGTATCTTTCTTAATGCGTAGATGAAATGTTCTGAGACTCCTTTGCCAAAGATCTTGAGCTTGGCTCAGTAGACCTGCTCTTAATTGTTTCTGTGATGCTGACTGCACAGTATATTTACTCATTCCCTGTTTATCTTTCTTTTGCAATCTAACTGAAAGAAATAGGATTACTTGGCTCATTCTGTGCAGAAGGTGGTTGCTCTTGGCACCTGCTTCAAGACACTAACATTTTCCTGTCTTTTGTTTACTATGGGATTCATCTTCTAAGTTAAAATACCTCATTATCATTATGCTCTGGGAGAAAGTTTGTAGGGAGAAGTGGTAGCTGACAAACTAATAGAGCTGGAAATAAGTTTTCAGGAACACAGCTTTTGTTTAGGTCTTAAAGAGAAACAGCAATCTCACAAACTACCAACATGTTGAGAACAATTGTTCTGTGTTTAGCTTGATCGTGCTCATCAGTTAGACACTTTGAGTAAAAAAGTTAAGAAGTAGCTGCAGACCAGGGACCTGGGAAAAAACATAGACTCATAGAATCATAGAATTGCTTAGACTGAAAGGGACCTTAAATATCATCTAGTTCCAACCCCACTGCCATGGGCAAGGACACCTCCCACTAGACTTGGTTGCTCAAAGCTCAATCCAACCTGGCCTTGAACACTTCCAGGGATGGGGCTTCCACAACCTCCCTGGGCAGCCTGTTCCAGTGCCTCACCACCCTCAGAGTGAAAAATTTCTTCCTAATATCTAATCTAAATCTACCCTCTTCCAGCTTGAAGCCATTACCCCTCATCCTATCACTACATGCCCTTGTAAGAAGTCCCTCTCCAGATTTCTTGTAGGTGCCCTTCAGATCCTGGAAAGCTGCTATATGATAATGCTATTATTTTTCTGTATGACAAGAAAGAGAGATCATCTGTCCTGAGGAAGGAGGGAGTAAGGTGGAAAGTCTAAACTTATGAAACAAAGATTTCTAATGAGTTGATTTTTTTTTTCTCCCGTAACATTCAACTGAGCTATGAATCTTAATTATCAGACTCTCTTGACGATGTTCTGCTGAACTCCATTCAAGATCAGTACCGAAAAGTACTGAAGAATTAGGAGCATTAAGTAGATATTTTGTGAAACACGTTCTCTCATCGGTAAAAAAGCATCTCTACCCTTTATTGCTTGTGTTTTGTTTTTTTTTTTTAATTCATTTGTAATGGTCATATAGTTTAATCTTCAACAAAATTATTCAATGCACTATGTTGCATTCTCATACTTCGTATCTACCGATTCTGAAAATTAGTTCAGTAAGATCAGGGATTGCTTGAGTGTTAGGAGAAAGCTTTTTTCCAAGATCTCCTTTCAGTGAACATTATTACTGCTTGATTTCCTTGTGACGAAGTTCAGCATATAGCATACAACAACTTGTTTAGCAAAAACGTGGTTTTCTTTTGCACTTCTGTCAGTTTATAGGAGTATAATTTCTTCAAAGGTGTTACCATAGAGAAAGACCTCTTATGAACAAAGCTACTTTTTAGACTTTTTAGACTTCTGAGAAAAACTAGCCCTAATTCTAGGACATGTCATCATCACCATAGTCAAAATTTGAAGTTTAACCTGTAAATTACTATGTATAGCATTGACAGACCAATACCAGAAGCTCAAAAAAAAGTTTCTAACATATAGCTAAAGACTTAGATTTCAGTACCTTTCATATGAGGATAATACCGAACAAAATAACCCATGTAGTTTAATTGTGTTTTATTAGTATGTGAAACTAACCTCCTGGTCCTTGATAGCAATGTAGTGACTTTGTTGCTTTCAAAATAGATGCCAATAGCAACTCTACATAAATAATTAGTGTAGTCCTTGCCAATTAGCTATGGCATCTTTTGAGAAAGAAACTTTACAATAATTTTGCAATCATAATGTTCATGTTAGACCAGGTCTCTTGAACTTATTTGTTAACCCCATTGGTGCTTTCAAGTTTTAAAGACTGAAACAAAGTAACACAAATCCATTCATCTCTTGAAAAAAGATAAACAGTAAGCCAAAAACATTGTCATGTCAGTGCAACTCTTCAAACCGAAATAAGGGGAAATCCATTGGAGGGGTTTAGTTTTGTTTTTAAAGTCCATAGAAAGATTAAAATCTAGAACATCAAGAAATACTAAGTCAAAATAAGGTCACCAAGGAATTCCATTAAAATAAAAAGGGCAGGAGAATATAATTGCGTGTTGTAAAGTTTTTTTAAGTAAATATAAAATGTAATTAAAGCAGATTTTTTTTCCTGTGAAAATTTGTATTTTTTTCAGTTGATGATACTGCTCATCAAGGTAGTAATTTCTTCAGAAAAAAAATTTCAGCAGTTCAGATTTCTATAAACCACTTTGTTATGAGAGATTTGGATAAATACGTGTATATATATATTCCCTGCTTTTCTTTTTTTTTTTCTCTCATTGCTTGCAAACATCCAAAGATGTTCAGAAAAAAAACCCAACAGGTACTTAAATTATTCTAATAATTTCTAAAAGCCATTTCAATGTAAGTGTTCTCATCAGTGAATTTATTTAATGATTTAAGGGATAGCATTTTCGTTTATTGGCATTAGTAGTTTTTTGTTGTATTAATTTTTGTTTTTTCCTTTACTGAACGTATTTCATCAAGTTAAAGTGAAAGCCTGTGTTCTTGCACACATAGTAAATCAAGAATTTACATTAATGTTTCCGTTCAGATCAGGACTATAATTTTGACATGAATCTCCTAATTATCCTCACTTATCACACACGCTTAGGTTCACATCACAGAGTGGTTTCAGAGAGTGTCAGCTAGATTCATTTTGGATGAAGGTGGGGCCAAACACAGAACAGAAACACTTCTAGTATTCTCTAACAGCTGAAATTGTTTCAATCTAGGGGACCAGTCCAGAAGTAGCAAAAGTAAAACCTCAAGCAATACAGACATTGGATCCTCATTATTTACTGTTTCAGTCTGAAGGCTAGCACTCACTGAACTCCACTACTTATTAGTGTAGACATACACACTAAGTACTCTAAGTAGAAAGCTGGCGGGGAAAGAACAGAATGTCCACTCAATGTATAATTCACTCAAATGGAAATAACTTTAAAATCCTTTCCATAATCCTGATGCAAGTAGCATCTGCAGTATTTGTATTAGGGCTTAATATTGCCATGCAAGCAAAAGGAACAGAATCCCTATTTGGGGGCTTTGAAAAGGATTTGAGACCACTACATTCATCATCCGACCTTGAGTGTATTTGGAATCACACTTTTCAAAGATACGTTTGCTTATTCTGTCTGGTAGCAGAGTCAGACCTTACTTTTAACCTGCCTATTTATTAAGAAAATCATGTCTTAGTTGTTTGTTCTCCACATTTAAAATGCCTTGCAGATTAAGTGTACGGGTTCCTTGGCCTCTTGAATAGTGGAATCATGTGATTCAACAACACTGGAAAATGATTTCTTAAGTGTTGGTATTCTTTTTTTTTTTTTTCTTTTTTCCATACAGTTTACTAATGTGTTTAGTACCTTTAACAGGTTACATTTTGTTTGACCTTTAAAACAATAAACAAAGCTTTAAGATCAGTTTGAGCTGTGAAGAAAAAAAAAAAAACAAAAAAAACCCCACCCAAATAAAACCCCCAAAAGTACATCATGTAGGGCAAAGAAGCAAAAAAGAACCTAGATGTATTCTTTTCATATCTACATTTTAGCTGTTCAAATTTTACTAAGTTCAGTCATCCCAGTTATTGATATTTCCTGGGGAAAGAACCAGATTATACCCCTGTAACATGCTTTCTCTGTTTGTCTGCCCAAGATTCATATCCATCTCTTGCTATCAGCCTGAGCAATATCTTTTCCCTCTGAATAAACCTTTAGTGGTTTTAACATTGCTCTCTTGTAGGCTTGCCCAGAAGTGGAACTTTCAAATAAAAAGATTCTCCTCTGATAAGGCGCTCTGTCTTTAAGTAGTATTATTGCTCTCCTCCTTTTGTTTGCTTTCTGTTTTCTTTAATCACATCCTTTTATTTATGTGTGTACAATCAGACAGCATAGTACTAATCAGGTAAACTGCAGGTGGTGTGTGTATTAAAACACAATGCGTTCTCCCATTTGATTTTATATAGTCTATTTCCTTACATTGAGGTTGAATAGCAATTTCAGTATTTGGCAAGGTGTTCTACTTTTAAATGATAGGAGTGACACATAACAAAGTCCTTAAATTGTTGTTATGGAAGATATAGAGCACATATAAATATTGAATACTGCAAGCAGAAAAGCCTTCCAACCTGCACAGGGATAGCTGGAATCAGCAGGCAAATGATGCTCAGGTTAACACATTGCAAACTAAACAGTGATACATCCCCCTTTGAGACCCTTGGGAATAGGGTTTTATCAACAGAGTGGCAACGTATGTACAACTAAAATATTTTGTTTATTTACTGTTCCCTCTTTTCTCTAGCTTCATATATTCTTCCCCTTCCAGAGCAGACATAAGAAGGGTTCTAGTTCAGTAAGACACTTCAGCAGGTGCCTACGTGTAAATACTTGATTTATCCCACTGAAGACTACTGGTGTATTTAATATTAGGCACCTGCTGAAGAAACATGTTGAATTAGGCCCTGAGTGATTGCACATGCAAATTGTAATTGATATCAACAGCAATGATAGGAATCCATCTTGGCAGCCAGCTAGTTTGTCTATGCCCAAAAGCTTCTTCTGATTATTACACTCATTTTACAAATACAGACAATGACAGTTACATGTTTTGGACATGATAACAAAGCTTTGAGTAAGAAACATTGATTCCAGACTCATTGCACCCCAAATTTCTATTTTCAATAATAAGAAAATCAGTACAACTCTTAATGTAAAGGTATGTTACAAATATCCCCTGGGTTTCAGCAAACGACTGTGCATGAAAATATAGCATGTAACAAGTGAAATATTATTGCCACAAGCCAGCATCCAAATATTTACGAGGGGTTACTATAAGCATGTTAGCATCTATTTCAGTACATTTACACATCAGGAAGGTCTAAACCCCAAGAATTTTAAACAGATTTTAAAGAATGAGTTGAATCACAACAGATACATAGGGGAACATCTGAACTGGCAGAGAAAATGCTTGCAATTAGGCAATTTTAGAAGAAAGCACCTGAAAAACTCAACTCCTATCAAATTACATATTTCATATTGTAACCTTGCTGAGATGAGGAATGTTTGGATGGCACATGGAGGTAGGAGGTATGGAACAATTTACAAACACATGCTGCCTTCAAATTATAACACTCTCCTACTAAGTAATTATTTGCACATTGTCTCTGTCAGTATTGATTACACTAAATATGTTATTAAAAAACTGTATTTTCTGAGGAGAAGAACATGGGTCAGTGAATAAGCTTTTCATCTGTAGAAACAGAAGTTCATTGTGTGAGCATTTGGAAATGAATATTAATTTGTTGCACTTTGGTTGAAATTTAACTATATGCATAGAATCCCTATACAGTCAAAATTATTGGCTAGCAATAGGTTTTTGCAATGACTGTAAGGTTATGAGGTAAATAATAAGTACAGAAATACATGACATACAGATTAACTCTGAGAGATTAAGAAACGTGAAATAATGTTCGCAGAACTGGTGATCTCTAAAATCCATTTTAAAGCATACGGTTTTATTTTCTGTCCAATTATTTGTGCCTAGGTTAACATCTGACATGAATATTAAGCCCCTTTTCCTTACACCTCACTAAACTTATTTCATTGAATTCAATAAAGCTAATATTTCACCTCAAGGAAATAAAAAACAATTTATTCAAGCTGTCCATCATGACTGTAGTAATTAGGTGTATTTTAGGTTTAAAAAAAAAGAACATTCTCCAGCTGTCTTCATTTAACTATTGCCCCTTGTTTTCAATATGAAACAAAGCCAGTTTTGATAACTGTTAATTTGGCTGCAGGAATCAATTGTCTACAGAGCTTGTAAAGCTCCTGACACAATGAAAATTTGGAACAAGTTTTGTGTAGAACATTACATGTAGGTAGTACATCACAAAAAAATTATGCACACATTGTTCCCTATGAATAATATCCCTCCAATGTAGACAAAAGTAATCTACATCCTTAGAATTGTGTTATTTTTACAAAAGAGCAATGATCAGAACTCAGCCCACATTCCTCTAAAAGAGTACTCCATTTTTATTAAGGTTAATGATGCTATTAGTACATACTAGTAAAATCAATACTTATGGGCGGTTATACACTGTGATGCATTTGGTTGTCTGAATGCCAGGTCCGTATTCTGTCCCAGTGCATAAACCCAAGTCCACGTTGACACCTAAATGCAACACCTCCATCTGTGTGCCTGTTGCCTCTGGAAGAAGGTTCCAGGATATGCCAGGAAAGTTCCACAGACCACTCAACAGGTTTTAGACTTGAGCAAATCTACCCTAAAATGTAGACGATGCCATGAAATTCAGAGATTCTTGAAATTCCTCTGTGTACAGCTTATGTGAAAGATATGTCTAACACTATTTGGAATTTGGTCTTTCATCCTCTAAAGTCTGTGCATTCTGGAAGAAGAGGAGAGAATATAAATACACTTGAACCTCTGCTTCATTTGGGCTTCCCACTCATTTAAATGACATTAGTTCCAAGTTGCTTTTCTAACTACTTCAGACAGAATAATTCCCTGAAACTGTCCTCTAAGATTGAACAATTGCAACCTAGGAATACCCCAACAACAGAGTTGATCAGAAAAACTCCAAGAAATATCAATAGATTTACCAGAAAGCGCAAAATATTTGGAAGTGAAATCTTTACCAGAAACACAGTTAGACATTTTTAAAAGCAAAACACTGCATGGTGTGACTGAGCTCACCTGTTTATAATTTTAAATATTTATACTTTTATATTAAGTAGAAGCTGAAATCCAAATTATTTGTTCAACATCTTGGTGATTGAAGTTGGATCAGAAATTATTTTAAGGTTCTTTTTACATGGGATTTTCACTTTTATTGTGTTCTTGTTCTGGGCTAGTGTTAAAAAAAAAAGGAAAAAGAAAGGAGAAAGCTGCTGCCCAGTTGATATAAATAAACATCATATTTTATACAAAGAGATGAAGACAAGAGGATGCACCATGCTTACCGTTATAGAAGACTACTTGGAAGGTGGAAAAATGATATTGTGTTATGGTGACCTTGATTCACATTATTTCTTGTTAATTCTCAATAGCACACAGGTATTATCAAGTTAGACTTTAATCTAACAGTTTATCCTATTAAATACACATTTACAACTGAACACTTGTCAAGTGAAGTGTTAATTCTTAGTAATGACCAAATGCATATTTAATATTTATTGTTCATCAATATTTGCTTAGTATTTAAACTTTCCTAATAATATGGCTCATGTTAACAGGTACTAACATACATGCAATAAAATAAAACATATCCATTTTAAAATGAATCAATAATGCTAATTAACAAATAACCTATTAAATTCCTCCTTCATGTATGTTTTCATTCAATGAGGAAAATGGATTGGAGTGAACAGCAAGAGAAAATACCTGATTCTGAGTTGATTAACAGTTTGACCAGACTCGTTTATAAAACAGGGAATGGTCAAAGCAATCTACCTCTAACACTTATCTATTCTTTATTATAAGTACCAGAACTTTCCCAAGACTTGGGCATCTGACTGTGATAGAAACAAATACTGTACCTGTATGTACTTGATCAAAACTCAGATCTCACCCAAAGACATGTCAACTGCTTCTGAACTGATTAAAGATGAAATGTGTCGTCTCCTCAGGAAATCCCTACGCTACTTTATGGTTCTTGACTAAAAATCTAGAGAGCACAACACAGTTTTTGCAGTTTGTGTAGACATTAATAATTTTGCTCCCAGAGCAACATTTGGTAACATTTCAAATTGTTACCAAAATGTGGTAACATTTCCATTTTGCTCACAAAAGCCCCTAAAGGTTCCTGATGTTTATTTATAAGTACTTCAAGTTTTCATCAATTTCTGTGAAGAATGCACATTTTCTTCCCAACTTTGAGTATTAATATTCTTAACGCACTAACTCTTCACAGTTGTCTCTTCATTGTGTACATCATTGTTGTTTTCAGTATCTTCAAAAGTCTCTGTATCAATCAAGTGCAGTTGAAACAAAACACATTATTATTTTAAAGCCCCACTGGCATGAATACCCTACCCACATGACCTGCCACCAGAAATGACAAGAATACACTTTAATAACCTTTCTCCTGAGACTACCATAGTTTTTACCTCATAAAAACTAACTGCTTTACAGTCTTACTTCAGTAGAAGGTAGGGCTGTCTCTGTCCACACTACATGTAATTCAAAAGTACTTTGATAGTTTGTTGCAGAGGTGAAACAAAGGCTAAAAAGCAGTAAGTCTACATTATTAAATCTTAATTACTAATTTATGTTTTAATGTCTATATTAATTCTATTTAGTCATTATGACTCTTTTAGTTTGATAGAAGTCTAGAAACAGTGTGTGATAAAAATATAAGGTGAAAAAATCACGTCATATAAAGTGATCAAAAGCCTATTTACCCTTATATATTTGAATCTGACAGTAGCCAGTAACGGTACAGGAAGATTGTGTGCACATCACAAGTGCATAGTAGTGGGGTGCTCTTTCAGTTTATACCAATTTTTTATTATAGATATTTTTTGGACTCACAGATTGTAATCTTAAAGTTTAACACCAGTTAATAGGGTTATATTTCCTAAATTTGCCTAATCACTTTTTGAACCCATGCTTACTTTTGGCAACCATAACATCCTGCAGCAGTGTTCTCTATTGTTTGGTTATAAAGAGTATTCCATCTGATTTATTTGAATCTGTTACCATTTAATGCCCTTCAGTGCTTACCTTTAAAAATAAAGTCAAGGTTTACTATATCTATTTAAAATAAGAAAATTAGAACTCACTATTCAAGATATGGGTGCATAATGGAGAATTACGATTCCCTGAAGTATTTTGTTTTGTTTTTTTTTTATGTAGTCGTCTCATTTCATGTTAATTTCTTTGACTTTTTGACCACTGAGCTAGTATTTTCAGTTAAATCTCCTTAGTAATTCTAAGATCTCCTTCCGGAAAACTAACAGATAATTTCCAGGGTATCATTTTGTACAGATTTTTTAGGGTTGCTTTTTCACATGCGAATCACTTTGCAGCTATTGACATCGAATTTTATCTGCCAACTTACTGCCTATCACAATGAGATCCTCCTGCACCTTTTCACAGTCTGTTTTTTTTCACTATCCTGTAGGACTTTGTGTTCATATCAAAGCTTGTCACCTCATTAATTATGCCTTTTTCTAAACCACTTACAAATATGTTGAATGTCAGTGCTGTTAATAGATCCTATATTTTTGTCAGTTCTTGAAATTTCTTGAAATTTCTTATAATACACTTGCAGGCCTTATTTCATTTTATCAGTCAAAATTGTTGTCTTATGGCTATATGTTATTTGTTCAAGTTTCTCTCCTGTGACAAACAGATTCTACTTAGTGTTTATCAAGAATATATATTTTAATTCAATCAGTCTTTAATATAAGGAATTCAATTTAGAAAGAAAAGTTGAAGAAGGTTTTAACTATTCTTGTTGGTTTTGTGCTTTCTGAGAATGATATTTATTAAGCATTTCATTTAGAACATCAAATTACCTGCAACAACAACAAAAAAACATTTTTCTTTTTCGGGAAATACATACATCATGTTTTTAGTTAAAGTGCTGGCAGTATCTACCTTATTCACGTATTGAAAGTGTAGTTCATTATCTAAATTATTTATTTTACAAGGTTCAAAAATAATCCCATAAAGGTATCAAATACATTAACTTAAAAAGTATGCTAGGGTATGTATGCCTCAATATATTACAAAAATGATTACTTAATGTCTGATTGTAGACTGTTTTTATAGTTAATGGAATAGGATAAGTTGCTGGTTTTATCTATCCTCTCGTAGACATCTGTCTTAAAGAGAATATCCTGCTTGATTGGCTAGTTCACATTATGTTGAGAATACATGTTCTTCAGCTTGGAAAAGTGCATAGCTTTCAGATGGCTGAAGTTAGAATTCTGTCATTTTTTTTTTCACAATGTCTTAGCATTAAAGTCTTCTTACTAAATTAATTGTCTGCCAAAGTTACCAAGAACATAGACCCACAAGCCAGAGGATAAGAACTCTTCCGGTCTACAAGGCATGAAAAACATATGGGCATGATACAAGCAGTGTAAGGTTTTGTACAAACTTGGATGGAACTAGTCAAGATGAAGAGAATTGTGAGACTGAGAAAGAAACAGAGAATTTATTTTTTTTTTGTGATGTACAGCACCCTGCACATAGATGGAGTGAGAAAACTCTCCTTTCCTATAGTTGTGTTTTAATGTTGAAGTGTTCAAATTTCTCACAGTGACTTTGTATCATTAACTTCCACTAAAAGACAATTTACAGAATCAGTTGCAACTCCCTTGGATGTGAAACACAAGGGAAATATGGAAAAAGAAAATTACTTTCAAAATATATAATACAAGGAATATGAAATACAAAGGTTGAGTTGACTGTAGAATAAGTGACTGTACCTAGACAATATTTGCACTGTCTAGATTTTTGTATCTCTGTAGAATAATGACATTGTATTTGCATGGAATGGGAAGTAGAATAGTTTCCCTATTTACAAGTCTCTCCTTCTTTTCATATTTATGTTAATATTTGTGACAGACAATGTCTTAGAACTACAAACACTTCAACTCTGAGATTTAATATTCATGTACAAAATCAAATGTTTGATATCCTAACCATATCTCTCTAACAGCAATGATTGTGGATGGAATATTTTTGGTGCTGTTACTTTCCTAATTATTTACCTAACCCTGATTATGATGTGTGGAAATTGCAAGAAATTGGCAGTTCTGATGTCTTTTATGTAAACAAGAAGAGCTAACGTGTCTCCTTTTCTGGAAAAGATCCAGAATGGAACAATGAATCTAGCCACCCCCTTGCCATGTAATTTTGAGCACATTTGGTGGAAATACTGACCTGAAGTGTATGACTTCTGGATATATATTTTCTTCTGTTTGTCATCTATACATAGGTGATGGTGATTTTGACTACACCTATGTCCATACAGTGATAGGTGTAGCACTAGGTTATGTGATTAAAGACGTGATTAAAGACACACTAGAAAGAGCCCCCTGGTATGACAGCAGGCAGGGGCACCCCAATACCCCAGCCAGAGACATGAGTCCCACCCCTGAACCCCCAGAGCTGTCCCAGAGGACCCTCAGCTGCCGTGGTCAGGGGACACCCTGCACCATAAGTCAGCAGGGGAGGCTCCCTGGGGCATCTAACTGGCAAGTGGTGGTGGCCTAGCTGACAAGTAAAATAAGAGATTGGGAGCCAGGATTCAAAGTTGCCATAACTTGTTGGCTACTGGAGAGACTAGCAGGTCCAAGCCAGCAACTGAGGAGACTGTAAGGTCTAATGGTCAACTGTAAGAGCCTTTTGCACGTGTCTGTGCATTAGTCAATTGGAGACCAGAGAATACAGAGATCAGCTGCTGGATAGACTAAGCTTCTAAGGCCAGCTGCAGGTGAGATTCCTATTATATATACACAGACTCGTACGTATTTTCTGATAATGGGCATTCATCCTGAGAAGCCAGAAAGGGACTAAGATCAGGCCGCTGCTGTTGTTTGTGCTTGTCTAAATGCTGCGTGTTTCACCTACTTTGGCCTGCGTGGCCAGCCATGTGTTTATGTGTATATGTATTGTGTGTATGTATGCCTTTGTTCTTGCTAGGGATGCACTCTCAGCATCATCACTCATTACTAACAGCCCCTTGGGGCATGGGGCTGTTGCTGCCTTGTGTTTATTTGGCTATTGCATTCAGCAACGCCTAGAAGTAGGCATGACAGAAAAAGAATTGACAAATTTTATTAACTATGTGCACCACTTAAATGTTAAATAAATGCATATAAAATAGTAATAGATTCTCACTTCCGTTTCTCTTCCAAGTTTTTTTACAATCTGTTGCTATGGCTATGCATCACTGAGTGCTACATATTGTCCTTCCTCATATAGCAGTGGCCTTCTGCAGGATAATCTGTGCTATTGCAGAATGAAATTATGCAACTTGAAGCGTACTTAAAAGTGTGCAAGGTTTTCCAGATGTCCAAGTATCAAAATGATTTGTGTATAGTCTGTGGACGGTACAAGCCAAATGTCATTAATCAGCTGTAAAGAAGACAGAGATGAACAGACTGTGACCAGGTTCTCTGGAAATATTTGTTCTTCCTTGTGAGAATGTAAGTCCATCCTGTCTACCACAGATGTAAATAGCAGTTAGAGCTTACAAAATTTATAGTTTCCTGAAGGAAATGTCTGATTAATTCATATTTCTAACACAGATGGAAGAAGTACACTTATTAGATGCAACCAGGACGCTTGCCTAGTAACAGCAAGATTCTGTATTTGGCATATAGTAATGATTTTTCTGTTTCAGCTGTTTCTATTCATATATTACAGAAGAGAAAAATAATGATTTTGAGAATAAGATGCAGCAACAACTTGCAGAGAACAAGGAAAAGAAACCAAATACCAGCTTGCCCCGCAATATGAAATGGAAAATGTTATGTTAGCAATAGAGAAACAGTAGCTGAAGAACACATACATGAATAGACCTGGTAACACGTGTGGGTAGGAGTTTGCAGGTGTGTCATTATTTCGTTTTTAGACGAAGAAAAAGATATAAAAAGTTGCTCAAATGCTACAGTTAGTGATGATGAGAATGAAAAAAATCTCATGTTAAATGCTTGCACTAAGCACTAAAAGAGGAGTGGGCTTTGACTCCCAAAATAGTGCTAACAAGGTGATTCAACCCACCTGAGATCTGAGCCATCCTTCAGAGAGGTCTATCAATGTGCATTAACTGTACAAGCATTCTAACATGATTGTGCTCCAACTTGGAAGCCTCATTTTGATGCCATATTTAGATGAGATGCATCCTGAACTCTTCACTCAATCCTTCTCTAGAGGGAGCTGATGACAAAGCTCTTACTGTCTTTGCTGATGACAGAGCTATTATTGTTTTCATCCTAGGATCTTCAGCTATATCCTACTCATTTTCTGCAGTCTGCACTTGTAGTGCTGTAATTGAGATGTCATCTTTGAAATATATGAAATCTCACTGGTTCTGTGGAACACAGCATACACACCCTATCTTGTCCTTTACTATTTTATGATTTTAGTTGATAACGCTAAGTGGAATAAGGTGTTTTGGATTATTTGGCTATTTTGCACATACTAATTGCAAAGAACCAGTAAAATTAAGTGTTATACAAACAAAAACCACTTTTAAACACTAAATCATTACACGTGACATATCACAATAAACTGGAAACAATTGTGATTTAAGAAGAGATGAAACAAATTCAAACTAACTTGATTTTTAAAATAGAACAGTAGGGAAGAAGAGAATTATATTGTTACATTCTTTTAAATGTCAGGCCCACTGAATGCATTTGCTCATATGAAACAGAACTATTTACGAATATTGCCTGGGAACAGATTTTTAAAGTGTCACATGCCAATTAACACAGTACATGTGAACAGAAGCATAATAAATTTGAGAGGATAATATTCCCACATGCAGAAAATGTCAACAAGAACATAATCGGCAGCTATAGCATATGGTATATTGAGCTCAACAACTTGTTTATACCATCTTGAATCTCCCACTAATAAGATCTCTCTTTATTATCAAAATACAAAGGAATATTGCTGAAGTGCCATTCAGAAGTGTCACTTCCTTTTTGAGATTAAGGCATGAAAATTGATTGATGTGCTTTCTAATGTCAAGTTTGATATTACATAATCCAATGGGTTTTGTATGGCATTAATCCTATGGAGTTTAATTCACAGTTTACTGAAGTTGCATAAAACTTCTCACTAGCTAAAATAGATGTTAACTAAGGCATTTATGTGTGTGTGTGCATGTGGGTGCATATTTCTGAATTCTTAGTATCTGAAATCTCAATAATCAGTATTTTGAAAAACAAATATACAGGGCTGAATTCGTAACTCTTCTGGACTGTGCTCTACTCATAGTTTGTTTATACCAAATATAAATAACCAAAAGAGTATATCTCCAGTGTTCTAGGCAGGAAGTTTCAGCTAGAAAAACAGGTTCTTGAGCAAAACTATTTTTTTTTTCATTCATTTACACCTGGCTGGCAAGGGGATATAGAGCTGGAGGCAATGAAATAATAGTGTTACTCTGGATGATCTCTCTTTGACCTTCCTGATGCTTTCAAAATGTTTCATGTCAAGGAAAAGGTGAGCATACCAACAGTGTCTTAAAACCCCAAACACATTGACAAAGAAAAAGGTATTAGGTGGACATGAGATCTGAGCCTTAAAATCAGACTGTCGATAATTCCTTCTACATTTATGACTCTTTACTTTTATAACTTCTCACAAGACATGAGTTTAAAGTCAAGTAACTTCATTAATTATAATAATTTTCATTTTTTGTATAGCTGAAATGAAACAAGCTTTAATCAAAACCCTGGAAAGCTTCCCTCTAATTTTACCAGAAATTTTCATCAAACCATTCCCTCCCATCTTCTGGTCTTCCTCTTCCAACATGCCTATTAATAGTATTACTGCAATGTAGTTATTAGTTCTTATTAAAGCCATGCAAGCATCCCTGTAAATCACTCAGTTTCTTTCCAAAGATTCCTCGATAGGATCAGTCAAGTTGAATTTGCACATAATTCAAGAAATACTGTCCATGAAAGTAGATCCAGGCTAGGCTCAGATGCATTTTACAAAGATTTAAACACTCTACTGAAACAAAAGTACCCTGCTTTTCAAATTTGATACAAAGAGGTGGGTACTGCCAGAAGATAATGTAGATTCATCCTGTCTACCTCTAATACATAGCTATGGTGCTTTTTTCAGAGTTGGAAAGGGATGCCCAAAGGCAATCAGATCTTAGAGGTTCTTGAATTTTCCTCTAGAAATGTTTCTTTACCTCCACTGAATACAGAGTCCTAAGGCTTCTTTTTTAGACTAAGCTCTTAATTTAACAATGTCAGACTACGAAGTTAATACAAGCTGGTTGTTAGACATTCACGTCCTCACTTTTACTCTGTGGTAGTAGTCCTGGTCAGAGGGTCTTTTGTCTTACAAAACTTCATTAAAAAATACCATAGCTTACTTTTGCTGTCTCTACTGTAGTGTCTTTTCTAAATAAACACATTCAGAAATACGAAAACAACAAAACATGTTCTGGAACGTGTTTGAAGCTATGAAAATAAGCACAGAAATATAAAAACGGGAATAAAAATCAAGAACAGTTCTACAAACAGTCATTTAACAGCAAAATTAAATATTTATTCTGTTGGAGGGGTTTTACGCTTTTTCTAACTTTATGGCTATACAATCCTAGATAACTGCAGAAATCCTTTTTTATTGTGAACATAAAGGAAATAAAGAAATCCAAACAAACTATCTTTTAGGTCTACAACCGATTTTTCAATTACAGCGAAAGAAGTTGATAGCAATAACAATGATTTTGCAAAGATAGCTGTAAAGGAAATACAAAGGAATCCAGTATCCAGTTGAAATTGCAGAACTGTAGATAACTTGAATTTGTCTTTTTAAATTCATGATGAGGATGACACTGAGGTGAAAAGCATCTGAATATTTTAAAAGCCAAAACGTTTACACCTACCAGTTTTACAGGTCTTCTGATATCTCTCACAACCTCCCAATCACATTTCATTGACTAATTAAGGGCTGTTTAAGAAAACATTATAATTAATTACTGCCATGGTTCCTGATAGCTTTTCCCAGTTGTTTTTAGGAGTCTTGCATCCACATAGTAGCTGTAAGACAATCTAGTTTGTGAAGATTACCTAAGAAACATTTGAAATTGTGCTAAAACAGAAATTACTATTTTCAAGGAATGGCCCTAGTCTTACATGAACCAAGGACTTTGGTGGCTTTCATCTGATGCTTAGCTCCACCAGGATACACAAATGCCTACTTTTCTCTATATATTCCTCACTAGACTGAGGACAAGCTAGTATATATTCGTGAAGTTTTCATTGCGGGTCAGGTTCTCCCCAAGTTAAGGAGCGGTCTTTGAACCAATAGCTAAATGCTTAAAGAATTAATATGTGTTCAGCCTGCTGATGATTAAAATCTGTATGTCCACTGGAACAGCCTTAGTGAGTTCTGGTAAGTCTGTTTTCCTTTGCATTTAAAAAAATCAAAGTTAACTGGGCCAGGAAAAGGATCACACAAAGAGGGAAGCTCCACAAAGAATATGGCAGGCTCTGTTGAAGTATTTAATTGTTTGATGTTCTGTGGTCAGTGGAGCAGGAAACAAAATTCCTGTCCCAGAGGGGTGTCCCAGGTAAGTTTTTTATGTTTACTTTCACTCTATGGTCCACTGTATCACAGCAGATCATCATCCTTATCATGCATGAAAAAGAAAAAGTTCATAACTGATGATTTATTATTCAAGTTTGAATGCATTGGTAACAATAAAAGAACTCTTACTTCACATACGAGCAGCCAGTTTTGGTTGATAAAACAGTGTGAGGGATTATTAACATCTGTTAGAGTTGCTCTCCAAGGGTTTTCATCTTTTCAGTTTTCTCTCGTTATTTCAAAGTGGCATCATTGTTCTCTTTTTTCTCATGCTTTTACCAAATAAAACTTTTCACAGATTTCAGAATTAGCAATTTCTCTTAACTGTCTTAATTTTTTCTTAGTAATTTCTTTTTTAAACATTGAAGCACTGGCAGAAACCTGCTTTCTGTGGTTGTTCTGGAGATTTAACTAAGACATTTTTATTGCTGTGCTTGTTTGACCTTCCCATTTTCTTGTCCTTGAAGAGCTTATTTGATGGTTGAGTTCAGATCTCTGTTCCTATTTAGTTACTTCCCTTTATAAAAATTTGAATGCATTTTACATGAACAGAGTCTCCCAGAACCTGTGAGTGACAATGCTCTCTTAGACTCTTCTGAGGACTTTGGTGCTCTTCAAGTAGCTGGACTCTCACTGCTGTGCCTAGCCATACACAGTAGATTAGATTATATTGTACATACAAAAGTTTTTAATGTTGCAAAAATGATAACTCCAAAATACATTATATATATACATATGCCTTATATAGTCATATGCCTGCAAAGAAGACAGATCCCAGCTTTTCCCAATAGGCAGAAGTTTTTACTTAAGATAAGGAGAAAAACTATGTGAAAACAAAGGCTCAGAGCAGCTTGTCATTAAGGACACTGTCATGGGAGATATGAGTTCAAATCTCCCTAAAGGAAAACAGATCTGAGCCCAGGACTTTCATATCAGGTGAATTTCTTAAACACTGACCAAATAGGAAAGGTGTTTTGAATACAAGTCTGGACATATTTCAAAAAGGTCTGATGCCCCAATTTTGTAATAAGTAAATGATTTTAAAAGATAGTTATATATCAATTAAAATTATGAACCCTTGAGTTGAGGAAGGTCCAAGGAGGAAAGCATCTTAGTTCTGAGGAATGGTAGGTGTTAAAATAATCTGTGCCTCAGCATATGCCAGGAATTAGCATAAACAGCTTTCTGCCAACCCTTGTGAAGACTGTTCTGAAATTTGTGATTCTCCCAAGGTCGCTAATTTAGGGCTAATCTGGTCTGGTAAAGTTGTACTTTCCCCCTGCAAATTCATAATGACACACTGGATCTATTTCTGACTGCCCAAATCATGACAAACAATGGAGAACTAATTAACATGTTCTAGTTATTTTTGAAGTTTGTGGTTCTTGATGGTTATTGGCAAACATATCCTCAAAAATAGTTATCATAACATTAAAAAAGCACTCGACTATTTCAAAAAGAGTCTAAAGGACAATACAGCGACTTGTTTCTATTTTAACATGTTACCTTTCAATGGATTAACTGTATATGCCTATTGTACTGTTTGTCAAGTTGATTTGCCATGAACATGCTTCTCATAGTCTAATTTATCATTTACTATTTGATAGGGATTTTTTTGTCATGATGAGTCTTCGTTTGGCTGTGAGATCTTTCTGCTCAGGGAGGTAGTTTTCTTATACAAATGCCATATAGTTCTCCAGAGGATTGTACATGTTAGCAAGGCAGTTGTTTGAACTGTAAATATTTTGCTCTTAGCTAAATTATTGCTTCATTTTGTTTACAAAATTCAAACAAAATGAAAATAGATCACACCAAGACAAACATGAAAGAAAAAAATGTGTTTGGGGGATGTTAATAGGTTTTGTTCTCTCTTAGAAGTTGGTAAGTTTCTGAGTTTCAGAATATAGTTGAACTTCCTATTAAAAAAAAAAATAAAATATCACTGGAACTGGAAAGTACTTCTCATGGCTGACATCTTCTCCCTAGGTCTCATCATGTTACACTGGTAAGCTCCAGTCTCAGTTACTCCTAGGGATTCATCTATTCTTTTACTGGTGACTGAAATAAAATATACTAAGGCTCAAAGTTTGAAAGGGACTTTGCTTATCATTCTGTGCTATGAAGACTTATGAGCTTCCATGATGTGGTAGAAATAGCAAACACCTCAATATAATACTGAGTCCTGATAATATGAATCCAGCATTTCTTTTTTTACTAAATGTACACAGTCTTGAGACCCTGTCTAGATCTGATTTAAAAGGTGAAGAATTATCCAACAAATACCTCCGTTTCTGAAAAAGAAGACAAAAAGAAAGAAAGAAGAAAAAAGTGACATAAATATTTAAACTTAATTCTAACTATATGAACACATTATAATGAGATGGTCAACATACTTCAAATTTAAATTTGGTTTTGAGAAGTGAAAGTAATTTCAGTGTATTTTGATGAATATGTTCTGATCATGGTTTTACTGGCAAACAGAATTATCTAACTGATCAGCTTCACTGGACATCTGAATGTTTTTAGTGAATTTTTGAACCCAAATGTACCTTTTTTACCAGTAAATTTTCATCCTACTTAAGAGTTAAGAGAAGAAGCAAAATTCCCCTTTCTTGTAAATTACATTTGCTAGTGTCTCTTTGTAGTACGGTGACCAGTATTACTCACTATTTCCCTGTTAGCCTCTCTTCTGTTTTGTTCTTAGACTTTTAATGAATACATGAAGTGAAATCTTTGGCTCCATTAAAGATAATTGAAACTTCTCATTTTACAAGATATTGTTACAATTTGCTATTGAGAAAGAAAGTAGAGGAAAAGTTGCAGCACAGATCCATTACACTACCTCAGCACTTACTTATTCCTGTTAGAGATAATATTTAGACCGGTTTTCAAGGAAAGGAAAAGCAAAGGGAATGCATGCTACCAAAAATTATCCATCATTTTATGGATGTAGTCATGGTGATGTAAAAGGCAGAATTTAACCAGTATCAACTGAACAATTCTTTATATCCCCTAAGGAATTGTTGTGCACATTCCATTCCATTATTTGTCTTACTATTTGTTACATTCCGGTCCAATCGTGGGTCTGGGGGGGGTCGTTCATAATAATTCCAAGTGTGAGAGTAAGACACAAACTAGGTCAAATGCCATTCACTAGGGCTTTACTGTTATTTCCCGGCAACAGTCACTGAGATGAGCAGTAGAGTAAAGGCAGAAGTAGAGAAAAGGTAGAAAGAAGAAGCAGTATTATGGAGCACAGCAAAAGTATAGTCACCACCACAGGCCCGCGGCATCCTGTCCGTCCTCTGGAGTCAGTGGCTTCCTGTTGATCCGTGGTTCTCAAGTCATGACAGTGGTGAGGGTCTCAATTGGGGTATGGCACAGCACCAGTTTATAGTCTCTGTTGACTTGCAGTTCGGCCCATCAGCACTATGGTCACCTTTGCTCAACAAATCACCGTTTGACATGGTCACCGTATAGGTTTTTCCTGCCTTTATCACTTGGGCAGCACTTGGTATTGCACAGTCATGAGAAACAGGAGACCGTTTTCCTGCCTTTGTTGTTTGGGCAGCACTTGGTATAGCACAGCCGTGAGAAACAGGGTCTGGTTGCTTTGATAACCAAGCATGTACCCCTTTTGTTATCAGTATGGCAGCAGGCGAACTTTGAGACATCTTGTTTTTCTGTCCATCTCCTACACTATTGTCCAGTTCTCTGAGGAAAAATTAATTGGGCCTGACCATGTAAAACATTGCTGTCTGCAGTCTCTTGAATACAAATACAAATAACCATGCAAATCTCATGAAGATACTCCTAATCTGAGCAATACCACAAAAGCCCTTTCAAAAGCTATTTGTGTGCAGTATGGACTAGACAAATTCGTCATTATGAGTATAAGCCGGGTCAAGTTGTAAGAAGGATGATCTTATTTTAATACTAGGCCAAGTTGTTGACTCGTTTTCTTCTCAAGAAAAAAAAAATTCATGGACAGTTTGTTAATATGCTATACACATAATATGAATCTTCCCAGTCATTGAAGTGACAGTTGATAGAGGATCATTTGTTCTGATTGCAATTGGTTTAAATGGTATTGCCCAGCTACAAATGTTGCAAACACACTGGCATGGGCAATGCATTTGAAAAAAATGGCTCCATCAGTAACATTGATACCCACAAGAAAACTACATTAGAGTAAAAGAAAACTAAGTTGCAACTTCTAAGCAATTAGCAGATTAATGGCATTCTTGTCACAGTGCTGTTGTTTTAGAACAGTCTTAGAAAGAACAAAATCTAAAGGAAAGTGCTCTTTTTAAAAGGTTTCCAAAGGGGAAAGAGAAACACCAGGCATGATATGAAGACCAAGACAAGACAGAAGACAAAGCAAATACACAGAAAATGGGCCAAAAACGCCAATCCCAAAGTAAAGCTACTGATGAAGGGTCCTCTAACTGATGAAAACAGCAGCCCACTGTGAATAACTTCCCCACTGGTATCATACATCTGTATACCCAGAATCTTCAAACAACTTGGATAAGACATGGTTACTTTAAAAACTAGTAGAAGATACAAAAGTAGTGAGTGCCTAATGTGAGGTTTTAACAGTTAAAATGGTGTTCATGGGGAAAAGTAAAATCAAGAAAATAATGCCCATCACTGCACTGAGATCAGTGCAGCCAATACAGTCTTCACTACAGAAGTAGTGAATTTATGTAATAGAAGAAAATTATATGTTCTTCGCTATGTCCCCATAACTCAAAAAATGTTAGCTTTATAAAATGAAATCCAGGTATCTTTCTGATCCAGATGGCCCCAGGAACATACTCTTTCAAAAGTCACTACCAGGATATTGATCATATATGACTAATCACGCAGACACAATTTTTTCTTTCATATTTTTCTTGGCTGTTTTCAAAAACTGTATTTTATGCATTTCACTGAAATTATATTCAAAAAAAATAATCCAAGGTTAGTTTTGTTTATTTTTACCAAATTAAGCTGGGACAAGTATGTATACCTGATAAATGAGAAAATATAGACATTTGAAAGAAGGATTAAGCTTCCTATGTCCCTTCACAGACTCTATATTAGTATTTAAAACATATACCAGATGAATTGTGTAGAAAAAAATTTTAATCTCTTGATCATAATTATTAACAGTTATTAACAGAATAATATTTGATAGCAATAATAACCAGACCAGAATGACCAGAAATCATCTTTACACCAACTTTTAAGTGCAAATTTTGTGTTGTGTAAATTAATGAAGTTACCTAGATATGTGGTCTCTTAGATTGGACATTAAATTTTACTGTATTTTAATAGCACAGTTAACCGGAAGATTGGAAGATACGGTGAGGGAAATATTATTGTATGCCTGTCCCACTCTTATATATTTCACAGACATTTATTTCTGACCATGGTCAGAAATAGAATACCAGGATAAAGTGACCTTTAATCTTATCCCTTTACACTGTTCTTACATGCCTAAATTAAGCTCATGATATGTTTTGATGCAAAATAAAAATATGGAAAAAAGTAATTTAGGCTCAAATTTGTAGTTAGCTTTGAATTGCTGTGACATTTCTATGAATCTTTATATAAAGAAAACTTTCTGATCATCTTAAAAAGACTGAGTATGTGTTGATTCTCTGCTGGTTTTCATTAGGTTCATGGCTATTACCTAACTTTGTTTTCATTCTGTTGTTTGCATGTGCACATGTGTATGTGCATCTATTTGTACCTATATCTACATCCAAAAAAACCCAAACAAAACCCTCTTAATTTTTTAGTTTTAAAAATTTTCTGACATCTTTGCAAAATATATAATTTGCATAGATTTTGATATATTAGTGTCATGGTTTGGGCTGGATGAGGCACTGAATGAATGACAGATGTTCTCTTTGTCCCCTCTCCCCTTCAGATGAGGGGAGAGAAAATGACAGAAAGAGACTTATGAGTTGAAAAGAAACTAAACTAATGAAATATTAATAATAAAATAATAAAAAGAAAAGATAATATTATTAATAAGAAAATAATGAAATATATCCAATACATAAAAAACCAATATCGAGCTCCTAAGATGACAATCACGTCACTGGCCGGCATTGGGAAAGTTGCAGACTGAACTCAAGAACAGGATTCAGGAATGCACAGATCAGGATCACTGGCCATTAAAGAAAGAGGTTGACCCCTTTGATCCCTCAGCTTTTATACCAAGCACAAAGCAGTTGGGATGGAATACTCCATTGGTTAATTTTGGGTCACCTGTCCTGTCCACTCCTCCCCACAGGTGCAACCCCTTTACACTTTTCCGCTTCCAACCCTCTAACGTGGTAGACAACAGTTAGCTGACCTTGGTTGTTATAGCAATAAGTAATAAGCAGGAGCCTCTCTGCATACCATTCCTTGGTATTCACTATAAACATCAGACCTTATCTGCTAGACGCAGACGCTCTGAAAAATATGCCATTAATTTCAGAGTGTTTAGTTAGTTAGAAGAGGCTTAGCTGAAAAGTAAAACTACTGAAAAGAAAATTAGTTCTGTTTTACCTCAAACCAGGACAATTAACTTCATGAATATATGTATTGCTCTAAAAATTCATCAAAACTTACAGATCAATAACAATTTCACTAAGGCTTTGTTCACTTGGTATGCTTAAAAAGTTGTACTACTGTGCAATATTTTCATCCAAGAAACATCTGCACCAGCTGTATAAAAATGAATAAAACTGTGAAATAAGTATAAATATAAGCATGAATATCCTAATGATTAAGGTAAAGATTCATTAATATTTTACTAGTTTGTTAATATCATCAATATGTATTTAATAACTGTTGTAAAAAAATTCTAATGTGATCTTCTAAAGCACTGGATAACATAAAGTAGGGTAATTTACAAAATTATGGTATGATGTAATGTTTAGTTATCCCTACTTTTTGCTACATATTTTTGTGAACCAAGGATTTCACCCAAAATATTTACTCCGTTGCTGAATAACTCTGTCATAATATAGTTACGACAGCTTTGATAAGGGCTTAGATGAGAAATCACTTCATGCAGAAAACCTATTGATTAACAGACAAAATTTGTATTTCACCAACAAGGCAAATGGCATTTTAAATCTTTTACCCTTTATACTGCTTTCAAACACTTGCTTCGATGTTGAATTTTGAACAGTTGTCACCACTGTTGTAAAAGATTAACATGGCTGAGATGTTTGACATATAAAAGTATCAGCACCTATTAGTGATAAACACGATGTTCTTTCCTCTCCTGATGGATTATATGTTCTTTTATTAAATGTAAAGGAAGGATGACAGGGACAAGCAATAATCTAGATTTTTCTCTTAAAATGTTGCTGGCATTTGAGGTGGCTTTTTATATTTTTCTAAAAGAAAAAGTGTCGTTGGTAATTGATTCTGTTGGGAAAAGTATGATAAAAAGTGTCTCTACTCCCATTGCTAAGGGGACTGTCAAATTGTGACTCCATCAATTCTCTTCTAGACTTGTCAGACAGAAGTGTTAACAAGAAAATGCTAAATAATTTAAACCTTTTAAACTGCTATTTAGGGAAAGAAAGGTTGCAAATGTCAGCATGGACCATAACAACAAACCAGAAATGGAGATTTTGTAATGACAAGACTTTAAAGAACTCACAAAAACCAAGTAACTTAGTGTCATGAACCTAATGTAGAATTACAACTCTGTATTGGGTTTAACAATTGTAATTGTGAATCTGTAAAATTTGCAACCTTATTATTATCTTATTTTCTACTATTTCTGTCCCAGATTATTCTTGTTTGTTCTGGGAAGAAGTTAGATGTGTAATTTTGGGGAAAGGGACCTGGGTTAACTACATTTTTTTCTAGACAAAGCATCTCTGCCAACTTCATTAAGATAAAATTGGCACGTTCTGAATTGCAAAATTGAGCAAACAAAAAAAAAAAATCTAATTCTTTATGCAGCTTTGGCAGTTATTCCACACTCCAGTACAAAGTAGGTCATCTACAATTTTTTTAGTGTAATGGATATTCTGTTTTACAATAGCATCATTTACCTCCCCATTTACTCTAATTGAGGGCAGTTTAATTTAAATTAAATTTAGTTTTATGACTGAAGCACCACGACAGCAGAAAAGTCAAGGTGAACACAGTCCTCTTTTTTGTTTACTTGACTAAAGTGCATTCCTATGCACTTCCAACCAAAGAACAGAAATGCTATATACAGCACCTACCAAAGGCAATACTAATAAAGCAGAAGCTATTTGAACAGATTCCCATCAAAGAAAGGAGACCTACAGGAATATTTTATCACAGTGAGGTATTTCTCCCACAAAGTGTCAGTGCTCCTCAAGTGGTTAAGGGAGATGATTATAAAGAATAAATAATAATAATGATTGGACTATGTATATTAGCAGATAGAAATAAAGAATTGAGACTGCTGCTTATGCAAATCCATCTGCATTTAAGTATACCATCACCACCTGTATCACTAATAGTCTACATTAATCAGATAAATATTATTCTAATTGACAACCTGCTACTTCTACAGTCACTTCTTTCTTTTTGCCCTCTCTTGTTGCTATCAGATAGTATGCCACATCTACATTTTTCCCCTCCTTGCTTTATAAGACAAATTAAGAATAAATTGGCCACTGCAGACTTCCTGTGAGGAAGCTTCAAGTTCCCTCTGATTCAGTATGGGGAGATGACACATTAGAGTACCAAGCTAAGCTCTGGAAGCAAGTTTTGTGACTTTATGACAAGGAAACAGTAGGATGGCTGAGAATTCTAGCTGGCTTTAGAGGTCTTTCCTTGACCTCTTTGAGTAGCTTTAAGTCATTATCCCTTCTGGTTGATTTCTTTTGATCCTTCACCGATGTTGTTACAAGCTCCCTCTGCTTTTTCCTTGTACCATTTTTCCAGTTTCCTTTTTGGCATGTGATATCCCTTTTCACTGCCTTTTTTGATGTTTCTCCTTATAAGCTCTTTGTTTCAGCTGTCTCTCTTCCTTTGCAAACTTCCATTACAGCAGGTACCATGAAGCAGTGACTTTGAGTGTTTCCTACACATCCTAATGAAAAATAAACACTACATAGAGTGAGCATTTATTCATGGCTTTTTTTTCCTCTCCTTATTACTAGCACAATCCAGCTTATGATAGTCTTTTATTTTTCTCCTCTTTCTGCATTTAAAATGAAGTTCTAAAATCTTAGCTTTTAAAAATTAATTTCCAAAAGTATCTTTACCAGGAGAAAGTGCCCTAGCATCATGCAGAAGTGATTTGTCAGATACCATCTAGGAAAATAATTTTACTGCATATATATGCTTACTGCAGGTCTCCTCATGGTACAATGGAAGGACTGATGAGCCTGTGAGAGCCTTAGTACAAAAGGTTATAGTTGAAGGTCATGCTACCAGGAAAATTATTACTTTTGCAAGGAAACTTCTAAATATTTTGTGAATATTCATATTCACTTTAAAAGTGCAGTTATGTCACTACTTATCTTCACATACTGGAGGTATAAAATTGGATATACACACCAATAAAATTGTGCATGGAAACCAAATCTGTTTCAGCTTTTCTATTAGCTGTAGGGGGATTAAATGCAATCTTCAGGAGGGATAGATATGAGGACAGGGCTTGTAAGATATCTTGTTGCCCTGTAACATGATAGGGAGTAAACAACACAATAAACTATGCTAATTGGAAAGAAAACAATCCTAGACTTCTTAATTCCCCTTAGCCATGCCTGGCTTCAGTCCTTTAAGTTCCTCACATACAGAAAGCTCCGTTGTGTTGAAATGTAAAAGTTATACTCACAAAGGCTATTTGTCAATGATCCTTCTCTTGCCCTTAAACTCAAGTAGTGTGCCAAATAAGCATTTCTTTATTAGATTGCTGGGAGGTTACTAAAATGTGTAAATGTTTTTGTTTATTTATTTATAACATGTTGATTTCTTTTTTATGACATCATGCATGCAGATTGTCTGACAAGCTATCGTGGTCAGCATAATGTAAGAATCAGCTTCAGCATGGTCAGTCTGGGACTGCCAGAACTAGTTAGTCTTTCATTGTTGAAAATAGATCTCCACAAAAAAGGAAGATGGAGGAGGAGCATACCAGCTCCCTGCCAGAAAGGTCTATGCAAAGTACCTCTTTCAGGACACATTTACTGTTGTCTCTTTGGTATGGGACTCCAGGATGCCAACAGATGTCCAGTTTACTCTTTTCAATTTGCTAATCATGATAGATACTACTAATGGGCACTTGCAAGCTTTATCCAGTGAAAAGACAAATATCAGGATGTAACACACAAGCAGCATTTTAAAGTGGAATATTTAAAAAAAAAAAAAAAAAAAAAAAAAGACTGACTTTTACAAAAACTGGT
>VYXH01012156.1:341286-372896 GCA_013397275.1 Burhinus bistriatus
AAAAGCCTGGCATTTACAACAACTGGTTTAAAATCTCAAACAACTGTCCTATCTTACCCGTGCTCATTAAAGCACATCCTATCATAACATGCTTTCTCTACTGGAGAGCCAGTTATAGACATTGTTTCCAGCTCAGGCTCTTGGTTAGCTGTCAGTCTGCTACTGCTAACTTCTTACCTTTTTCCTCCTGGAATGAGCTTTCTCTCCATCTGTAACCATGTTTTATATTGATGATATAGAAATTAAAAATATCGAGTAATCCAGTGTCACCGAAGTGACAATTGTACTTATCCTGTGCCTGATAATTACATTTCTTTTAAAAATACTAATATTATTTTTAGTAGCAGTTGTTACTGTTTGGGAATATTCTTGAAACAACATAGTGAAAATGAGCCATTAGGAGCATTTAAAGAAATATATGACTGTGGCTTTATGGATCCATTTGGGAACAGGGTACCAGGGAGCTAATAAGGTCATTTATACTGAGATTCTAAAAAATGCAGCATAAGGAAAGTGCAGACCTAATGCACAACCTTTTATAACTTGGAAATCATAGGAATTATACAGAAGCTTTCAGATTTCTGTTGTAAAGAGCTCGTAAATAAGCCAAATACTAGAGTTACCTTAAATTCTCTACAATTGATACTAATTCTTTTATTTATCTCTTGCTGTTGTATAGATTCTAAGCTTTGTGTTCTCATCTTTCTACTCTGTCCTGATTCTCAGGCTCTACTTTCATTTCGCCCTTCTCTTTGTTATTCCTCTGGCCTCTTTTTGTCTCTTTTCTCTCTTGGTTTTATTTTTCTCTCCCTGGAGATACTCCCAGATCACTTTAGAAATGTAGGTTGCATTTCTAATGTCATTCTTAGAGAAAGAAAAAGAAATTACAACCTTAGTGCTCAAGGCTATATATGGAAATCCTCTTACATGCCTCTGTAGCGATGCTTTTTCATGATCCTGAGATTCTTGAATATGTATTTGTGGGTAGGGAAAAATGCAAACTTTAGGAAGTTACATCTTTCCAGCGTCTGACAATTAGACACAGTTGCTTGTCTGATTATAGAGTTGGTGTTGTGTTAGCCATCCAGTGGGAACAGATTTCAGAAATGTCACTTAAAAATAAATGAATACATTGAGTCTGGGATTTAAGATGCATTTATTCCCTCAGCTCTTCCTTGTTTAGGCAGTGCTGTGTGCTATGAATCCCATAATGAGATGCTTCAATCCCTGCAGTTACTGTAGGGAACGTAGGTGCCTGTCTCAGTTTCATAGATTCCATTGCAGAGCCAAAAGGAATGAAATTTAGGGCAGTCAGATTCCTTCTGTGTCAGACATCTTTCTGAATAGCAATAGCTGGTCTTTAGACACTGAGTTGTATAGGTGGTTTTGTCAGGTTAGAGTCAAATCTTACTGTTAAATGATACAAGAGATTTTTGTATTACTGTATTTCTGTAACATATGCTCCATACATAGAAACAGCAGTCCCATATGTGTTAACACAACTTTTTTCAAAACCAAAGATCTCCCATTAGGCTGTTATTCTTTTCTAATGGTCATAATTATGCATTACTCATATGGTTGTTGCATGGCTTATTAAAGTTTACAAAACATATTGAAAATCATCCTCTGAACTACACAGCGCAAAACGTTTTTTCCCATTTTCTTTTTTAATTGCTAAATCCACTTGTATAAGAATGGGATCTTTGTTTCTAACAGTTCATCTGCTAGACAAAAGATGTTATTTTGTTGTAGAAAGTGATGAGGTTAGTCTGGCATGATTTGCCTTTGGTAAATTTGTGTTGGCTTTTTCTAATAACCTTCTTCATTTGGTTTGTATGGTGCCTCGAGAGTTTAAAATGGGAAAGCTTTAAATCTCAGGCACGTAAGTGACTAGGCGGGGGGGGGGGCTTAAATGCTGTTCAAACACAATTTTCCTAAAATGTATCATAATCATCTCCATGCTATTTTAAACTATCTTTTGTATCTAATTCTCTTGTCTATATAGTCTTTTCAGCTGGGTATAGTCAGTGAGGTAGCTCTTTTTGTAACCAGCTGTTGTCTCTAAATCTATAAGCTCCATTTCCTATTTCTCATTTTCCATTTCACCCTCAGTAGTGAATTTGGATGCACAGACACAGCTGTAGTTTGTTCTAGTACACTACCTGGTCTGGACAATCACTTCGGAAAACTTTACACATCCCTATCAACCTCAGATGTATGCACCACAAAACACACGAGCTGTAGCAATGACATAGTCAACAGGCTTTTCAAAAACCTGTTCCTAATTACCATATGCATTTTCTGTTACTTGTTTCTATTATTGGATAACCTTGTAGTCTTAAGTGTATTTATATGTGCAAAATCCCATGAGATAGAGCAATGCTCTGTTTAATTTGTTGTTTCAAAAATGCAGTGGTAGAAGAGAGTGTGGTAACACAAAAAGGCTCTGGAGGAGCTGTTGTCCTTTTTTCAGGAGGCCTTCACAAGAGTGGAGAACCACTCCTCAGCAAGCTGTACTTAGAGAAAAATGAAGAGGAAGCCACAAGAATCTACTCATAGAGCTTTTTCACGCTGACCTTATCATCATAAATAGTATCGGTTGTGAAGCTATTATTATAGAAAGTTACACATATTTTAAAATGCTCTGTAGTAAAGGATAATTTTATCTTAATGAATCTGAATAAAATTATTTAACTCTCTGGGAAAAAAAGAAAAGAAAAACTGTCATTAATCTTTTGTCAGTGATGTTTTCAGATAATCCAGATTAGGTTGCATTGGGTGCAGCATCTTGCTTCGTCCTAGTTTGAGTGAATGACTATATGTTGTGGTTTAACCTCAGCTGGCAACCAGGACCACACAGCTGTTCACTCACTCCCCTGGTTGGGATGGGAGAGAGAATCAGAAAAGTAAAAGTGAGAAAACTTGTGGCTTGAGATGAAGAAAGTTTAATAAGTAAAGCAAAAGCCGTGCACGCAAGCAAAGCAAACAAGGAATTCATTCACTGCTTCCCATTGGCAAGCAGGCTAGCAGATGATATAAGATGCTTTCTCTGGGAAAACAGGGCTCCACCACATGTAACAGTTACTTAGGAAGACAAACACCAGAACTCCAAACATTCCCCCTTCCTTCATCTTCCCCTAGTTTTATATACTGAGCGCAATGTCACATGGCATGGCATATCCCTTTGGTCAATTAGGGTCAGCTATCCCAGCCGTATTCCCTCCCAACTTCTTGTGTCCTCCCAGCCTACTCACTGGCAGAGTGGTACGAGGAGCAGAAAAGGCCTTGATTACTTAGCAACAACCGAAAACACCAGTGTGCTATCAACACCATTTCTAATCCCAAATCCAAAACACAGCACTATACCACCTGCTAGTAGGGAAGTCAATTCTATCCCAGCTGAAACCATTACATGGTTTCATGACGCCATAAATCAATGGTATGTTGATTTATAAATTGGTCACCTAAACTTGCTCATTTTCCTGTTCAGTTTTGGTACTAGAAGTTCCACATGCCAATCAAATATTTCTCTGAAATACTAGAGAAGGTGTAGGTAGTTATTATAAACAAGATTGCTGTATGAAGCATTAGAGAATTCCTCATTGTATTCACAAACTGCTGAAACCAAAAGTATTGAGCTAATTGGACTTATTAACTGTAGGGTCTCATTTTCTGGTGACTAGGCTTCTTTCTTGGTATTGCTTCCATATCAAAAAAAGATTTGAGTGAAACAGTATGAGTATTGTTTCATGCACTTATGTAGGTAGTTTCCAAGAGAAAGGTGAACAGAAAATGAGTTATGGCTGTATATGTGGCAGCTGGATTTCTACAGAAGCCTTAATCTATTGTTTAAACAGGATTGTTTGAGGAAGTCAAGCTTGTCACATGACCACTTGTCTTCAAGCAAAGATATTTCTAGGTGGCTACAGAATATACCAAAAAAACACATGTATTCAGAGATGTTTTCAAACTAAATAATTTGATTTATATATTCTATGTGGCTGTTTTGGATTGTCGGGAAAAATTTAATTTTCTGTATGGCTGATATTAACATTGGATAGAAAATCCACGCACTGGAGGAAGCAAACCAGAAAAATTACTTGGAGTGGCTAGATTGATAAGGTTCAGCACTAAGATGTAAATGAGGGGGGTGGGGGTGGAAATGAACTATATTTCTTGTTATATATAAGGAACTTAGAGATATTTTAACTTTTTTCCTTAACATAATTTTAAAATGACCTCTATTAGTAACTGGGGAACTGGAAGTAGCGGACAGGAAGGAAGCAGGTGGGCTTATTAAAAGCTAATACAAGCAAGTTTGAAAACTAGTGCACTATAAATGAACTAATCCTTCCATTAGAGAGAAAAAAATACCTATCTACATTTAGTTGGGCAAATAAACTTCTAAAGTGTTGATTTGTTCTATTTCTAAATCAATTGTTAAATCCATATTTTAATGTTAACAAGCTGAGCATTTGTTTTAGTGTATATCAGAAGCCTTTCTAATAAACTAATAATCAAGTATACTTTTTGCAAGATTGTTTTCAGGAAAGAGACACTCAAAGTTTGATTTTGTTTCGCTTGATAGTACTCTACCTGAAGAACTGATTTCGTTAGACATTTTTTAACGGTCATCAAACTTTCTATTGGGCCAGTCAATGTAGCACCAAAGCCTGAGACTTTCACTGATTTTGTAGATTTTGTACATTTCTCTGGTTCCTTAAAGAACAAAACAAAAACCAGAATTCCACATAATGTCTTGATGCAAACTCTGTCTCACAAGCTCAGAGATTTAAGATTTCTATTGGTGGGAGGAAAGTAATTCATGAAGCTTTTAAATCAGCCTTTCATGTCAATGTTGTTGAGAGTTTTATGTGTAGATTTTCATGACTCTTTGGATATTATATGGCTATAAAGTTGAAGGGCAAAATATTCAAGGTTCCAGACTAGATGAAGAAAAAAAAAAATTAACTCACCTAACATGAACTTATGTTCAGGCTGAGGAAGACAAAATTTTTTGAGAGGCATTTAGAGGGTTTAGAAATCTACATTAGTATTTAGCTGTTGTGGTATTATGATCCCTAATTGTCACAAAGACTTCAGTGTGGCTTTACGAGCCTATGCTCCTTTCTCTTACCTTCCTTATCTACCTGCATACATAAAAAAAAAAAAATGCTAAATTTTTGTTAAATTATTTTTTCTAAGCCAGTCAACTGTAGCAGCTTTTTTTAAAAAAAAAAAAAAAAAAAAATCCCATGACTTTGGATTTTGATTATTTGTACCTTTATAGGTTACCNAAAAAAAAAGAATACCATGTTTGTTATCCCGATTTGAAGCATTTTGAAATGTCTGTTTGTATGTGTAACATTTCTGTTATTAAGGGATTAGTTTTCTTATTTCTGCTACACATCTTATGCAAAGCTAACGGAAACTATTTCTTTCTAGCATATATTTTCATTTCACTGTACTTAAATTTGACTGCAAAAAAAGAAAAAAATCAATGCAATTTACCTTCTTGTGCTTGCCTTATTTGGTGAGAAAGAGATAAGTAATACTAAGCAGTTATTTTACAGCAATAAGACTATATAAAATATGTACCTTTCCATTAATGAAAAGTTTTAGATTATATCTGTTATAGTGTCTATGACAATATAACTATGTATCTTTTTTTTCATGGATGTGAAATGTTTCTTGAAACAACATCTTCTCTTCAAATGCCTCTTTTCCAAAGAAGCCTTGAGTTGCCTTCACAAAAGAGCTGCTAGGTATTTTGGATTTCTACTTTCCTGTCAATCCCAACAAAGTCAATAAGTACGTTACTGCATACTACAAATATGACTTCCCAGTCCCTATGATGGAAAATAACATAGGTGCTAGCATTTCCATTTCCATAAAACAGTTACTTCACAGCAGTTTCTACTTTAGGGTAAGCAATTAATGCAATACAAAGAAACTTACTGGTAACAGTTACAATCCAGCCACAGAAGTACTATAAAACACAGTGAAAAACTGTCTTAATTGAATGTTCTAAGTTCTGACTTTAGAGGGCCTGTGAGACCAACTGTTCCTTGTGACCACCTGGCTGGAAAATCCCATTTTAGGTAGGGATTGTTTTGACAGCAGCCAAGCATGAAGATGAAAAATTAGCAGCTGCTGATTTAGTTTCCCCTGGCATCTTTCAGGGGAGAATCCAAAGCTCCCTGAGCATGTTCGGTAAGTTATGACACCTTAATAGCTTTAAGTTGCGATGTCCAGAAGGAGGTTATCAGTGATCAGACTGTAGTCTTACTCTGAATTTATCAGGGCTTATTATTTTAATGAGTCTAATAAAATGTTTTAGAGGAACATGTAAATTCCAGCCAGCTTTTTAGTGAAGAGATCAACCTATGCAGCACTTGAACTTAAGATGAGAAAGGAATTTAGTTCAATTTAGCCTGTTGAAATTCAATGCTCCAGAAAAGCAAGTGAAAAATGATCTACTTCCTTTTCAACTGTGGAAACTTTTGAATGGTTTGAAAATGCTGTACTGTGCTTCTGAAACTCACTCAAATGGGCTTGGAGTGAAGACCTTTAAGCAGGATGCTTCAAAGGAGAAAGAACTTAAATATAATTTTGGATTGTTGCATAGAACACAGGACTGAGCATTGTAAAGGAGACCAGCTCTGCTTTTTCTTCTGCCAGTGGTTTCTTATATCATCTGCTAGTTTTTATCAGCACACTTTTTTTATAACAAGCTATAAAGTGATGATATAGAACTCACTTTTATTACCTGGTACTTTATTTTTTATCATGATATATATTATGTGGAAGTTACGCATTGATATTATTTTAACCACTTAAAAAATTCAAAAGGCCTGTACAAGTGGGTGGCACCTAGGTGTGGAGCCAAGCTACCAAGGAAAAGGTCATTCAGCTAAGAACAAAAAGCAGTCTAGAACAACTTCGAAAAAATTAATTTCTTCACTTCTATCTGTAGTTTCATGCTATGAGGGTGTGAGGGTCTACTGGGTGCAGGTGCCCAGGGGCTGGCTGCAGCAGGTCTGCATGGCGGCCTCTGTGAGGAGAAGTCGGAGCTGCCCCATGCCGGACACAGACGGTTCCAGCCGGCTGCAACCAACCCACTGCAGGGCAGGGCTGGGCCCCGCAGCCACGGTGGGGGCACCTCGGGGAAATGTGTTTAAGGAAGGGCAAAATGCTGCTCGGCAGAGAGGAGTGAGGAAAAAAAGGGTGATAAACAACTCAGCAAACACCTGAGTCAGAGAAGAAGGAGGAGGAGGAGGTGCTCCAGGGCCAGAGCAGAGATTCCCCTGCAATCCCTGGAGGAGACCATGGTGGAGCAGGGAAAAAGTGAGGGGGAAGGAGCAGCAGAGACAAACTGTTATGGACTGACTGCAGAACCTGTTTGAGGGGGTGGTAAAGGAGTCTGGAGTGAAGGAGTGAACTTAAGTCTAGGAGAAGGGGGAGGAAAGATGCTGTTCAAATGGGATTTTTTAGTATGTTTCCCACTACCAAACTAGTAATTACATTTTTATTTTAATTAGCAGCAAATTTTCCCCAAGTCAAGTTTTGTTGCCCACAATGGCAATTGGTTAGTGATCTCTCTGTCTTTATTTCAACCCACAAACTCTCTTGTTCCTGTTCTATTTTCTCCCTGTCCCACTGACGGAGTGGAGAGAACCAGTGGTTGGGTGGGAATTTGGCTGTTAGTTAAGGCTAACCCACCACAGAAGGTGAAAGGATGTATTCCTAAACCTGCAATATAGCAAACAGCGTTATTAGTTTGACAGTAGGTCTAAAATATTCAAATGATGACTCATAGTTAGACAACAGGTTAGTATGTCTTGGGTGTATGTGTGTGTGTTTGCAAGAAAAGGCAAAAAACTGTATTCATTTCTAATGCTTCCTCAGGCAATCCTGGTAGTGTTTAATCATTGATCAGACCATGAGGACGAAAATTTAGCCTCATCCAGACCAAGTCATCCATGCTTAGAAACATAACTTTTATTGTCAATGTAAATATGTTAACATGGTATCTGGAAACAATTAATAGCTACCTCCTGTTCAGCACTTACATGTTATACATGTATACTGCAAACAATGTAAACAGATGCCACAGATTTTTGGTAGTATTGCATCTCAGGAAACAGGGCACAATTTGAGGTTCTCAAAGTACTTTTAAGATAAAACTGGGTATGGACATATTTCTGTAGATGACAGTAAGAAAACAAATTGTTTGGGAGCTTCACACAAAATTTCCAGTTCTTGGTACACTAAAAGTCCTTGACATGCAAGCTGTCATTTCTTTTAGTCAAGGTTGTTAATACTTTTTTATTGCATTATTCCACTTGCTAGTTTAAATGAGCATTTGCTGCTTCTAGTCTGCTGCATAAAATGACAAATAAAAGCTTAAAACAAATGTCTATGAAAACACTTGAAACTATTCCCAATCTTTAGGCTCCCAGCCCTAGGCTTTCAAATCTGATAGATTCAAATGGAACCAATTTACTACTGAAAAAACATGGTTTACAACCTAGGAAAAAATGTATAGAAGTAATAATCTCCATTCTCCAGTATAGTGTTATGGCTTTGGGAATGCTCTTCCACAAACAAACAAACAAACAAACAAAACTGTTTTTGCAGATAAAAGTATCTAAATTCCACCTCTCCATGCTGAAATTTTCACTACAATAATACCAAATCTGTACTTTCTAAACACGCCAGCAATTCACTGACCTTAAAGTTCAAATGGAAATTCTGAAGTGTTTGGTAAAACACATTTGTAGCATCCAATCCTCCTTGCAGTGACCCATTGCAATGTTCCTTCAGTCCTATGCAGTATACATGAAAAGTCAAAAACTAGATGTGTTCTAACTTATTTCAAAAGATTTGATGCTGAATGTAGAGCAGATTTTTTTTTTTCTGAACTTGATGTGTTATTTGAAATGAAAGCTATTTTTTCTGCCATCTGTGTAATTGCATACTGCATACTACAGGTGTTTAGCCTGATATCGAAAACTAGATTACAAACATACTAGAAATTAAAGGTTTTTAGACAAGAAATAGAGCTGTGTTTCTACAGCATAGGCAAAAAAATACTTTTAGCATACACCAAAAAAAGAGCAAATGGAAGTAAAACAATGTTGCAGTTCAATTGGTCACCGGCAGGCTTTATTAAGCAGAGGAATAGTGGATATATTTCAGATCACACTAACTAGATTGTGCGCTGACCTGAAATATAAGTACTTGAAATTTCATGGCTCTGTCCCAAACTATTAGTAATGGCAGCTTGTATGCAACAAACTCAGCATGTAGCAAATGATAGATAAGCTAAAATCTGGGCACCTGTCCATAACTGAATTGTAAATACAATCCTCCGTCTGCCTTCGGGAAAGTAGCGTCTGTCTTACACTTTTTAGCATACAATTAAGAGATGGCTTTTAATTAATATCTCCCATTGTATTCAATCTCTTTGGTGATAAATTGATACTATAATTACAGAATTGATAATGTAGTCTGAGTAAATATTAAATATGTTTACTGTGAATATAGTTTCTTTTGCAATGTTTGAAAATGCAGTCAATGCCATTCACAGTTCGTGTTGATTTGAAAATGATGTTTTTCTACTCCAGAAGAATACTTTGAAGTTTTTCTTTGAGTGAGATTTCTTGTAATATTTAATTTAATGGTTAAACTAATAACAGCTAAATTGAAGGTCATATCCTTAACTTTTCTTCAGTTGAGTTTAGTTCATTCCAAGCTTTGCTTTGTGAGGGTCTGGTGCTGTTTTTTTTTGGTTTGGGTTGCTTTTTGGTTTGTTTTGTTGGGTTTTTTTTGTTTTTTTTTTCTCCTGAGAGAAAAGAATTATTCTCTAAATTTGCAAATAGCAATCTTTGTCTTTAATTTGAGTGTAAATTTTTTTTTTATCACTATATCAAATTTGGCTGCTATATTCTTTTCCTTATTTTCAGCTTCCTCTGCTGATTGCATAATGCTAACACTGGATGCATGAGGGAGAAAAAAAAAACAAAAAAAAATGAGAGAACAGTCTGTTTCAGCTTCGATTTAATTTTTCTTTCATGATTGCAATATAGTGAAGTTATGTAGAATTTAACAGATTCCACATTTGCTCTTATACCTTTTTCCAATTTCACAATATTGTGCAAAAGACATTGTTAAGGTAGTACTAGCATTTTTCTTCATTGATTAAAATTTGCATATGCCAGCAGTCTGATAACTTTGAAATTCAGACAATTGTTACATCTTTATCTATTTGCAGAGCCTAAATTTAATTCAGTTACAGTAAAGCTGAAACATTTTCTTCCTTTTCCTGAAAAAAAGTAGATGCAGATCAGATTCAGACAAGATTCACCAAATCTGTACTTGTTTGAGTGGGACTTTTTATTTCAGTAACAGTTCTGGCATGAAAATTAATTCCAGTGTAACAAAGGTTTTCAACAACAACCCTTACGCTCAATGTAAAACCACATTCTTCATTTCTAATGAAATTCTCCAGTATTTTATCCCAGTGATAGGTGTAACATTTAAATGGGATGATACGTACAAATGACATACTGCTCAAAGTGTGAGCACCATAATGTAACTCTTGAGAATAAGGAAGGAATGATAGGAATCAGTAGCAACAGAGCTAAACCAAAGCTTGTACTCTTGACAATCCCAGCTGAAACCGTTCTACGAATATTCCAAGTTTCTACTGATATGCAGTAAGAATGTATTAATTTTTAAGATCTCTAGAATACCATTGACAGGGAACAAAAAATAAATCCTTTGTATTCGGTGAGGTGAGAAATCTTGATATTATGAGTTCCTGCAGAGCTGTGGAACAACCAAGGACCCTTACATCAGTCAAGAAGGCATTTTCAGCTAGAAAGAGCTCCATTTTAAAGCAGTGAAGATGAGACAAACTTCATCTGTTGAAGAAAAGGAACCAATTATTCCACTTGACTGCAAAAGAGATTACACATTAAAGACAAAGATAATTCTACAGCTACAGTACATAGGCTTGGTATAACAGCAAGGCAGATAAATATATTTGGCTCATGTGAAGGAAAAAAAACAGTTGAAGGGAATAGTGGGGGTGCGAGTAATTGCTGTAGAAACAAGAAAAAATCCTACGTTAAAGGAGGTGATACAATTGTAAACTGGAGTCAATTAGCCATATTGGATAAATAGGTGGATGATCTCAGTCTGCTGGCAGAGCTACAAGAGGAAGTAGAAAGGTTAAGGAGCATCAGGGAGCCTGAGAAACAGATAAACTGGTGGAACCATGCTCTGCCCTCCCTGAGACAGAGACGGGAACAATCACCAGGAAAAACCCAAAACCAAGGGATCCTGCATCCTCACTCTGACAGGCTGAAGGCAGTAGTTTAAATGAATGGAGCGAATGGAGGCAAGTCCATGCTTGGGGCTGCAGGCACCACCAGCCCAAGCAGAGGAGAGGCAATACTGGACCTGATGGTCATCAAAACAAGTGACATAATTGGTGATGTCAAGATTGGAGACAGCCTGGGCTGCAGTGATCATGCACTGGTGGAGTTCGCAGTCCTGGGCGATATGGGTCAGGCAAAGATCAAGGTCAGGACCCTGAATTTTAGGAAAGTAAAATTCCATCTCTTCAAGAAGTTAGTCAACAGGACCTCCTGGGAAACTGCCCTCAGGGGCAAGGGAGCAGAACAGAGCTGGCAGGTCTTTAAGAATGCTTTCCACAGGGAGCAAGACCTCTCAATCCCCAGGTGTAAGAAATCAGGAAAGGAAGGCAAGAGACCAGCATGGCTGAGTCGAGACCTAAAGGGCAAGAAAGAGGTGCTCGGGCAGTGGACGCAGGGACAAGTGTCCTGGGAAGAGTATAGGGATACTGCCCAGTTGTATAGGGAGGGGGTCAGGAAGGCCAAGGCACAGCTGGAGCTGAACTTGGCAAGGGACACAGAGAATAAAAAGGGCTTCTACAGGTATGTCAGCCAGAAAAGGAAGATCAAAGAAAGCCTACCCCCCATGATGACCAAGACTGGCAAACTGGTAACAATGGATGAGAAGGCTGAGCTGCTGAACAACTTTTCTGCCTCAGCCTTTGCTGGCAACCTCTCTTCCCAGACCTCTGGAGTGGAGGGACAGAAAGGCAGGGACTGGGAGAGAAAACCCCCTCCACTGTAAGAGAAGATCAGGTTCATGACCACCTGAGGAACCTGAACATACAAAAATCTATGGGACCTGATGAGACGCATCCCAGAGTCCTGAAGGAACTGGCTGACGTAGTTGCCAAGGCACTCTCCATGATATTTGGAAAGCCATGGCAGTCAGGTGAAGTCCCCGGTGACTGGAGAAAGGGAAACATTGCACTCATTTTTAAAAAGGGTAGAAAGGAGGACCCTGGAAACTATTGACCTGTGAGCCTTACCTCTGTGTTTGGGAAGATCAGGGAACAGATCCTTCTAGAAGCTATGCTAAGGCACATGGAGGACAGGGAGGTGATTCAAGACAGCCAGCATGGCTTCACCAAGGGCAAGTCCTGCCCAGTCCTCCAAAACATCATGCTCTCTAAATTGGAGAGGTATGGATTTGATGGGTGGACTGTTTGGTGGATGAGGAATTGGCTGGATGGTAGCATCTAGAGGGTAGTGGCCAACGGCTCAATGTCCAGGTGGAGATCAGTGACAAGTGGTGTCCCTCAGGGTTCTGTTCTGGGACCAGTACTGTCTAATGTCTTCATCAATGACCTGGACAGTGGGATAAAGTGCACCCTCAGCAAGTTTGCAGATGACACCAAGCTGAGTGGTGTGGTTGACATGCCTGAGGGATTGGATGTCATCCAGAGGGATCTGGACAAGCTCGAGAAATAAGCCTGTGTGAGCCTCATGAGTTTCTACAAGGCCAAGTGCAGGGTCCTGCACCTGGGTCAGGGCAACCCCCAGTATCGATACTGTCTGGGGGATGAAGGGATTCAGAGCAGCTCTGCCTAGAAGGACTTGGGGGTACTGGTGGATGAAAAGCTGGACATGAGCCGATAATGTGCACTCGCAGGCCAGAAAGTTAACTTCATCTTGGGCTGCATCAAAAGAAGTGTGGCCAGCAGGTCGAGGGAGGTGATTCTGCCCCTCTGCTCTTGTGAGACCCCACCTGAAATACTGCATCCAGCTCTTGTGCCATCAGCACAAGAAAGACATAGACCTGTTGGAATGGGTCCAGAGGAGGGCCACAGAAATGATGCGAAGGCTGGAATACTTCTCCTATGAGGACAGGCTGAGGGAGTGTGGGTTCTTCAGCCTGGAGAAGAGAAGGCTCCGGGGAGACCTTATAGTGGCCTTCCAATATTTAAAGAGAGCCTACAGAAAAGATAGGGACAATCTTTTTATCAGGGCCTGATGTGATAGGACAAGGGGTAATGGCTTTAAACTAAAAGAAGGAAGAATTAGACTAAAGAAATTTTTTACAATGATGCTGTTGAAACACTGGAACATGTTGCCCAGAGAGGTGGTAGATGCCCCGTCCCTGGAAACATTCAAGGTCAGGTTGGATGGGGCTCTGAGCAACCTGATCTAGTTGAAGATGACCCTGTTCATTGCAGGGGAGGCTGGACCATGTGACCTTTAAAGGTCCCCTCCAACCCAAACTATTCTATGACTCTATGATTCTATATCCCTTTTCCAGGTGTTTTACAAATTCAGAGTCCAGACTGTGCAGAAATGTTTTAATTTGCATAGGCTGAATTTTATGGGAAAGGCATTTGTAGTTATTTTAAAGCAGCCAGCACCTTTACTGTGATTGTCAGCTACCTTCTTTCTAGGTAGCATATAATTTTGGGTGGATAGTTAAACAAAAGATTGACTGAACAGACAAGGCCAGACAAAGCAAGAATTTTGCAGAAACAGATTACAATATTATGAGCGCAAGTGAGCACTGCAAGCAAAATAAAATTATGTACCAGCTCTGCAGAAATATCCAATTTCTGTTTTCTGTATGTTCACTAGAGAAAACTGTTATCCTTTGGAGCTTTTTGTGAAATGTTATGCCCAGATCTACATAAAACTCTCTCCTGTGTTTAACGTATTGTCAAATGTGATGATTGCAATAGTTCATTTGGCCTTATTATTAATGAACTTATATTGAAGGCAGTTTTGAATGCTAAATGATTGTTACAAGAATGACTGAATGTTTATCCATTCAGAAAAAAAAGAACCAAAAAACCAAAAATATGCATTTAATCTGAAATGAAGTTAATACAAAATCCTTTTACTTTAAACTAATTTAGGTGTGTATATAGCTATCACTGAACTGCCTTTGTCCTTAGTGTGATAAAGGTCTTTTCCCTTTTCTTCCTTAATGACCTCACCCTATCATCGGACAATGGGTTCACTATTATGCAGTGATATATGTAATGTATTTTAATACATTATTATTAATATAATCTTAATACAGTAATCTATAATACAGTACTATAATACAGTGTTACACAGGCTCTGCCATACTTAGGTTCTTAGAAATGGAAAAAAGGTTTAAGGGAAATTTCTTAAAGGAAATCATATGGGAAATTCTCTCACTCCCTCACAACCAGCGTACTCCATATCCAAAATGCCTGTTTGCATTTGTCCCTGGGCAAACTCCTGAATCATGCACAGGGTTTGCCTTAGAGGGTGCTAGGTGGCCTAGCCCAGGGTCAGGACCACTCTAACAACTAATCAGAGCAGATACGGAGCTCCAGCCGTCAGGAGCAATCCAGAGCCTGGCACTGCTATATTTGCTAGTACAGACGTAGTATGAACACCCTGCTCTACCTGTGGGTCTTCCTGAAACATTACAGTAAGTGATGCTAGTATTTGGCCTAGGGCCCAATGATCAGAATGTCATTTTGTTTTGTTAAAGTCATTCTGTAGTTTAATTGCATTGAATAAAGGAATTCTGATGTTACAATTTATTTCCATACTTTTTTAAATTATTATTTTGATTTTATGTTTAACCGGATTTTTTTACTAAAGATGTGAAAGTTCATTAATGATTGAAATTCAAGCCCAATAGACTCTGTCTAATGATTGTGTATCACCATGTCAAACACGTTAATATTTTTTCATCCTTAAGAAAGATGGATTTAACAATCAAGAAAGGCACCAGTTTATATTCCAGCTATTTCAAGGAGCTGAAAATAGGAGACAAGAGATACTACATAAATTTTTTTTATTTTTTTTTTTTCAGTTACTACATATAAAAACAAGAGTTGATTTTTCTTCAGGAAGCCATTGTTTTCCATTGACCCCCCCAAATGATCTTTTTCACGTGACTAATCTGTCAATGACCACAGTATATTCTGTTCCATACACTTTTCTCAGCAATTGCAATCTTATGCTCTTTAAAAATTACTTCTTTAATGAGGCTATACCATTCACAACTCTGTGCCAAAGCCTTAATTACTTTCTCCGAAGTTTCACATTGTGGAGTAGATCTGGCAATCACAGTTCACATCAAACCTAAAACCCAAGAGATCTCTCTTATTACACTGATATTTACAACGTTTAGATTGGTACTTCACTCCCCTATGCTTTTTCAATCCAAAACTGTCTCCTGGGTAAATCAAGAATAGTGCTGAAAAAAAAGTAATTTCTTCTTGTTTGCTAATCTTTTTTTTATAGTGCTAGTTTTTTGGAGTCGATTTCAGGTAATACACATTTCACTCACAAAAAAGAATTATATGTAAGAATTAAAACCAAAAAATCCTTCTTCATTAAACATATTTACATTCAGTTTTTGCTTGCTTCCATTGTAACTTATTTGGTTAATTCCTTTTAGCTTTTGCAAATGTATATTAAAAATGTAAGGCCTTCTCTGTTTAACAGCTCTGTGGAATAGATTCCTTGGCTTGAAGATTCACTCAGATGCAATACACCTAACCCTACTTATTTCTCTACACAGAATAAACTCATTAACTTTCTACCTCTTTCGGAAAGCAGGCAAGTAATGCTCTCAGTCTTTGACTATATTCCTCACTTTGGTGTGTTAAGCCCACACCTAATTTTAGTCCTTCTATTGCATATCACACTTTTGCTTATCTTTGATTCAGGTGGCTGTTTTTTTCTCAAATCACTTTGAAAAAAACTCCTCATTTTCTCTTTTGTTTTTGTTACAGTAACAACAGAAAACTGCACAAATCTTAGTGCCATTTATATAATCTATAGTTTCTAGTTAAGTATCCTGTGTGCAGGCTTATTTCTTAGAATACCTTCTCTTGAGTCGGTATGTAATTGAATGTCTCAGTATTTCCATCTTTTAGCTAACTTTTTTTTTTTGCTCTGTGATACCTAGGGTAAGAAACTGATTTAGTCCATCTTTTATGTTTGTCTTAAGGTAAGAAAAAATTTAACTAATGTAAAAGAGTGAAGTGGTTGTTTTCTTTCAGCCTTCACTATGTTGAAAACTTTCATATCTTCCTCATTCTGCCAGGTCCCTTGATTCTCTAAACCACTTTTTCTTAATGAAGGGTTTACATACTCATTAATTCACATGGTCTTCTAGTGGAAACTTTATCTTATCTCTGTTCCATTTATTGCTAGTATTGTTCTGGTACCATTCTTTCAAGCACCATATCAATTTATGCATCTGTGCCCAACTATGAAACAAACATATTCCATTTTGTTTCAGGCTGGTAGTCTCTTCATCTTATGCAAAAGTGTTGGATATGGGTGTTGTGAATTACCCCTTGGAACTAATGATGTCACTTAGATCCCTTTTTTCCTGTTTGCCACACTCTCACAGAACTTGCAAATTCTTGAAAAAAAATCCCAAAAGTCACTGCAGTTCTCACTACCTTTCCTGCTGGACATTGTCTTGGGTTGCACCATTTCCAGCTTCATACAGTTATATGTGCTTTTTTGTTGTTTGAAAAACTGTAACTCGAATCTCTGCATACTTTTCTGCTTCAAAATTGTTTTCTGTTTCTATTTAGAATTTGAAGTAATATTCAGTGTCAGAATACAGTCTGTATTTCACAAAATGTGAAAACAAATGAGTGGTCTCATGTTTAAAACAAATTAGCTGGCTTTTACCAGTTTGAATTGGCTTACTCACCCTGTGTTAGTCAAAAATTAGCTTAGTCATAAGCTTCTTGTTTTTATCTTTCCTTTCACTATGTACTTAAAAACATACTGCTCATGTGTCCCACTTCAGAATAAGTGAAGTTCTCTTCATCTATATTTTAGTTTTATTTTCCTGTCTTTCTGAAAGCTCCTGAAAACATCAAATACTTTGGAATAAACTAGTGTCAGCTCTATATTTTTGTAACATTTTGTAAAAAGTTGTTTACATGGTTTCCATTTTTTTAAGCAGTTCCTTAAGAGCTGGATCTCTTCTTTCCCTCCCATCCAAATGATGTACTTTTAGTCTCAGTGTTTTACACCTGATCTATTTTGTGGTCAGAAGTCACTCAAAAATAAGCTACTTTATTCTGGATTTGTGTATTAGCAGACTAGCATTGTTTAAGACAAGCCTCTATATAATACAATAGTTCTAAGTGGTTTTTACTGTAGTCTCTTAAACATTCATATGGTTCCCCACAATTTCCACAACTGTTTACTAATGAAGCTTTATCACTTAGACTTCCATATCTGTCCACTCTCTTGAACAGTGATCTTTCAGCATGCACAATATATTGACCTAACCACATTCCTACATACTCAAAGGAGAAAACTTTTCCCATCTATCTATTATATAGAATTTTTGTTTAAAATTTGTAAATATATTTTTAATATCTTGTTTAAATGAATAATAAAAATATTTTTATTGCTGTTTTGTATGTGACTGCTTTAGTAAGCATAGAATTTCTTGTCAAAATTATGGAGGTGAAATGGAAGCCTTTTACAGAGTACTCCACAGGAGTCAGGATACTCTATTCCTTACATTGATTCCAGCCAATAACTTCAATCACTGCAATGAGTTTTCAGTAATCACACAACTATTGTAATGCAATTGTAAGTGATAATTAATTTGCTGCATAAATAATTTTAATCCAAATTGCTCCCTAAAACATTCACTAATGCAGTTAAGAGATACTAGGAAATTAATATGTAAAGTAGATGGAGTAAGATATAAAAGATATGGTAAGGGCATTGTTTCTTTGGCAAACAGCTGCTTTGGTTCTAGCAATACAGAATGTCAGTTCTACCTCTTGATTCCTGCTGAAAAATGTTTATACTACAGGAAGCAGTTATACTCTAAGGTGGATTTCCTTAGGCTGAGCTAACTTGATGAATATATCTAATATGAGCTCTTGGAACATTCCTTATTCTCTTGTTCCCTATCTTGACCTGTGCTCTTCTCCTGCTACTTAAAATGTGCTGCATAACTGTTCAAACTAACTTTTCTGTGAAGACTCAAGCAAAGAAGCGATAGAATACTTCAATTGTCTTGGCAACATCTGTCATTTCATCTCATTTCCTGTTAAGTAACAAATGGATAGTTCCTTTTGCTTTTTTTCTCTAATGTTCAATGTACAGCATAAGACAGTTGGTTCAGAAACTGGATTTGCAGATACCCTTTTTTGAATGCCATTTACAAAATATTAACAAAAAATAAAGCTTCTTTGCAGATTTTTGTATAATAAGGAAGGAATTTCTAGGCAAAACCAGAGAAGGAATGCAAGCCCTCTACACAGCAGACCAAGCCCTGAGGGACTGATCAGTCTTTTCCCCACTCTATTTAATTCAGACTAGTGACTTCAGTCTAACCTCAGTGTGTCAGCTGAATGCCCTCAAACCATTAGCTCTTGCGTAGTCTGGGATTCAATATTTTTCTGTCCCTCTCTCTCTCTCTCCCTATCCCCAGCCCTAAAAAAAATCCCAAAACATCCTACCTTTGAAAAGGAAGGGTTAAACTTGTGTATTCCTGACATCTCTAATCCTCTAATCACTGTTAGCCCTCTGTTACTCTCATATCTAAAACGTAGTATATGAGAGCTACGGAAATAACTGGATCTCCTCATAATACTAAGTAAATATATTCTATGTTTTCTTTAAGGTATTTATTGCTTAGTGAGACTGTATTAGTTTTGATCTGTCTGTGCCTATATTCCTCAAACTTCTAGGAAAGTACAAATCATGCCACTTCTCCCAAGTAAAGTATTCTTTAATATATTTTAGTGGGACTCTGTTGCTAACAAAAATTGCCTCTAACAGAAATTACTCCCTTCCTGCTACTGAAAGGCTCTGTAAAAGTATAATTGCAACAATTCTATCAGTTTATCTTAGTTGGGCAAGTAATCAAGGATGGCAGATTGTGGCAGTCCAAAATCAGCCCATTATAGCCATTCAGCAACACCTCACTGCACGGCCAAAATAATAGAAAATGGAATGACGCAGCTGATAAGTGTTTATATTTAAAAGTAGAAATAGTGAGAAAAACAGATTTGGGAAGTGCTATCAAACTTTACTACGGAAATAGAAATTATTCCCGGATTAATATTAAAGTTTTTATATGGCTTTCAATCGGCAAGTTGAAATACACAACCCAAGAAGAAGCAGATACTACAAATCAGGGTTTAATTGTGCTGCATGGAGTGGATCTAGAGAACATCAGTTCTGAGGTAGTCATTCTTCTTATGCTTGAGAAAAAAAGGTTGTATTCAGTATAGTTTTGCTTCATAGGTCACTGCTTAAATATTAATTAATTTCAAAACTGAAAATTTTAGTGGAAATATTAGGAAAAAAGGCTTAAGCTTTTCCTTGATGATGATAGGAATGAAAGAGTAATGTTTGAATTCACTCAAGACTATGACTTTTTTCCAAAGTATATGTATACATAGATATGTTACAAGACAGTTCAGAACCAAGAGCAAATCCAAATGAACTTTTAGGGACTCCTCAAAGAATCACAAAATGACGTTGGAAGGGACGTCTGGAGGTCATTTGGCCCAACTCCTCCTGAAGCAGGGCCACCTAGAGCCAGTTGCCCAGGACCATGTACAGATGGCTTTTGAATATCTCCAAGGATGGAGACTCCACAGCCTCCCTGGGCAACCTGTGCCAGTCATACTCACAGTAAAAAATTGTTTCCTGATGTTCAGACAGGACAACCTGTGTTTCAGTTCATGCCGATTGCCTCTTGTCCTGTCACTGAGCACCACTGAAAGGAACTAGGCTCTGTGTACCCTCTATGCACTCTCCTTTCAGGTATTTATATACATTGATAAGATTCCCCCTGAGCCTTCTCTTTTCTATGCTAGACAGTTGCAGCTGTCTTAGCCTTTCTTGTATAAGAGATGCTCCAGTCTCTTATCTTTGTGGCTCTTTGCTGGACTATCTCCAGTATGTCCATATCTCTCTTGTACAAGGAGGGGCTAGAACTGGACACAGTACTCCAGGTGTGGCGTTGCCAGTGCTGAGTAAAGGAGAAGGATTACCTCCTTTAACCTGCTGGCAATACTTTATCTAATGCAGCCCAGGCTTGGTGTACACCAGGACCCGCAGGTCCTTTTCTGCCAAGCTGCTTCCCAGCTGTGTAGCCCCCAGCGTATATTGGTGCCTGAGGTTTTTCCTCCCCAGATGCAGGACTTTATGCTTCCCCTTGTTGATCTTCATGAGATTCCTGTCAGCCCATTTCTCCAGCCTGTCTAGGTCCCTCTGCACGGTGGCATGTTGCGCTGGAGTATCAGCCATTCCTCCCAGTTTTGCATCATGAGAAAACTTGCTGAGGGTACACTCTGCCCCATCAACCAGATCATTAATGAAGATGTTAAACAGGACTGGACCCAATATAGATTCCTAGGGTACATCACTAGTTACTAGCCTCCAAACACTGGCCAGCTCTCTCAACACTCATGGGTGAATCCCGTCAGGGCCCACTCTTTCAAAAGTACATTCAAAAGTATTCCCTGACCTGTTCCTCTTCCACCAAGGGTACTTCTTCCTTGCTCCAGCCTTTCCCCATCATCTCTGGGACCTGGGATTCCTGAAGGCCAGTCTTCCTAGTAAAGACTGAGGCAAAGAAGGCATTCAGTATGTGATGATGTGCTCCGCCCTCTCCAGGCACCACCTGATCTTTATCTCCCGTAACCCTGCCCAAGCGATAACCACCCGTGGTGGTCATAATGGGTGCATGTAATTGTGATGGCGGCATCTGGGGCTCAACGTGGTTTCAAGGAGAGAGATAACAACACAATAGCCAAGGGCTAACTTGAGCAATACTGGTTCTGTGGTTAATATGCAAATATGACTATAGGTCAATCATCTTACCCCCATAAATAGTGCACAGCCCAAGAGCCCTTTGAGCTCTCCTGAACAGCAGCGGGCTGCATGTCAGGATCTCCTCTTAAGTAGGGATGCCCTCAAGGTTACTTCTTGAAGTTCAGAGATTTCTTGCCACAACAGATCCTCGGTAAGTGACTAATAGCATGCTGATCTTTGAAATCTTAGCTAATTGATATAAAGGATTGATTGCATATATATAATTCTTTAGACATAAACCGTTGACTAAGTCTGGGACTAGGATTGGATCCAGCCGCACCTAGACTCCTCTCTGAGAAGAAGTTTAGAAAGCAAGGGTGTCCTTTCTGAAACCTTGACTCAATGGGAGGGTCTCTCTGACAGTTCTGTCTGACCCTGTCCTCTGTGCAGTAAATAACCAAGTGTGCCTTGCCATCTCAAATCTTGTTAAAACACTGTTACATTTACTATCAAACTTTGTTAAATCCCTGTTTCATATCAATAAATGTATTGCTGCTTCTCTCTACACGTGAAGTGCATCACTCCTTCCACGACACAGTACTTCAACCTTTTCCACATCCTTTGTAACCAGGTCCCCCATCTCACTGAGCAATGGGCCCACATTTCCCCTCGTCTTCCTTTTGTCAGCTATTTACTTGTAGAAGCCCTTCTTGTTATCTTTGACATCTCTGGCCATATTCAATTATATTTGGGCTTTAGCTTTCCTAACTTGATCCCTGGATGCTCAGACAATGTTTCTGTATTCCCCCCAGGTTACCTGTCCTTGCTTTCACCCTCTGTATGCCTCCTTTTTGTGTTTGAGCTTGGCTAGGAGCTTTTTGTTCAGCCACACAGGCTCCCTGGCATTTTTGCCTGACTATGTATTTGTTGGGATGAAATTCTCTTAAGCTTGAAGGAGGTCATCCTTGAATATTAAGCTTGGGCCCCCCCTTCTCTCTAGGGTCTTATCCCTTGAGACTCTTCCACACAGATCTTTGAAGAGGCCAAAGTCTGCCCTCCTGAAGTCCAGGGCTGTGAGCTTGCTTTTCACCCTCCTTTCTGCCCTCAGGATCCTGAACTCCACCGTCTCACAGTCACTGAAGACAAGACTCACTCTGATATTCACATCCATACTAGCCCATCCTTGTTGCTGAGTATGAAGTCCAGCAGAGCATCTCTGCTCTACTGCTTGGAGGAGAAAGTTAACATCAATGCGCTCCAGGAACTGCCTTGAGGAATCTCCTCATTTTATTTGATCTTACCGTGCTTACCTGTTAAGTTCTTTGGGCAAGAAGCTGGTATCTCCCACTTACACAGAAAATGTCTACCTGTTGCTACCAGCATACACAGTTAAGAGGTACATAATGTTCAGAATCACTGTGTTTTGAGCAACACAGTCCTTAGCAAACGAACCTCTACAAAGAATTAATACCAGTGAACACCTGTCTCCATTGAAGTTAAAGACAAAACTTACCTTGACCTCAGATTTACCAGAATGCCACTCTTGGAGAAAACATAGGAATGTAAGGTGGATCATTTAAAGTCCTCTAGAGTAATCTGCGAAGATACGGGGATAGAAAGGAAGAGAGAAATAGCGATACTAAGATGACAAAATAGAATCCACGGTATTATTGGACACTTTATGCTGTTTGTTTGGAAAATCCATGTGGTCTTGGATAAAATGGAGGAATTGGAAGAAAGACGAAAGGAAGGGAAACAGGAAAGAGGCAAAGATCATAAACATCAGTGCTGTAGGAAGCAGACATGTTGCATAAATAAGTTTTTTTGACCAGGTACGAAAAAAACAGTGCAAGTAAATAGGTGGTCTCAAAATGTTGGATGAAAAATTCCTTTGAGACAAGACAAGTCTGCAGAAAAAAGAAGACTGAGAAAGCAAATTAGTTTTCTTCATGCTAACAATCATGAAGACCAAAAAAAATAGTGTATTAAAATGTTACAATTACAATATCGGTTGGAAGGTAGACAAGGAGTCAGATGAACTATTGAAGGACAGTAGTGAGATGTTAATGACAAATGAGGTTCATATTGCCAAGAGGCTGAATGAATCCTTTGCTAGTGTATGCATGAAAGAACTTGAAGGTCATATTCCACAGTCTGGGATAAATTTTCCTGGTGAAGCAAGTGAAATGCTAAAAGGCTTTATGATCACAATGAAGCAGGGAGTTAGGAAATTAGACCTATTAAAACTGACATAGTACCAGGTCAGGATAAATTACATTCTGGACATCTCCAAGAAACTTTGTAACAAGTGGCAGGAACATTTTTGGATTAGATATTTGGCTGAATATGAAAAAGGAAAGACGGATAGGATTCACCATGAGCAGCTAAGATAATTTATCATTTAAGTAAAGGATCTAAATGTTACATGAGCACTACCAATCAAAACTAAACATTAATTGTACCTAATGTTCTAGAAACACTGATATGAGAAATACTCCATCATAAGAAATTGCAATTTACAGAAATTGCTAAGTACGATAATAAATATGTGAAATCACACAGGCATTGCTTCTCTTTGAAAGCAATTTCAATTGATTTCATCTGTGCTGCACTCTGCAATGTATTTTATCTAAAGTTCAGAAACAGTTATCTCTGGATGTTGTTTTAACAAGTGTTATTTTGAGGGATTGGTGGCTGAATGGTTAAACTATTTTTCACATATCCCAAAAACAGGAACTTACGCCTTGGGCTATTCACTGGAAAAGACTACTTTAATCAGTCTAGTTATAAGTGGTTACTGGATAGTCAGACACAGCAGTCAAAGGCAGCCAGATATAACGACCAATTACTTTGCTATGTACCACTAACTTCAGAGGTGTGTTCTGGGTTGAATTTATCTTGTTAAGGTGCTGAACCACATAGTTTAGAATGATCTTTGATTTAATAAGGTGTATGTGGTTTTTTGTGTGTGTGCATATATATATGTGTATATACATATGTATGTATGTATGTACTATGTATGTGTGTGTATACATAATATGTATAATATAATTTGCTTTTCTTCTTTTAGATGTCATATTTTTATTCCTGATAAATTTCTAAATCATATGTTTCCCTAATTACATGAATATTTAATTTATGATGAATTTAAGCACTAAGCAAATTTTCAGCAAAGAGCCCCACTGGAAGTCTGCTTCCCCATCGTGACATCATGAAGGTGACAGTATTAGAATCAGGGTTATGAAATATCCTGTGGAAAATATTGGGTGCATAAGAGAAGGACTCTTGTCATAAAGTATTCGGTTTTACTAGTCAATAAGCACATTTTATGGCAGAACAGTTTACAGCTCTAGAAGTCAGCACTTTGGCTGTTGTGAAGTACCATGCAGGGTGGTGAAGCATAGCAGGTTCCAAACATTTTTAAAAGAAGAGTAAGACATGGACAAGAGAGGAAAGAAAGAAGAGGTGATTCAAATTCACATGTAATGCTTAGATATTGGCCAAACACAAAAAATGGAAATTTGGGTAGATGTTACGATTGTGAGGGAAGGTTTATGTCTATCTAAAATAGCATTTGTGAAAAAACATTGTCATATTTGTTTAAAGATATTTTAAGCATTGGTAAGTTGAACAGCATTGTCAAATAGAAAATTAAATATTTCAGTATTTCCAAATCAAGCATTAGTCCAAGGCTATGACTACTCAAACAGTGATAAAGGGGTTGGGCCTCAAAGTCAAGTGCTCTGCATACCGCTCCTGGCTGGAGTTGTCAAGGAATCAAGGTATTATCATTCTGGGGGCTCATTTACAGAAAATATGAGAAGCATACAGAATCAAAAACTGCCGCTGAACAACTGAGCACTGGAGCAGAAACTACTGCTCTGGAGCACCCTAGTGAAGATAACTAGCCTGATAATTTTGCATAATCCATACATCTTAATGTATGTATACTCTTTTGAATATGTGTACCAATTCATTCCCAATGATCTTAAATATATACTTAGTTATGATTTGCTTAATTCTAGACATACCAAAAGTCACAATAAAGAAGAGCCTCTACAATGTAGCACTAAAAACATTAATGGACCCTGAATGGACAAGATGTCCAACAAGACATTCAACCACGTATCAGGGAAACATGTAGCAATGCAATTGGGAAAGAAAATCCAGAGAAAAATCAGTGAAGGCTCCTTGGTAGATTTTTAAACTTTATTTCCATTCTGGAGGTAACTTAAAGCCCAAACAATTAAGGCAAACAATTAAGGTGAACTTTACAAAATGAGGCAGTTCAATCTATCAAGACAGCTGTAACTTCAAATCAGTTCTTCTGGAGACTTTGAGCCTGTAAAATTTGGTAATCTCATTCATCAAAGAACATCTTCATATTTAGTTAATGAAAGATTTTTAAGCTGTAAAAAGTGATGACAACTAGTTTGAAGGTGAAGCAAAGATGGGGTTCATCTTAGAAACTGGAAGCCAACTGGAATCTTAGCCTTGGGCTAGTGTAGACAGAGAAGTAGAAATGAGAAATAGATGGGTACTTAAAATCTAACCTGCCTGAGAGAAAGAGACTAACCTTTAAAAAGGTCTCATTCCCATTCCCTTCACATAAAACCACCTGCGGATGCATGTTATATGCCCCTGGTAACTTTTTCATTTTATACTCAGTTAGTTAGAAGTGCTTGCTTTCTTTCAAGTTTTGAAACTACTGCTGCTACAAAAAGTCTAAAATCCTAATATCAAAACAAAAGCACAAATGCACCATATGACCAACTTGCTACAATTTGTGATTTCCTATGTTGCAATTGAATAATTGTCTGTTAATTGTGCTGTCTGCTGAGAACGTTTTTGGTATATTCTTGTAGAGATATGTTTCTTAGTTCTTTTTATTTACTAGTATAGCTATATTGGTGATGTTGTTTGAGGCACAAGTTCAAGCCAACAATACATATTCATACTAAAACTTGTAATGAAGCTGAGGAATTTTGTAGATGTTGTAACCTCCTTTTTGATAAATTTCATTAGCAAACAAATTTATATGATTCAATTAACTATTAAAATGTAGTTCCTCATGTAACAATATTTAGCTTGAATTCTGAAAAACAAATAATGATTAAAAATGGATTTTTCACAATATTTAAGTAATTTTTTTGCATAATTATGCTTCTTATTGACTACAGTTTGAAGATTCTCATTTTGGAAATTGTTACTCTTAACATAAACAGTATTACTAAAAGGTAATTACTATGCATGGTGACGATACACTTAAAGGAAAGGAAAAGTGAAAGGAGCTGTTTCCTCTTCCTGAAGTAGTACAGTTTCATTCTACAAAAATAAGTAGAACCATTCTTTAAGAGCATCATTTAAAATAATTAGACAGAAATTGAAATCCACAATCCTTTCCGTTTTATGCCATTACAACATTAATTTCTCCTGGTCAGCGTAAAACTCAAAAGTAACTTTTCTAATCACAGAAGTCTTCAGTTGTAACTCAACTGAATTTTCATTAATGTTAAGGTTTTGAATTAGTGATCAGCTGAATATCACCAGATATCTGATAGGAATTTAATTTTAAAGTATGTGCATCATGTGTTAGGTTGTAAATTACAGAGTTTTAATAAAATGCTGATTTACTTAAAGAGATTCTGAATTAACTCACTTGTGCTCAAAGTCATATCTATTTGTATTTAAAGACCTGTTCTGTTTTACAGCGTATCCTGTATCTACAATATGGTGAGCTCTAAACTACCTATAAATTTGGTTTATGCAAAAAAGGGAATATACACATAAGTATGTAGAATTTTAATGAGAACATTAAAACAAAACCATGGTATGTGCCTTTCTTATTTATTTCCCTGTGCCTTTTTCTTATAGTAGTAGAAGTCAGAAAAACATTAACACATACAAGGATTAAAGATAAAAATAAACTACTCCGTTTCTTCAGAAAGTTCAGATGGCTTTTTCCTGATGTTCAAGGACATGCAAAGATTTGGGTCAGTTCTCACCCTATCCAAATAAGTTCATTTACCTATTATAAAAATACCAGTTTGAAATTGTTAAAAATATTTGCTTCAGCAACTAGAAATGCAAGAACTTTTTGAACCAAACATATTAGTCAGCAAAATAAAAATGTAGACTTAATTTCATTGTATTAAAACACATTTCTCTTCTGCTCAGTTTTCAGGTTTTATTCCTGTCCCTTTTGATTCTCTGTTTTGTCTCACACATTTTCTGAGAATACTCTTATTTGTAGCTCATTTTTCATCCAAGCACTGCATACAGTGTTCTTGTTCCAAATTGATTCACAATTATAATACAACTTTCATTATAATTCTGTCTTGTTTGTGTCATGAATCTATTTCATGTTGCCTTTACCTTGTCATTCTTATCTTTAATTTTGAGTAGAGAAATGTTCATAGTGATATATCTGGATGATATATTGGTTGTTATGTGCGATTCTAAAACATACCATTTGGCCCCTTCTGTTCTGAAAAAAAAAAGCCTTTGTAATCCTAATGGATTTAGAAGGCATGGAGGGCTAAGTTTTATGGTAAAGTCTGTTCCTTAAACTATATATACAGTCTTCTATATACACATTCTCCTTTGCCATCCTCACCAGAGAAAAGGTGCTACAGATATTACAGAAGAAAAAAAGAAAGACATATTACTTTATGAAAACAAATCTCTTCTAGCAGAATCTGAAAAATGGTCCTCAATGAATTGTACAGAAGTAGCAGGCACTTCCAATACATTTTTAAAAGTAGATATCATTTATAACTTGAAATAGTGGCTCATGTTGAGGTGCAAGAATTCAGTGAATCACAGATTCCTTTACCACAATGAAGTGTGTCTCCAGTTCCTGCTTTCTCAGCAGAGGTCATAAGCGTCTCTAAAATCATGTAATCCTCACCCCAGTCACAGCAGTCGTGACCTCTTCTGACCAGCAACAACTTTGCAAGGTGTGGCCCTGTTCAGTCTGCAGATTTGTGGCAATTCAGAATATAGAAGGTTTAGCTCTTTGGGAATGCTCTGTTTCACTTTCTTTTCTGTTTCCATTATTTATTTGTGCTACTTTAGAAGAGGACTTGAAAGAGACAGCTTTCTACCGTGCTTTGTGATTGATGATGGAGGAGGCAGAACGAGACACCTGCTCTCAAGAAACAATGGCTCTTTTGAAACACTGGAACAGACGCAGCAGAAAGAAAAGATGCTACCCCTTACTGGGCCCAGGGTATGCTGCAGGTTTTCAGTGCTTAGTGTGCATAAATCAGTGTGCAATTTGATGTTTTTAGTCTGCAAGAGGTTATGGAGTCCTTTCTGTCAAGCTTTTTGTTCTTGGATGTTCACATCAACTGTGATACTAATTTCATGTTCAGCAGAAATTGAAATGCCAAAGTGCAGTTCAGGTGAAATCAATATATTTTATTTGGTCTTGTATTAAACTGGGAGATTTAGGTTGTTTTGGAAAAAAAATTCAAAAAGATGCAGTATTTGAAGAAACAACATGTGCAATCTTTAGAAGTATGAATCATTGAAGAAATTTAGTCTCAACTAGATAATGTTTGAAAAGTGAAGCAGGTGTGAGCAAAAAGCTGCAGAGATTTAAATATATGTAATTAAAGAGTTAGTGAAAAACACAGCAGAAGCCCAGAATCATTTACTATTTGAAATGTCCCACTGTGTGAAATGTAAACTGAGTTGTTCAAAATTCCAACTATACCTTGTATATCATTGAGGTATGCTAAGGATTCAAATGTTAGAGAAGGAAAGATAAACCTTATCATAGGTTTATGATTATACTTTTTTTTTTTCCCTCCATGCAGGTGGTTCACATAAAAAAAAAAAAGCTCACTAAATTAGTGAGAGTAATTTTTTTCACTCCATTAGCTAGTTATACTTTTCTTCATTGCAGCTCCACTTTTTTCACCATTTATTGGGAACAAATTACTGCGTGGTCCTTGGAAAAGGAAAAAATCCAAACCTGATATACAAAAAGGACTGTACACAAGGGGAAAAGAACCGAGCCAACCACATCTACAGTATGATGAGCTCTAAGTTACTTATTACTGTCCATGAAATAAATGATTATATGAAAATATTAGTGCCCAGCAGCAGTTAACAAATAAATATCTGGTGTCCTTGTACCTTGAATGCTACATTCAGCTCTCATCCTCTTCTTCAGAAAAAGACAAAGCAGGACCTATAAAGGTACAAAGAATGTCAACAAAACTGATTAGGGTTATTAAACAGATCTCTTACGAGGACAAATTAAATAGCTAAGAATTCTTCAGCTCAGGAATGATGTAGCTGAGGGAAAATATGAGAGATGGCAACCAAATAATAAATTCAGTCATGAATGCAGCTAATAAAGTGCAATTATTCTATTTTGTCCAGAACATCAGAAGCTGAGGAGTCAAACAAAGTAATCTGAAAGTAGGTAAGTAAGTAGGTTCATACAGAAAAAAAGGAAACTATGTCGTAGCTGTTTGATGTTTGTTTCTTCGTTGTTTTTTTTTTTTTTAAATAAAACACGGACACTACGGAACTCATTCCCACAGGATGCTTGTGAATCTGAAAGCTTAGAGACTTCAAGAAGTAGCTAAAGGAATAGACCTCCAACTCAGATGACTAAAAACTGGCAAAACCTCTGACATAGTTAAGTTCTTAGATGCTTAAAAATGCTACGGTACTCTGTGAGAAAGATCTCTGTATGATTGCCCTGCCATATTGCACTCCCTGAATACCTTCTACAAGCAACTAGCAGAGACAGGATACAGAGCTAAGCAAACATTGAATGTTACCCAGAAGAGCAGTTATTACCAAACTAAAAAATGTGTAAAAAAAATTAAAGCATTTGAAGATGTAGGATGATATTCAAATGTAAACAGAAGTAACAGCCTAATGTTTGCAAACATGGAAAAATGCAAGTAGATTTGTGAGAAAAACAGAGCATGAGAGATGCTAACCAGTATGCTTGCATGAGAGATGAGAGATATTAACCAGTACACTTGCTCACACTCTCTTTTTCTCTATCTCTATGTATATACATACACACACCCCCCAACTACTGTAAAGTCAACAAAAAAATATGCTGACTAAATATTGTAATTAGTAACAACAGAACTGAATTTATTCCTTTCCGGAAGGAGTCAGAGTATGACTGATTTAGTTCAGGGCTACCAAAATAAAAAGGAAAATGTCATAGAAGTCATACTTTAAAACAGACAGAACGGTCAATTTTCTTACAAATTGGACACTTACATAACTGCAAAACAAGACAATATAATTTTTTCCCATATCCAAGAATGTATAATTAAGCCTATATATATTTTAAAATTACTGACTGATAATCAGTCAATCTAGTACATGAAAAGCTTTTCACATATGATGAAAAGATTTACCAGAAAAAACAGCATCTTGTAAATTCTGCTAGCAAATGCGTATTATGCCACCTTCCACTCTTTGATCAAAGAACCAGTGCAAAATACAGATTACTAAGAAGAAAAATTATGAAAATAATAATTTTAAAAAGTATTTTCATACATGAATGTGCTTACTCTCTCTTACTTAACATGGAAAAAGAAAATCAATCATATTTGAGAAAAGCCATCACATCTGAGAAGTCATGGCAGTCAGGTGAAGTTCCCACTGACTGGAAAAGGGAACCCATAACCCCCATTTTTAAAAAGGAAAAAAAGGAAGACCCAGGGAACTACAGGCTGGTCAGTCTCACCTCTGTGCCTGGCAAGATCATTAAGCAGATCCTTCTGGAAACTCTGCTAAGGCACATGGAAAATAAGGACATGATTGGTGACAGCCAACATGGCTTCACAAAGTGCAAATGGTGCCTGACAAATCTGGTGGCCTTCTACAACAGGGTTATGGCGTTGGTGCATAAGGGAAGAGCAACTGACATCATCTGACTGGACTTGTGCGTGGCATTTGACTGGGAGTGTAGTGATAGGACGAGGGGTAACAGTTTTAAACTGCAAGAGGGTAGATTTAGATTAGATATTAGGAAGAAATTCTTTACTGTGAGGGTGGTGAGACACTGGAACAGGTTTCCCAGAGAAGTTGTGGATGCCCCATCCCTGGAAGTGTTCAAAGATGGGGTGTTGAGTAACCTGGTCTAGTGGAGGTGTCCTTGGCCATGGCAGAGGGTTTGGAACTAGATGATCTTTAAGGTCCCTTCCAACTCTGACCATTCTATGATTCTATGAAGAATAATTAAGGAAAATACAGGTCATGGCTGTTTGGGGGCGGGGTGGGGAAGCGGGTGGTGGTAGTGGTGATCCTTCTCTTCTTCCTTGTGATTGTCTCCATTAATTAATACCTACTAAAGTTTGGGGGATGCAGTCCATAAACAAGTCATGTACAAATTGATGTTTGTCCAGGTATTGAAAAAGGGAACTAGAGGTGAAAATGAGGTAGAAAGAAACATTAAAAAAAAAAAAA
>VYXH01012156.1:372945-437572 GCA_013397275.1 Burhinus bistriatus
TTTTTACTTGCTTAATCACAAGATATGAAGATGTCAGAGAAAGAAATAAAAATCTTACTCTGCAAAAAAAAAGGACACATCTCTTTGAAGCTATGAACTTTATGAATGACCTGGGTGCATGAAGATGGTATCTTGAATATCTGTTTTTTGGACATTGAGAAGAGAAGGATGTCAAAGATAGTGTACAAAGGACTTTCAGAAAAGGTTGGAAAAAAGAGGAGAGGGAAAGGGAAAGTAAAGTTGTTCTCAGAGGGCATTCCAACAAAATAAGTCACATAGTAGAAGACAATGTGGATGAGTTCAATAAAGAAAATATGTAGTGAAAAGAATTTCAAGACGAAATGGTCAGAAGTGTTGCGAAAAAAATGACTTGAAGATGAACAGGGCATATGTATTAATATTGAGTATAAGAGAGCAGAAAAATGAATGAGTGAGAAGCAAAAGAAAGGGAGACATTCAGTTTAGGATGGGCTAAATTCAGCTAGGAGAAATTCTTAGTTCCAGAGAACATCCATGTTATGTACAATGCCTCTGAAGGGAGAGAGGTCAGAGAGCACCTGTTGTTCGTTTCAGTGGCCAGTCTGGCCAAAACCACAATATTTTTTTAGGCTAATTTCTAAATAGTTAGCAACAGCAGGCTAAAAATGCTTAAATTAGTTACATCTGAGTGTTAAATTCTCCTTCTTTTCTTCATTTCAGCTCTCATAGTGGTGGCAAACGTTATTTTTAACATATGGACTATCACTGAGGTTAGTTTCAGATTGTGTCATCTGTTTTTTAATAATACTGAAAAAACTGGAGACATTCAATGTTAATTTCTCAATACTTTTTTTTCTCTAATACACATCTGAAAAATATGTTTTAGGTTAAATTAAATTAATATCCTAATATCAATACATATAAGAAACACTTTATTTGTTGTCACAAATGTCATTCCACAAAAGTGAAACTGCAACATCAAAGAAAGCATTAGACATCCATCATTGCATAAGATAATGTTTTTCTACTTAATGGCACCAAGCAAATTGCTGCAAATTTATGTAAAAAGAAAAGAGTCATAATCTCTTTTTTGAGGAAATTTATAGCAATCCATATACATATTTCAACATTCCTCTGTATTCCAAAGAAAAAAACAGGTGAGAAAAATAAGCCTAAGAGGACTGTGGTGATGTTATTTTTTCTGTGATACATACAAAAAAGATTTTCTCTCCTTTAACATTGTTCTGCATTTATGGATTTAGTTCCTACTACCTACATCTGCTGACAGAAAGCCCACAGTATTCTTATTTTTCAGCCTCTGTAATAATGTTGCAAAGAAAGAAACTGAAAGAATGTTAAAGGGGAGGAAAGAAATGTCTGTTAAAATATTTGAATATGTTATGAAGATGGATGAGATCTGATGTTCGCTAGTTCAAACCCAATATTTATGCTCATACTTTGCGCCATCAGAGTTATAAGGAATTCGTCTTCCAGGGTGGAAGAAATATTTTCTAGCAAGTGCAATTTTTTTAATTTTTATTTTTGTAAGAGTCACTACGGTGAAACCACTCATTCTGATTTATACATCAGAAAAGAGTACCTTTGCAGAAAATGTTATGTGATTCAAGTAGTCTGTGTAACCAGCAGCCTTCCTGTCTGCGTGTGGAATGGGCGTATCTATCTCTTTGTATCTCCTAAGCAATCCCCCTTGTCTCCATCTTTCAAACATCATTAGAAGTTAACCTTTTTATTGATTGTAATTACTGTTAGTGATGAAGTTATAGGTTTGTTGAGATTTCACACTGACTGGTCAAGTATTCAATTGAAAGGGGTCAGGAATTCTCATTAGTATGTCAACTATTTGTGTTTTTCTGTAAGACCATGGTCAATTGATTGAAAGAAGATCAATAAAGGCCTGTGGGATTGAAAGAGTTTGCAAGGAAGTAACCAAACTGTACAGAATTGCTATTATATAAAGACTATCACTGAGTAATAGCATAACCCTCTTTCTATGCACAGCTCATGAAGAGAAAGGAATTCCCATGATATAGATAGCAAACGGATACAGGAAAAGTAACCTGTTATTGTACAGTGCAATGAACAGATACATCCATTTTAAACTTGGTCTTTTTCTGCACTTTTTGTATTCACTCAATGCTCCACACAAATCTTTTAAAAATACAAGATAGGAGTGAGACATTTTTGTTAAAAATTTTACATCTTATGCCATAGAAGAGTATGACCCACTGTTTTATCCATTTGAAGTGTTTCTCCTGGAAGTACTATCAAAGATTCCACTGAGAACAGAGTTTCTTGGGGCTGTACACAAATTTAATTCCAGTTTTGCCCTGAAATCATAAAGAGAACAGAGAAAGGCCTGGAGAAGGGAGGCAAAGGCATGAGAAGGGAATCTGATCCTCCTCAGTTCATATAAAGCAACTGAAGCAGAAATCTACAATTTCTACTAATGCTTTTTGCCTTGCGCCTCACCGTTGTGAAAAAAAAAAACAAACAAACAAAAAAAACAAACAGCCCTACCTGAATCCAGAATCCTGCCTTGATCTACCTATCCAGAAAAGGAGAATCTTCGCTGGCAGATTGGTTGACTTAGTGATTCTCATTTTAAACTAACAGACTTGGGGGGTGGGGTCCAAAGCTGTAACACTTGCATATTCACAAGCAACAGGGTGGATAAGCGTACCTACCAAGGCAGTGAGGAATGGCCCCTAGCCTTCCAAAAAGGTTCCACCAAAAAGGTCAACAGTGCAGCTGAAGTGTCTCTATACCAGTGCACACAGCATGGGTAACAAACAGGAGGAGCTGGAAGCCACGGTGCAGCTGGAAAGCTATGATCTGATCACTGTCACTGAAACTTGGTGGGATGAATCACATGATTGGAGTGCTGCAATCGCCTGTAAACTCTTCAGGAGGGACAGGCAAGGAAGGAGGGGTGGGGAGGGAGGGGGTTGCCCTCTATATAAAAAAAATTGACTGACTGCACAGAGCTGTCTTTGAAAAACAATGATGAACAGGTTGAGAGCTTATGGTAAAAAAACAGAGGCCAAGTCAACAATGGAAACCTTGTGGTTGATGTTTACTGCATGCCAACTGATCAAGGGGAGCCTGTTGATGAAGTGTTCTTACTTCAGCTGCAGAAAGTATCCTGCTCACAGGCTCTGATCCTGCTGAGGGACTTCATCCACCCTGACATCCACTGGAAAAGCAGCACAGCAAGCTGTAAGCAGTCCAGGAGACTCTTGGAGTGCGTTGAGGATGATTTCTTAATCCATGTGGACAGCCTTGACCAGAAGAGAAGTTTTGCTAGACCTGTTGCTTACCAACTCAGAAGCACTATTTATAGAGGTTAAGATTGGTGGCAGCCTGGGCTGCAGTGACCATGCCCTGGCCACAAAAATAGTCAGAGCGCTGGAATACCTCTCCTATGAAGAAAAGCCGAGACAGTTGAGGTTTTTCAGCCTGGAGAAGAGAAGGCTTTGGGGACACCTTATTGCAGCCATTCAGTATAAGGGGGTTTAAAAGAAAGATGGGGACAAACTTTTTACTGAGACCTGTAGGGACAGGAGAAGGGGCAACGGTATTAAACTGAAAAAGGGTAGATTTAGATTGGACGTAAGGAAGAATTTTTTACAATGAGGGTGGTGAGACACTGGAACACATTGCCTACAGAAATTGTGGATGCCCCATCATGTGATTCATTCCATCAAGTTTCAATGACAGTGAACAGATCATAGCTTTCCAGCTGCACAGTGGCTTCCAGCTCCTCGTGTTGGCAGAGAGTACATAATTTTAAAAACCTGATTACACACAAATGTAACCTTCCATACATAGCCATGGGACAGAAAATCCACACTTTCCCTGATCCAGTCTACTCTATACAAAGTTCTTTATGCAGCTTGAGAGTGCACAATTTGATATTTCCAAATTTCTTATGACCCTCTAGCTAGAGACCATACCGTACTGAGACATCTATTTTGTATCCTTTGTTTTGAAAGTGTTGCCTTTCTGGTGGAGAAAATAATTCAAATTATTTTGAGGTGGAAAGAGAAGCAATAGGTAATATGATTTAACCCATTAAGTTAAATTATGTTCCAATCTCCAATTCCATTTATACGTGCTACATAAAAAAAGCACTCACAACACAAGGAAAATAAGATTCTGGACTTCTCTCTCCAACTGTTTGAGCTATGCATTAGTCTCGAATTGTTCTTGTTGTTTCCTTCCTCTGGCTTAATTAATTTTGATATTCTCTTCTTTGTCATGTCCTACTTAAAAAAGACTGAATGAAGATTGTTTGATTGATATCTCTGAGATCATTATATTGTATAGCTTGGTGGTTAGGACAATTTCTAGAAAAGAAACACTTTACAAATAGAGTATGTGCACAATTATGTGTAAATATTCAAAATATTTTTATTTTCTGGGAATATTGTGAAGAAACAAAGATCACCGCTGGAAGTGCTCCAAGGAAGTTAATAAAAGTAATTGCAAAGAGTAACAAAGTAAATTTCTGTGTTTCTTTTTTTTTTTTTTTTAATTTTTAATTAAAAAAAAGATACTATATTTTAGTGTCTCCAAACTCTCTTCATCACTCTGACATTATTTCTACTGAAAATCCCTTCTGTATTTCATTTTTCTGTCATATCATCTAATATTGTGTAAAATTGTGAAGATGTATTTTCCGTGTTTCTGTATGGTGCTTTTTCCAAAATACAAAATATAGCATTGTACCGTATAGCTGAATTGATGGGTTCAGATTAGAATCAGATAAAATGCACTTACTTGAACAAGCCAGTAATTACACTGAATCATGTAATGTGTCTCTAGAGCCACTCTATTCTAGTTTGCTTAAACAGCAGCTGACTCTGAAAGCATTCTGTTTACAAGCCATTCTGTTTCTATATTATATATTTTTCAATATTTATCTTCCATTGTTCTTTACTACTAGGAACATTTGCATGAAAACAGGATCTTTGTTTTTCAGGAGTCCATCTGCTACCACTGCTTATTCTCAGCCTGAAGTCATAATCCAGTGTTTATGACATCATCCTAACATTTAGAGGAACCAGATGAATTGTCATTAAAAACAAAGTGAAAACGCCCACAGATTCTGTCTTCAGATGTGGTTTAAAAGGAGAAACTAATGGACTCTCAATCACAAAACCTTTTTTCTTACAAATGCACATAATAATGCACAGCTAGGAAAACAGTAAGAAGAATCAGCAACTGCTTGAAAAGGTGTGAAAGGTACTCAAGGGAGCTAGGGAACTAGATTGCAGAAAGTGGCTTTTGCTATGGTAACACCACCTACACCTCTTAAATTCTCTAATGTCATCAGAATCTATGCTGATTTTACTTAATTACTTGAATTTCTTACTCAGACAAATTCTCACTTATCCAGTAGGATACCAGGAGAGTTATTGTCATGGCTTTGAGGGAGCAGGAGCATTTGCACTCTGTACAAGGTCCTCTCACTTAAAATAAATCCAACTTTTCAAGTTGGCTTTGGCAGAACACAGATTTATATTTGGATTCAGGGTATTTCTGATCCCGGCTAACGAACCAGAATTGGCATCCAGATGCTGATAGAAACATTTGAATAAAAACAGCATTTTTTTTTTATATTAAAAAAAAAAAGGAAAAAAAAAGAAAGTGATTTAAAGTAGTTGTCTAAACTCTTTCTCTAGTTAATATAGAGGGCCAGTACCTGCAGAGGACAGTTCCCACTACAACAGCCTATCTTTCTTAACTGATGACCACGGAAACATAGATGACTACTTTAAGGATATTAAGTTTTAGTTAACTGGTGTCTGGTGAGGGAAGTCATATTCCAAGTATTAAAAACAAAATTCAGTCTGGGAAATAGAGCTGTTTTTCACTATTTCCGTGATGCCAGTAAAACAGCTGTGTGTACATATATTGTGGGCCAAGGGATTACAGCTGTACATAGATAAATCTAGAGAGCATGCAAGTTTGTGGGTAAACACATAAATAATGTTAGGCAGAAGGCTAAGGCATTGGTGATTTCTTTGTCATGTCTGTTTTCCATGTATTTCATATTGATGAGGAACTGAACATTCAAACCCCTGAAATATTTAGATTGAAAATATTTAAATTTTATTAAGATAACAAGATGCCTCAAACAATAGCAATTTGATTGCCTCCTGTCCATGTTCTGTGGTTTTCATTCTCTGGTTAGATTAAATTTTCAGCTGGATTAAGAGGATGAAACATGGCCAAGGACTCCCATAATAAATGCAGTTTCCTGCTTATCCACACACAAAAATCATTATTCATCAAAGCAAATGCAGTCCAGCTAGCAAATGTGTAGGGAAAAGCAACCTGGGAGAATGATAGCATGAGGTTTTAAATCTACAAACCATATTAGGTATTCAGGAAGCATTTCTAAAACTAAATTCTATGAGGACTCTTACTATTAATTTCTTCTGAAATGTTTTTGCTTTCAGATGTCTTAGAAAAAATTATAATTCTACTGAGATTTTTCCAACCATCATGGTTCACTTTATCAAATTAAAATTTAAGTCCACATTCAGCCAGTGTGTGTTCCATGAACCATGAACTGTTCCACCAGTGTTGACCAGTCTGAATGAGGACCATAAGGAGCAACTTAAAGTTGTTTTCATTTGTTTTCATTTCATCCTTTATCTTTTGTGTTTTCAGCTGTGTTCACCTTATCCTTCCCTTGTCCTCGCTTCTCCATCTCTTGTACCTTGGTCTGCCTGATTTCTCAGCAACTTGATATTACCTGCAATTTTGAGGAGGCAATTCCAAGGGATTTTGCTGCTAGCATTTCAGAGGGCAACATGAAAGGAACTAGGTACTAAAATGTAGGCAAACCCCAGGGGAGCCTTGATGTATTGTAGAGAGCTTATGAGGACTTTCTATTATTGAGTGATTACATGAAATTTCTGGCAGGTACTTATTTGCAACAAAAAACAACTAATAGCCTTTGTCACATATCAGAATTCCTTAAAGCCTTTCTTTATCAAACTGAAGTTACACACTCTACAATAGATGATCTGCCAATACCCTGTAACTGTACTGAGAAAAGAAAAGAAAAAAAAAANAAGAAAAAGAAAAGAAAAGAAGAAAGGAAAAGAGAAAAGAAAAGAAAAAAGAAAGTTCTAGGCTTAAGTACAAGAATTTCCACACCTTCATGTAAATGTTAGTGCTGGATTTCTGTCAGCGTTCCAACTACCTTAATCATGTATTCTTGTATACTCTTGAAAACAAAGAAAAAGCAGCTCCCACAATTCTCAGTGTGTTATTGTTTATGTGTTTCTTTGTGTCCTCCTCCAAAAACTTATTGATCACATTGCTTTATGTTCAGATTTTGTCTTTCGTCAGGCACATGACATAATGGACCTCCTCTTTCATTTCAGGTTTAGAACTGACAGCTCCGTCAAAAAGATTTTCTAGCAGAGATTAATGATTTTGATGAATCCACAGTGGACATCTGAACAGCTTTGGTAGTTGTCTTTTTCTATATCTATAGTAATGGATACTTTCTTTTACACGCTAATTAAAAATTATGTTTTAGCTACCGTGTTACCAGTTTTTGAGAGTTCTGAGTTTTGATCTTATATTACAGATAACTTTTTGTGTTATACAAGGTCCTAGCTAATTATTCCTTTACCTTCTAGACTGAGTTCCTTATGGGCCAGTATTGAACACACAGTTATTATAGAGAGATAACAATTTCCTTCCCACATGTCAGCTGCGAGTAGGTTCAATTATTAACTCTATTCTGGGTCTCATAAGGTCTAGTTTTTCAGTTCATTTACAGCATCTTTGCAGCACTCATTTGATACAAAGGGTCTCTAAGCAGTCTCAAATGTTTCAGTTAAGATGTCAGGATATTTTAGATTCTCAGGAAATTTCTCTGCTTTCTAGCTTTCAAATGAAGAAAATCTAAATGACTAATAAAAATAATACTTAAAAGTAATTTAATCTCAGATGTATTTTTTGTATAATGCAACAATGTGACTTTTATATAATATAGTTCTATACTTATATATCATGTTGGTACAATTAGAATGTATATTTTGCAAAATTCATACTATGGAATGGAATATGTATTTAGTAGAAAATATATTTAATAGATTTTACTGAATGTTTTCTTTTCATTAAATGGATTTTGTAATAGGAAACTTGTTCCGTGAACTTTTTTTTTAATCAGTTATCAGTAGAGAATTTTCCTCAAATTCTATAGTGACACATTTTTCCTCGTCCTATTTCTTAGCTTCTGCTTCTCTGTTTTCCTAATATAAAGTGAGAACACTTTCTGTTCTACCAATATTTGCCAATCATAAGAGCCATTTAAGCCTCTATAGTACTGTGCCATTCAGAGTTATCTGACCCCAAACATCAGAGTTCACATTTCTTTCCCAAAACCATTAATTTCTCATAGTCTCCAAATATATTTGAGGTAGCACAACAAGATTTTTCTGTGTGATCAAAATGAAACTGTAATTTAAAATTATGCAAGATTTAACTGATCTTCTGCATGCGTGTTCAAAAGTGTTTGCTGGATGATAATAATATTTACTGACAATGTGGAGGTGAAGGTGTTAATTTAACATGTTATCTAGCAAAGCCCTTTCATTTAAAATGTTAGGAATAGTATAGTATCATAAGTCACCACGACTCATGTATTTTTGCTATATTATACCTAAATGCGTGTAAACATTGTCCTCTATTAAATGGACTTTGATTGCCCTTAACCGTGTCAAGAGTTGAGTCCTCTGAATGTAACAAAGTGTGACCATGTTTCTCTAAAAGAATTGACTACTGACACATTCTATAGCATCTAATTTATAAAATTTAATGTAAGAATCAAGTCTATGGAGAAAATCGGTTGCTTTTAACATGTCCTTTCTTTACTTATTCAGGTTCAGAATTTAAAAGCAATATATCTGAAACAGAAGTTGGATCTGAATTGTACACAGACTTGTTAATGCAGTGCTGTGGGAGTAGGAAGACTTGTTTGCTTGAATTTTTGTAGCCTCTCTGAATTTTAGCCCATTGATATGCCCATTTTATATAGCTGTTTGTCAAAGGCTTTATAGGTAAATTTTAAACCCAAAGTTGTGGTACAATCAGACACCTTATGTCATTGTCAGTCTCACTTAAGTGTATTTAAATAAATTAACTGTGTAGAAAGGCAACAGAATCTAGTCCTATATGAGCTTTCAGTTTCCATATTTATCTATTTCCCCTTCAATCATTAATCCTATTAATAACCTGTTGCAATCAATCTTGGGTCTCCTTAAAAAAAACAAACAAACAAACAAAAAAAAACCCCAACCCATAATGATTTGCTTGAGAAAGTGCTCTTCTTTTTTTCTGCCTTCCCCTTCCCTTCTTTTTCTTAGAATGTTTCTTATTGACTTATAATGCTTAAGTATTGAGGCTTTTTGGTGGACCAGTGAGGATCAGAAAGCAATTATCCTTAGCTTTCCAAACCAATCGAGCAAATTCACTGCAAGTGGGTCTTTCTCCAGTCCCCAGCTGGCTATCCACAGTTTAGTCTCAATGGATCTGTTGATTCCTAGAACTCTGTTCTGTTCGATATTCCTACTTCCCAAAGTGAAGCTTCACCACTTCCATTGCCCTTGGATCCAATCTCTCAGAGTTCTGAGCAGACCTTGATGCTTGGAGGTGGAAAAACAAACAAACAAACAAAACAAACTAAGGAACCTTACCATATCTCCCTATGCCTTTGGCTGCAGCAGAATTTACTGTAATACAAATGCTTCCTGTTCCATAGCAATACGAGCTCATAAGATCACTGACCTTCTTCCCTTGTTTTGAGGCACAAATGCCATTTTCTAGTGATGCTTCTTTCCAATAATGTATATAAAACAAATTTGAGGCAGTATAACTAAAAAGAGGCCTCAAATCAGAACATAAATTATTGTCAGAGCTTTTTTTCCTTCCACACCAGAGGGAGAGAAAAAAATCTTTTCCCTTTAACACTGCTACTTGCAATAAGATTCTATCAAAAATTAAAGGTTCAAAACAATTTAAGAAAAGAGTAAAATGTATATTCTTTTGCATATTCTTGGACATATTTCAGATTCAGCTTCCTCAGAATTTTTTATTTCAATGTTTTTTTAAGCAAAGGAGAAAGCTTGTTTATGTATTCACTTAATTTTATGTCTAAGATTTATAGGATTTAGATTTATGTTAGATTTATTTTCCTTATATAAGACTACTTATAACTTCCTTTGGTGCCCAGGAAAGTTTCCACATTAATATAAAATCTATATGAAATGAATCTTTGCTACCTTTCACCAGTCACCTACAGACGTATTGTACTAGATTCCTGATGCTCTTTTTCAGGAAGACAGTGCTTCCTGAACAAGATGGCAGATTTAAATTTAGTGAGAAATCCTGGATTGTATTTTACCCTTTTCTGCCTATATTTGTATTTGAACAACATTTTAGGTAACATATCATTATTGACTGGCTAGTCCTTCCCAAAATATGAAGATATTTTATTATGCCAGCTGGGAAAATCTCTGTCCAGATGTTTGTCATCTTGCATCTGGGCTATTATAAACACCTCTTGGCCAGCCCTGCTAATCTATTTCTCATTTATTTTCCATTTAAAACATACCAGCATGGTTGATATTTTCCACACCTCACAACTCTCATGTTATGCTCTTATGCAGTCAATTAAACTTCTAGCCTTGGGATAAAAATTAAACTTACATTATTTGCACTGAAACTTTTTTTAATAATTTGATTTATGTTTATAGTTCTTGGGCATGGAATTCTGGATTGGGCATTTTGCTTGCTATACCATCTGTACCCTGTTTAATTTCTGGGTACAGGACATTTTCACATCTGGCTTCTAGCTGATGACAAGTTTTTACACAAAATTTCTGCTCCAGTGAATTTCAGTGCTTTTAAGGCAAGTTGTAAATCTTTTTTTTTTTCTTTACTAGTTATATTTGTTTAAACTTGTATGTAACATTGCAGCTGAGGTTTAAATAAAGTGACTATGATGCCTTTTTTTCAGAATCTGTAAGATATCCACAACATTTAGAGGAAGTTTTGAATTTGAACAAAGGAAGGTGAATAATTAGCAACTTGCCTGCATAACTGTATTTTATTATTTTGTATATGAACATTTTGTATTGCATATTTGCTATGTACATATGAAGAGTGTGGACTGCTTGAAATAAATATTTTTACAATGAACGACATCAGACGAATATAGCAAAAATCTTTTCTGTTCTGAGGTTGTTAACTTTGCATATTAGCTGAGCAATGGCTATCCAATAGTGATACCAGGTTCTCATTCCCTGTCACATGCTTAACTCAAAGATATTCTTCCAGTCTCATCCAGAACATTGACTCTTGTGATGATCTTGATAGAGCAGTTGTCTCTGTTTGTCTTAGGGTTTCTTACTTGATGCCACCATAAAACTAGTTAAACAAGACCTTAAAGAAAAAGAGCTACTACAGGTTCTTCCGTTGCTTTTGTATGGATTGGTGTTGTCCCATTCTTCGCTGAAAAATATGTTAATTCTGGTCTTTTTTATATGAAGAAAAAAATCTCTGCCTCATGAAAGAATTTGTTCTGCTCTAAATATGAACATTCTTTAATGTTTCCTGTATTTATTCTCAAGCTTTATGAATTAAAAAAACAAACAAACAAACAAAAAACTCACAAAAAAACCCCAAACAAAAACCAAACCAAACCAACCAACCAACTAAAAATGAAATAATTAAAAAAAAAACAAAACAAAACAAAAAAAACCCCAAACCAACAACAACAAAAAACCAACAAACCAAACCAGTGTTTGTACTGGTTTGTCAGGCTGCACTGACTCACCATCTGCAAAAAATTTTTGGTCTCTGAAATGCTTTGGGATTCTTTGGGCTGAATTGTGGCTACAGCAATGCATGGCTATTACTGTGTAAGACATTGAAACATACATCAGTCATAAACAGTCATAAATCCCAATACCTGAGCAACATAAAAATTATCCAGTAACATGCAAAAAATGAGGTGTTGAGTCCTGAAGTTTTGAAGCCACTTACTGTCTCTATTTTTTTTAATTAACAATGGCTTAAAAGGAACTTAAGAATATTTTTTTGTGACTGAAAAGTTACAGCTATCAGCTGTAGGTGAACTGCAGAAGTTACTTAAAAGATGAAACACGTGATAGGTGATGAGTGGTTGCATTAGAAATGCCCTTATCACCGTAGTCAATATAATATGCATATTATCGTAGAAATACCTCTAATCTAGAAACAGTAGATACATATTTGCATCGGTGTAGTTCACTAGTATAGTGTATTACATGTCAACGAATGTTACAGGTAATGACTGCTGTCAAAGTTTCATTGTGAACTCTGTTTTTCACATAACTGTAGGTGTAACTATCTGAAAAATGATCCCATACAGATGTTGAAAGTGCATGTAAAATATTGTGATCTGTTAATATTTTTCACCTACCTTGTTCAAAGTTACAAAATCAGACCCTATGAGAAAAGCATAGAAAAAGAAATTATTTCCTTAGCTCCCTAAGTAGGTCCCTAAGTTGTTCCCTTACTTCCCTAGCTTCCTTAGTTTCTGCAGTTTTTGATGATTGTAGGGGACTGCACCCATTATTATTTCATGCTTTGTCTTTTCATCTGTATGTCTGTCTTCATCTGTTATTTGTAGGGCCTTGGAAATGGAGGCAATCTTTTTATTCTCTCTTCATATGATGGATACAAACCCCGATCGTATTTCAGACTTGTCCATCTAACCACTGCTGCCCTGAGTATTTGCCCAACAGATTACTATAGCTCTGGCTGAACCTGGAATAAAGTACTTTAGCATGCTTAACATTTTAACACACAGACAGATACTTGGCCATGCTGTCCAGAAAGAATATGCACCATCTCTCTCTCTAAGCATTTCTGTCCCTAAATGTACAGGATATATTTTGAGGCCAGTCTCTTGCTGAGCTAATAGCTAGGAAGATTGGCATTAAGTGCATGGGTCCTGCAGTAGAGCACATTAAGCCCATTCCTAAGTCAACTTATCCTTCTGTAGCTTGAACAGTTTTCTGACTGACGAGCGGTCTCTTAATATATGCTTGGAATTCACAAATGGTGTTGAATCTGATTCAGTACAATTTATCCTACACTGTCTTGAATGGACAAGAAAAGTTGTCACACTCCTTAGTTTGAAGAAAATTACTGCTTGTGCAAACACCTCAAATTAGTTCTCATCCTGCAACCCAGCTATTGCGACTGGAAAGCCTTTTCATTCTGAGTATTTCCTGGCATGAGAACTTTTTCATCACATTCAATTATCCGTTACCACTAGTCTGAAAGTTAGCTACTTGTATTTATGCAAATGTTTCAAGAGATACTGAAAATACTATACAACTTGCTTGAATTCTGATGTGATATAATATAGTGAAATGAGAGCACAGCTTATTTTTTTTAAATGAACGCATGAATTACTAAAAAATCAGAGTTTAAAAAAATCCAAGAAATGATCATGATGATTTAACTCTTGAAGCAAATTTACACCACAGTTTGGATTCTGTTGTGTCAAATGCCTTACTGCAGTTAATTAATTATAATACTTACGTGCTTAAGCTTAAAAAAGCCCCCGGAGTTTTCAGATATGACTGATCAGCCAACTTATATATACAGATATATATTTATACATATATATATATCATGTAGTTTTTAAAAATACAGCTGGTCATACAATTTTTTTTTTTTCTTCTTCAGGTGTCAAAAATAGTGGTTTTGTCTGAACTTCATTAACATCAAAGTGGTAAAAGCTGATAAAGATTCAGCATCTCTGATTGAGATCAGGTTTTCTAAAGAATCAGCTCCAATTTAGGACTTAAATTAATTGGCCAGATTGTCAAGAGATTGCATTAGAAGAGTGGGTAGCAAGTGTTATGATTTGAGCTGCTGAGTATTACCTTTCATTTTTTGTCTATAGAAGACAAAATATGTATTTTTAAAGAATTGTTTCCATTTGTAGAGGATGAGTAGTTAAAAATCTGGCCTTGAGGTCTTCTCAAACTCTGGCTGTAATTGTGAAGCTGAAACAACTTTCTCAAATCATAGCTACTCAAAGTGTCAGGAATATTCTGAATGTGTCTGGGTCTTATAACTTTGTCAGTCAAGCCTATCACTAAATAAAATGTCAGATGCTGAGCTTACCTATTTATTGCTAATAAAGTTTGAATTATAACTTTGATAATGTGCTTGGAAATTCATAATTTTACATATTCCTGCTAACTCTTCCAAGAAGACTTGCAAAGTATCATCATGGTTTGCACTTGGAACAAAGTAATTTTCTCCTTTTAAAATGAGATGGTATTTCTAAATATCATAGCAAAAAGAGTAGTGAACAGCTGTCCTTGAATATATAGTATTATGGCAGGAAGAAAAGATGAAGTTAAAATCAATTTTTAAAAAGTCTCAGAACCCAAGCAAGCAGAAATAACTGGAATTGTAATCTTTACCATTTGAAATGTTGTTTGAAGTTTCAGAAATTTCATGTAAATATTTGAATATTCTTTTCTTTTTACACAGCTCTCCAAATTACATGTCAGCTCATACAGGAGTGCAATGGTGTAGTGGTTCAGGATCTCACTTAACATATATGAAAGGTATATCTGTGTAGTTCTTTGCTTCTCTGTGCATTACATATCTGAAAATCTTGTTCTTCAACAAAGATAACCAAGCCAATGCACATGCTTATAAATCATATTTCATTAATCCCTACACAATGGTATGGTTAGACTTTCCATATTTACAGAAGATGCATCTTCTCATAGGACATGATCTTACAGAGATATTCTTGTTATAATAGAAAGCCTAAATGTCATGAAATTGTATTTCAGGCCTTTTTATTTTGTCACATGTCTGTTGCCTGAATATTTCAGATCATCTAATTCTTTCTATATGGTACCTGATCCTCTTGTTTCACCGTTCTTCTCTTAAATTAAATACAGTAATTCCATAATTGTTTGATATTATGGTCAGTATTATCAATTTTTGTTACAAAGCCTTGAGTTTTTGTTTAAAGTATGAAATTACACTTCAATAATGTGGATTCATACCTGTCTCTATTGAAAATTTATCCAAATTTGTCATTTTTGGGGGTGTACATTGAATGATGTCTAATGCAGCAAATTTCTTATAATAGCTCAGTTCGAGGTGTAGAAGTATCCAACTTTGGGCCTTTCTTCTGAGTTGGTTAAGTAGTAGAGAATCTTCTGCCCGAATTACTTGTTGAACATTTTTTATTTCTCTTTTGTACAGAGGATTATATTTATCTTTATTTGGGAAAAGAAAAGAAAGGAGTATTCTTTCAGGTATTCATGAAAACATTTTTCTCCAGTTAGTAGAAAAAACGGAAAAATTACATATCCAGTAAAATACATTAAAATAGCATTATACAAATTCCTGTGATAAGTATATTAGCATGGATTTGTGTATTTATTTTTTTTTTTTCTCTTTCTGTGTTCTCACTGACATATTCGGTTGGATTCACAAATAAGTGTTCTGCACAAAAGCATTGTCATAAGTTGCCTTGCAGCTCCAAATAGGTAGTTGAGCTAGCTCTGACTGTGTTGGTGTGTCCACGAGGCACAGTGTGGAGCAGTGGGAAGGGACTAACTCAGATCCACAGAATAATATAGCTGTGGTATATATAACGGTATGTCAGTGCATCCAAACTTAACGCCTCTGTCTTGCAACAAAGGTTCAGACTTTCACACATATAACACATAACTAATAAAAAATATAAATATTACCTACATAATACCCTTGAGATTATGTATATTATAATGTGAACCCTACTGCAAATTTTCCTTTTTTCCCACACCTCTCCTGCCAATAACCTCTCCCCTTTATCTCCATCATTTTTTATCTTCCCTAAAAGATTCCTACATTTGAGTCCACTCTGTTTTTGCTTCTGAGTAGGTGTAATTATCATAGGGTGCCAGACTTACTTTTCATTCCTGATATGTGTCAAAGAGCGTAGGCTATGTGAGGTACAATATATATATATATCATCTGAGTGGGCTGCATGCAATACTTCCCTGATTTGGCTATACTGTTTCCTGAGAGGAGCTATCATATGCTGTACCTGTAAAGAGGTTGAATTTCTTTTATATAATCTGAGAGTGTCTATGCCATGCTCCAAGCTTTCAGACAGATGTCTTTTGTGGCCAGTTGTGAACAATGTGGCAGATTGTATAACTCTAGCCCTAGATGCTGATACCAGGGGGGAAAAATATCAGGGAGGGGAGAAAGAGAGAGGAACATATATGGGTGAAGAAGATGAAATGTGCATTTTCACCAAACTATGACACTCTTATCGGTAAAAATTACTACTCTTCTATATATAAGCTGCAAGTGCATGTCTGGATGCTGGGAAGGGAGGGTTAAAAGAATCGTCGTCTGAGGGATGAGAGGTAATTATAGAATGGGAGAGAATGAACACGAAGAAGTGCACTCATGCAAAAGAGAATACGCCATGGAGCATGTGCAAGAAGTTCCCCTGAAACCTCTGCTGGGGTAGGTGGGCTCTCCTCCACTCACTTATTTAGCTGGTGGCTGATATCCTTCAGGAGAGGCATTAAATTTCTGGATACAGCCTTCTCAGTGGGACTGTGATTTTAAACTTACTGTGTAATGGAGTGTATTGCCATTTACCGTATGATGAGATGGCCTTGTCTGTCAGCCAGGGAGCTGCTTAATGTTATATATGGGTCAAATGAGCCAAAAAAAGAGGGGGGGGGGGGGGGGCGGAAATCAAGAGCCTTGAGCCCTTTAGCAAAAGGGGAAACTTCCCCTATGGCAAGCAGCCAGGTCATTTTTTTGAAACATCCATTTTCTCCTGAAAATTGATTGAACAGCACTAAATAACTTAAGATAAAAGGAATTCCAAGGGCAGGGGGATTTCCGCTGAATCAGCCATTGCAGTGATCACAGTAACAGGTGTCGTCCTTTTAGCAGAAATAATTTTTTAATGTTTGCAAATGCATTTACTTGCATAAAAAAATGGCTATTCTCCAAAGGTATCAGAGCACTAAAGCCTTTCCTTGTGAATATTTGTACACAACAAGTGAGGGAACATTATAAAAGCCAAATCAATCAGATGTTCAGAATTTGACAGGTTGTTCCCAAACATAGTTTTTCAGTGGTTGAATTGATCCATTTGAAGGTGTAACGTTATTTGCAAAGCTTACATGACATCTGCCTATGTAAAAGCAGACAAATACCCAAGCTAAAGATGCAGAGATTCATTGAACTAATCATATGTCTCAGCTTGATTCAGTGAAGGTGTTTATGTTTTTCCAGCAACTTTGACCAGAAAAGGAAAATAGTAAGTTCAGTTTCAGCTCTTCAAGAGAGCTCTGCAGTAATCATGAAATGTAGCATATAGAAAAAATGGCAATTGTTCCTGTTGTTCTAAATGATAGTTGTTTAAATCCAAGCTAATTATCCTAGAATCCTTTTATAATCAATACTGATCAGAATGCATCTTTGAAAGGCTGTTCAGCTTGGATATCTGAAAAGTTCCAGATCATGATTAGTCATGTATTGTGCTCCATTGACTTAAAAGGAGCCTGGGTGATGGATTTAAGTGTAGACCATCTTTCTGACACTTAAATTAAGTGACATTACTTCCACCCTAACTATATAAGCCATTATTCTGACAAACTTATGGAAACATTGAAGTTTCATTAAAAATAAAAATAAATTAAAAAAAAACAAAAAAAACAAACAAGCGAAGACCTTTTCCATCAGTCACATGGTCAGCCTATTTTTTATCAAGAACCGACAACTTCCCCCCACAGCAGCTGTATATTCCCAGATGAGTGCAGTACATGTGGAAATTATCCCTTTGAATCTGGTTAGTATCTCCCTTTAACTAAATCAGAGAACCACAGGGCTTAAATTAATGTCTAGTGTTTCTACAGCTAAACTGGCAGACCTACATTTAAGGTGAATTTGATTCTTATCTATAACATTCTCTTGTATACACTGCTTTTAAATGCACATGCACGGTTAGATGCAAGATCTGCAATAAGATGTTGACTAACGGTTTGTGTGTGGCTGTTAAAAGACACCTTCTTATAATATCACATCTTATTTTTATGATAGAACTTGCATAGTCTTATAGTTTTGTCTCGTATACACTTTTGCTGAAGTGTGCTGGAGCGTATCCACAGAAGAGCAGTAAAGCTGGTGAGAGGTCTGGAGAACACGTCTTATGAGGAGTGGCTGAAGAAATGAGGATTGTTTAGTCTGGAGAAGAGAAGGTTGAGGGGAGACCTTCTTGCTCTCTACAACTACCTGAAAGGAGGCTGTAGTGAGATGGGAGCTGGTCTCTTCTCCCAAGTAACTAGTGATAGGACAAGAGGAAGCAGGTTCAGGTTGCGCCAGGGGAGGTTTAGGCTGGACATTAGGAAAAAAATTTTCACTGAAAGAGTTATCAAAGATTGGAACAGGCTGCCCAGAGAGGTGGTTGAGTCACCATCCCTAGAAGTGTTTAAAAGTCATGTAGATGTGGTGCTTAGAGACATGGTTTAGTGGCAGACCTGGTAGAGTAGGGTCAATCGTTGGACTGGATGATCTTAAAGGTCTTTTCCAACCTAAACATTTCTATGATTCTATGATTGACTGGGATAGACATAATTTTTTCCATAGTAGCTAGTATGGGGCCATGTTTTGGATTTGTGCTGAAAAGAGTGCTTATAATACAGGGATGTTTTCATTATTGCTGGGTAATGCCTACACAGAGTCAAGGCCTTTTCTGCTTCTCACACCACTATGCCAACGAGTAGGCTGGGGGTGCACAGGAAGTTGGGAGGGGACACAGCTGGGACAGTTGACCCCAAATGACCAAAGGGATATTCCATACCATATGACGTCATTCTCAGCAATAAAAAGCTGTGGGAAGAAAAAGGAAGGGGGATGTGTTCGGAGTTATGGTGTTTGTCTTCCCAAGTAACTGTTAGACATGATGGAGCCCTGCTTTCCTGGAGATGGCCGAACACCTGCCTGCCGATGGGATGTAGTGAATGAATCCCTTGTTTTGCTTTGCTTGTGTGTGCAGCTTTTGCTTTACCTATTAAACTGTCTTTATCTCAACCAACATGTTTTTCACTTTTACCCTTCAAATTCTTTCCCCCATCCCACCAACAGGGGAGTGAGTGAGCAGCTGTGTGGTGCTTAGTTGCCGGATGGGGTTAAACCATGACATGCAGGTACAAAGCAGCCTCTAAAACCATGTTGTAAGTAGATCTAAAAATAACTGTAGACAGGAAAAAGGCCCTGGAGAAATCTGAAACAGACATGAAATAAGAGCAAAGTAAATGGCACCTGCTGTTCCCCCATGGATGTTTAACAAAAAAGACTGCAGCTGCCATTCTCATCACCCAGACCTGATTTAATCAGGTCAGTATACAACTGTCCTGCAGTTCACAGTAAGCATAATGCTGTGAATCCCACCCCCCCCATCTCAATTCTTACTCTTAAGATTTTTTATTAAAGCCAAAGTATGCCTCAAGAGAGAAATTTCTGAAATGTTTCTATGTGCGATGGTGAATTTTCAATATCAAAGATGAACCAGAAGTCCGGACCTTCCAGTCAGTCCCACTGATCCTAAATCCCTATGGTGTTAACTTTTCCCCTGTCAGTCTCCTGTTTTCTTGACAACTGCTATGATTTGCTTTCAGTGGGAGTATGTTAGCATTTAACCAGTAATTTGATGTCATCTAAGGATTCTCTGACACAAAAAAAATCTTTCCTTTTATACTGCAATAACATAACGGGAAACAGTGCCCAGGCAAGTGCCCAGGCTCCAACCCACAAATGGTGACTTTCTGTATTGCTTCCATAACGTAAGGTAGCTTTCTGTAATGTCAGGTGTACGGGCTATCTTTTGATTTTTATATTTTTTGTTGATGATGATGATTTTTTGTTTCTTTTTTTCCCTCTTTCTTATGTTTTATGTTTGAAACATCAGGAATCCCTTGTCACCATAAGCTCTTTTTGTTAGGAAACTTGCTCAGATCAGACGACTGTAAAAACAGTTCTGACACACAAACCTGTAACTTGTGCTGCAACACTCTCTCTTCTTTGCTCTGCTCAGCAAAGGCAGGAGGTAGCTGGTGTTAAGCTGCCTCTCTCTCTCTAGAAAGTGTAACTTTGATGGTAAAGACAGAGTTACAGCTCATGTTACAACCCTACCTAAGATCATACCTGGGTTCTCTGAAGAGCTTAAGTAGAGCTGCCGATCAAGGGACCAGACTGACGGTTTGATAGACTGGTGGCTCAGCTGGTGTTCAATTGGCCAGCCTCTTCTGACTTGGCTTCGCAGAAGAAACCATAATTTGATAATTATAATGTAGAAAATAAACAATAATAACAATAATTTAAAATAACCCAAACAGCTACACAAAGATAAATTGCGACATTCGCATCCGTTGTAAAGAACCAGAAAACTGTAAAACCTTTCTTAATGCCTTTGTCTTACTGTTGTGAAATGTAAATTTATGGAGCTGTGGAATGGCTTACTGAAGATTCTACACAACTGTGTAAAAAATATAATTGTGTGAAGGGCTGAATTATTTGGAAACCTGGATTAATAATGGAGAAATAATTAGTTCTGGTAATAAACTAGAAAAGAAACCATAAATGCTCTGCCATTTTAATCACCATATCTATTATTTTGAATTTAATAAATGGTGTCAAATTAAGAAAGTTGCCCAATATGACAAAATACAAGTTTGGAGGATGTTATCGTACACCTGAGATATACTGCTCCTGTTTAATATTTTACAAGCCATCTTTATTATCCTCTCACACAACATCAGAACAAATCTGCATCTGTTAAGATGAATTTTATTTGTCATTCTTGAGTCTAACTATTCCCTTGTTCTCTTCTTGTATTGAAAAAATGATCCATTATGGAACACATGGCAAATACTTATTAAGATTTATTTTATTTTTTATCGCCTTTGCAACATTTGCTTTTTAGTTGTGGTTATAAAACCTCAAATCTTCTTCAGTTTGGAACTTGACATCTACCAATAAAAGGGCAAAATGAAATACAAGCTAACAAAGAATAAGGTTTATGTTGGCTTATATTTTCTGAAAAATCACACAACAGCAAATATCCAAGGCATCACAGAATTTCCAGGCCATATAATTAAATTGTAATAATTCTGAAGCAACGGAGAGAGAAAGTGACTGATCTATACATATGCAGGAATATACAGTAGCTTTTGAAGAAAAGACTATACAGAGAAATGAACATTCTGATCGTAAGCAGACAATTATATGTTAATTATTTGTGTGAACACTTCAAAACTTTTGATTTTCGGAACTAATTGCTTGAACTGTAGTCTACAGCAGATATGGAAACTATCTAATATGCCCCAGAGAAGTATTGACATGATGTGGATATTCATATACTCTGGTGTGGGATAGTTTAGACCTCTGCTGTCATGATTTAAGCTGGGATAGAGTTGACTTTCTTACTAACAGCTGGTATAGTGCTATGTTTTGGATTTGGGATGGGAAATAGTGTTGATAGCGTGCTGGTGGTTTTGGTTGTTGCTAAGCGGTCAAGGCCTGTTCTGCTCCTCACACTGCCCCATCAGCGAGTAGGCTGGGAGTTCACAAAAAGTTGGGAGGAGACACAGCTGGGACAGCTGACCCCCAACTGACCAAAGAAATATTCCATGCCATGTGATGTCATGCTCAGTATATAAAGCCGGAAAAGAAAGAAGGGGGCAAGATGGCTGAACACCTACTTGCCAATGGGATGCAGTGAATAAATTCCTTGCTTTGCTTTGCTTGCGTACATGCCTTTTACTCTACCTATTATCTTTATTTCAACCTTTGAGTTTTTTCTCACTTTTATTCTTCTGATTCTCTTCCCTATCCAAACTGGGGAGAGTGAGTGAGCAAGTGGCTGCCTGGTTCTAGTTGCTGGCTGGGGTTAAACCATGACATCTGGTTAAAAAAACCTTGAAATAAAGTGAGTTCAGAAGTATAAATACCTTATATAGACAATGTAGAGAGGCTGACACGTGCAAATGACCAAATAAAATAATTTGCTTCTAAACAGAGATGTCCAAATTGAAGCTGCCAAAATTAGAAACCAGTATAAAACTTGTATACTGCCCACTTTATAATGTTGGGTAAATTTTATATTTGTTGTCACAAGGTTCACAGAGGTGTTTGGTGGTTTTTTTTTTCTAAATGTTCAGCATTTACATTTCACACCTAGGACTTCTGGAAGTAATCCATTGTGTTGACTCTAGTGTTGACTTCATTAGTGTTGCAATGAGCAAGCCAGATAATGAAGTACCTCACTAATTATTCCTGCAAATTATCAGCAGAAAATGGAAACTGCTTCCCAAAATCAAGCTCTAAGGAAAACAAGGAGTGCAGGATTTTCATAACTGCTTTTCAGTACTGTATGTGTTCATTGTTTAACTAGTCCACAATAGTCATAGAAAGCTATCTGTGAGAATCGAAATACCCAGAATTTAAACACTGTCACAGTGTCTCAAACATGGAACTCACTCAAATTGAGCACTGATAAGAGAAAAGCTATAATTCTACCAGAAATTGCAGAACATACTAAGCATTAGAAACAGGAGGAATTAAAATTCTGATACCTCATTCTTTTTTAGTTAAACTTAATGCGAACAGAAAATAGCACAATGTTAATCCATTCCTGTGACAAACCTTGCAACATAAATGGGAACTGGTACAAACTGATCTGTCCTTGTTATGGTCATCTTGTAATGCCATGATCCTCTGTAGTTAGCCAAGTGCAAAGTCATACAAACTATTAGCTTTCAAGTCAAATTGTACTGTTGGCAGTGGGTCCAGTTAACTGAAACTGCAGTTTCTATTTCACTAAAAATAGGCAAATAATGAGATACAATGTGCTGAGCAATTTGAATTCAGTCAATGGTAATGGATAGTTCACAGTTAAGTAAATGGCTGACTTTAACTCTTAAGTGTCTTTTGCTTTCATGGTTGATTTTTCCGCAGAGGTTGTGTGTATGTCACTATATAAATGGAAGCTTTGGGTTAATTATGTGCTTTTGTATTTCAGTATGAAGAAACTCTGAATGACACTGTTTATGCAAATTCAGTTATGTATGATGTAGTGAACATTTAAAAATAGACTACATGGCTGTATGTCACAGGACTGTAGATTCAAGGTTACTTCAACACACAGTAAGAATATTTCTGCTTAAACACGAGAGGCCATGCTGATCAGCTCAAGGCATATCTCTGATGTATTCCAGTTGATGAGATCTACCCAGAGTTGCTGCCTCACCTACAGGTTTCTAATGTTTTTGTGATATTATGAAAAAGTTTAAACACTCATCTCTCATTCTTTACCTATTCTGAAACAAAAGAAATTCCATTTTGCAAAAGTACCTTCTTTTTGAAACGTCAAATTTACTTAGAAATATTAGTCAAATTTTAATTTTCACCTTCTCAATGAATGAAAAGGAAAAATCTAAATGTGGGGGTTTTAATATTTTCAGAGAAGTTTAGCACAGCATTAGGAGAGTGTTATGATGTTGATTGACCTAGAAAAGAGAAATATACCTGTAAAAATGAAATATCAGGTATACCTCTGTTTCCTTAATTCACTAATTTCTGAAAAGTGGCAAACCTGTGGGGTTCTTAATTTGTAATACGTTAAAAGCATTTCATTTTTTTAAAAATAGTGATCATCTTGTTTTTCCCTCCCTTATTAATCCACATGTAATACATCTCCAGCATTGATATGTATTATGATGCCACATCAATGGGCAGATTTTTTTTTAAAAAGCTCTTGATTTCCCAGAGTGATTCAAATGTAGATGACATTAAATATGATAAACAATATAAAATGTCTGAAAGAATAGAATTAAGAAGAAAAGAGAAAATAGTACAAACTATTTCAAACAGTTATATTATGTACTATAATAGAAATGACAAATTTATCAAGCAGAAGTGGATTCTGAGAAAATGATGAGCTGGTTGACAGTTAATAAAGAATGAAAAGAAGTCTAAAAGAATTAAAACTACTCTGCATCATGTATGGATAGCAACTAGTTAGCTTTATTTAATGCTTAAGTACTTGGGTGGCGTTATTTGGAAAGGTTATGAATTTGATGGATTAACATATTTGTGCTGATCTGAATTCTTTAACTCTGTGAGACATTCAGTTTCGAATTATATCTGTTTAAAACTTAAAAATCAATAAACAAAATATAAAACCGTACTATCTTAAAAATCAAATATTTATTTAAAAATGGGAAAGCCAGTTCTTACTGGCTACATTTGCATTACTGGATCTAAAGGCACATTCCTGCTCTGGCTTTAAGTATATGCCTTGGTTGTATCAAGGTGAAATCAAGCATGTTCCATCCTTTTTCAGTCTTGTATCCCTCACCGGACCGCACACCACACCCCTCTGCCCCATGCTCCCATCAATGGAAACTATAATGTACAGGCTGAAAAAAGACATTATTTTTGGAAATCATATTCTTTTACTGAAATTCAAGTTATGTGCCAAATAAATAAAGCATTTTAACATTTTTTTTTTTAAATTCTTTCAGAGACTGACCTTTTGTCAGGCATGCTAGGACTTTCACCATGTTTGGGTAAAGCATCTATTTGAATGCACCAAACAGTCTCTTTTACAAAGCAGCCCCTCACTGTGTTGTTCAAGCTGGAGAAGAGGAGGCTCCAGGGCCTCCTTATAGCAGCCTTCCAGTACGTAAAGGGGGCCTACAGGAAAGATGGAGGGGGGCTCTTTATCAGGGAGTGTAGTGACAGGACGAGGGGTAACAGTTTTAAACTGGAAGAAGGCAGATTTAGATGAGATATTAGGAAGAAATTCTTTACTGTGAGGGTGGTGAGGCACTGGAACAGGTTGCCCAGAGAAGTTGTGGATGCCCCATCGCTGGAAGTGTTCAAGGTCAGGTTGGATGGGGCTTTGAGTAACCTGGTCTAGTGGAGGGTGTCCCTGGCCATCGCAGGGGAGTTAGAACTAGATGATATTTAAGGTTCCTTCCAACTCTATGATTCTATGTTTTTCATTACTTTCCTATGATCCACAGAACTGCAGGGTTTGAATTAAACCTACATATTTTAAAATCCACATATTTAAAATCCACCTATTTTGTCCATTTTCAGTTCTTGTACGCTTAGTCCTCCCATAAAGTGATAGTCAATTAATTGGAAATTAGGCATAGCTGGAGGTTTTTAGTGACTCCCTGCTAACTCACATAACTTGCTTTTTCAGATTTTAGCTTTACATTACGATCCTATTTAAAAAAAATGTGCATTTGACTAGGCCAAAGTATTTTTTTTTCTTCTGGGTCAGGTTTTAAGCCTCAACTTTGTAATTCCCTTCCAGGTAAGCTTCAAATGCACTCTTGACCTGAAACATAAAATTCTCTGCACTTTTCCAGAAACATTAATCCTACTGTAGTAATTGTGTGTGTATAAATGGTTATAGAGACACTCACAGACTCACGGAAAAAGTGTTTGTTAAAAGGAAAAACTAATTTATTGGGATCTTGGCAAAGGGTAACACTCACATGGGAAATCAGATCTCTTGAACAGCATGGTCAGTTGCTGTCTGATGGCAATGGGAGTTTCCACTGCAATGATTATTGCAGTGGCATCTTCAGCTGGATTGCATGAGATTCCAGCTTCTCCATGGTCTTATGTGACCACTCCAGCATATGAATAATGCACTGCTATTGATTACCTTAATTACATATAAAATGTGTCAAATATCTCAACTATGTGCAAAATACTATCCTATGTGACTGTTGCATCTGCATGAGCAGTTTTCTATTGGCTCTTTATAAATGTTTTGTCTATGTATAGTTTGATCAGTTCTGCAGCAGGAACTGCCTGGAGGCCTTTGGGATACTTCACATGCGATATTAATGAGCACATTTAAGGACAACTTTTGGACAAGGCACAACAGGACCTGCCTGGGGAAATTGCTAGAACTGTCCAAAATTCCCGCCTGCCAAGCTTCTGTAAAAATCACTCAGCTGCCTGATGGTGAAGGTGGCTAGTGGTGCAGTCGGTCACCTGGTTAAAAGTAGGTCCTTTGTCTCAAACCAACCCATTATCTCATGTATGCAGATGGCTGGCTGGGGAGTTCCTGGACCACCCAGGGAATTAATGTCGCAGCACTGACTCCCAGCCACACTGCAATAATAACTAAAGGGCAGACTTGAATTTCAACTTGCAACTCACTAAGATTCGTAGCAGTTGTCACACAATAGACCAATATAAATGCATTGGCATATGAAAGGTTAAAAAATAAATATACAAATCCAAGGAAAAAATTATTGAAGTAAGAATAGAGCATGATTATGTTGGGGTTTTTTATTCTGTAGAAGAGTAGGATTTCCTTATCACTGGCAAGCAGGGTCAGTATATACACATAAGTGCAGAAAATCTCAAAACATGCATGCAGATTTGAATGGCACTTCCAGTTCTCTCTATCTTGTATTATAAAACCGCACTCCCAAAAAATCTTTTGTGTAGGCTAACATTTGTCTTCACCCTTGTCATGATGGATTTATTTTTTGTTCATGTTTTTTGGCATCTGACCACAAAATACAGCGTACACGATGCACTGCAAAAGAATGGTCTTTGGGAGGATGGAAACGGACAACTAAGCATTTCTTACAACTAAAAGTAGGAAAATTGTTTCTTACTTTCTGACTGTCTGTTCTACTGAGATTTGGTTTTGCTGACATACTTTTACATTTATTTCCTCTGTAAGATAGAAAAGATCAAGGCTACAGGAGCAGTGTATTGTTGCATTTATTTATAATATTATTATGCATGCAGTATAGCGAGCACTTAATTAATTGTTTGAGATCTACTAAAACTGAACCCTGCTGCATTGGTTCAGACCAAATATCTCATTTTTTTTCTTCCTTAATTTGTTTTGTTTCTGCTTTTTTTTGTTTGTTTGTTTCCTTGTCATACTTCCTTGTCTGCTTAGAGATTTGTGTGGATAAAATAGAAGCATGCTCTGCTCTCATTGTTTTATTCTGATTCAATCCTGTCCAGAACCATGGGAAATCCAGGTAGAAGGCAAGGGTTTTTAAGCATACAGTACATCTTCCCCTTAGCCTCCACCAGATATTCAAATTAAAGAAACCTTAAATTATTTTCTACCCTATCAAAGCATTAAGCAGCTTGTTTCCTAGGGCAGTGACACTTTCACTGTCCATGGACTGCCCTTTTACACAACCTTCACGCTTAGTTGTGCGCAATCTTTATCTTCTACCTCCATTCCCTCTCCTCTCTTTTTTTCTTAGCTATAATTGAACTCCATCACATGGAAAATCTTTATCTTGCTGTGTTCAGACCATTCCAACTTTGTGTCTATTTTCCAAATCTTCACAATTCTGTGAAGCATTTTTTTTACTTCAGTTTTTCACAATAATTTTATAAACATTTTAGGGATATATCTTCAGTTTATAACTCTCTGCAGTTTTATGTATTTCTCTTGGGTCTGTTCACCTCATGGCATCTCTGTAATTCTGGTCTCTTAATTATATTTTAACATACAAAAACAATGGGAGATAAAGTCTCTTCAGATGTTATACAAAACCTGCCACAGATTGTACTAAAATTTCCTGCCAATAATGATTTTGCTGATAAGCCTCATAATTACTGAGACAATACGCTGGTTTTTATCATGTGTAGAAAATTATAACAACCTGATTAAGATACTGACAGTGTTACAATGCTGCTTGCATCCATTATGGAGGCTGGACAAGCCACCTAAGTGACTGAAAAGTAGTTCCATTATCTAGAAGACTTCACAATTTTTTCAAGGGCAAAATTATGCGTGGCTCAAGGATGATTGCTTTCAGGGTAGAATTCCACGCAGTTTTCTACCTATAAATCCCACATGCAGAGCAGCTCAGTTACAATTTCCTTATTTGGGAAATGAAGGAAATAATAATTTACCAGAGAGGCCGTGTTTGTTATCCTAGAGAAGCACAAGGATCATAGCTTTTATGTCCACCTCAGACCACCCAAATGATTTAAACATGATTCAGCCTACTTATTTCTATATTAAGTACCAAATGTCTTGGAGAGTGATTGTATTGCAGAAGGCAGAGGACTGCCAGTGTGGTTGTTTCTCTAATTAATCCCTAAGGAAACTAAGTGCTGTAATTTGAAATTTTCACCAATTTAAGAAAGAAATGAACTTTAAACAGAAAAGCTTTATTATCAGTACAATGTAGGTATACAACATGATATGTAATGCTTTGGGTATGACTTAATGTGTAGTGGATATTAAGAGACACTTCTTCAATTAGTGTGGTTCTGCACTCAGATATGTAATAGGCAAAAGACTGTCCCTGTCTTGCTTAATCAAGAAACTCTATGTTTGTGATTAGGATAGCTGAGTTCAAATTTGATCTGCTAAAAACCTTCATTTACATCATATCCATGTCCAGAATCAGAATCAAAAGATTCTGATTGTTTTCCCTACAAAAAAGAAATGCCTTCTGTTTGACAGTTTGTAAAATGAAGAGAGTTTGGCACTGAGGAAGGCTGCTTACTGGTATGACTCCTTTGTGTTGTGGCACACCTGGGGATATGTCTGAATCTGCAGCTGAGGCATGCTACAGCCTAAAATCTGTTGTACCAAAGGACTTCCTGGATGAATGAAGATACGAATTAGCTGCTCTCAAAGACATTGAGGCAATTTGACACTTTCAGAGCAGCCAAGCAAGGGGGCTTTTCATTATTTCATGGTCCCATCAAAGTTAGGAAGGGTAGTGAAAACATAGAATCATAGAATCATAGAATGGTTTAGGTTGGAAGGGACCTTAAAGACCATCTGGTTCCAACCCCCTTGCCATAAGCAAGGACACCTCCCACTAGACCACATTGCTCAAAGCCTCATCCAACCAGGCCTTGAACACTTCCAGCGATGGGGCATCCACAACTTCTCTGGGAAACCTGTTCCAGTGCCTCACAACCTCATAGTGAAAAATTTCTTCCTTATATCTAATCTAAATCTGCCTTCTTCCAGTTTAAAACTGTTACCCCTCATCCTATCACTACACTCCTTGATAAAGACCCCCCCTCCATCTTTCCTGTAGGCCCCCTTTAGGTACTAGAAGGCTGCTATATGGTGGCCCTGGAACCTCCTCTTCTCCAGGCTGAACAACCCCAACTCTCTCAGCCTGTCCTCATAGCAGAGGTGCTCTAACCCGCTGATCATCTTCGTGGCCCTTCTGTGGACTCGCTCCAACAGTTCCATGTCCTTCTTATGTTGGGGGCTCCAGAGCAAGATGCAGTACTCCAGGTGGGGTCTCACCAGAGCGGAGTAAAGGGGCAGAATCACCTCCCTCAACCTGCTGGCCACACTTCTTTTGATGCAGCCCAGGATACGGCTGGCCTTCTTGGCTGTGACCACACATTGCTTGCTCATGTTGAGCTTCTCGTCAACCAACATCCTCAACTGCTTCTACTCAAGGTTGCTCTCAATCCATTCTCTGCCCAGCCTATATTTGTGCTTGGGATTGCCCCGACCCACATGCAGGACCTTGCACTTGGCCTTGTTGTACTTCATGAAGTTGGCACGGGCCCACCTCTCAAGCCTGTCCAGGTCCCTCTGCATGGCATCCCTTCCCTCCAGCGTGTCAACCGTTCCACACAGCTTGGTGTTTTCGGCAAACTTGCTGAGGGGGCATTCAATCCTAACATCCAAGTTACCAGCAAAGATGTTAAATAATAACGGTCCCAGTACCAACCCCTGAGGAACATCAGTCATCTCTGGTTTCCACTTGGACATTGAGCAGTTGACCGCAACTCTTTGAGTGGGACCATCCAGCCAATTACTTATCCACCGAGTGGCCCATCCATCAAATCCATGTCTCTCCAATTTAGAGACCAGGATATCGTGCAGGACAGCGTCAAATGCTTTGCACAAGTCTAGGTAGATAACATTTGTTTCTTTCTCCTTATCTACCAAGGCTGTAACCTCATCGTAGAAGGCCATGTAAAAAACATTTGCAAGACAGGAAGACAGAACATTTTTGGAACAAATTGAGGGGAGACCAATATTTTTCTGGAATGGTAACTACAGCCTAGGTTACCTTTAATGGTGGTAGAGGCCTAAATTTAGGTTGCTGAATCAATCCTTTATGATATCAGTGGCCATGGCTTAATCTATGTGTAACTCAAAGCTCAGCTCTTTCTAGAATGTCTGTGCAACTTTCACCCAGTTTTATCACAGACATTGTTGTTGAGATGTAAAAGACTATGGAATGTAAAGCCAGGCAAGTTGAGTAGAGTGAAAACATAGAAACAGAATTGTTGAGATGGTAATAGCAACTCAGGGATCTAGAAGAAAAACACTGACACAAAAAAATGCATAAAAACCTAAGTAAAAAAAGCAGGGACATGGGAGATCTCAACTTGGCAGTATCAAGGATTAGGCCATTCCAAGGAGCTATGGAACCTGACTTTCTGCCAGATGACTAATGAGAGCTGAGTTTGCACTGGGCTAGGTTGGTGAGAATATTAATGCTTAGCCCAGTATCTTGTAAGTCCTAGCTCTCAGCTGTATCTGTTAGTTTCTGGGTGCTCATAAGAATGTGCATCTTGGTCTGAGTCTCTTTGTGCACAGCAAAATATGCCTGAAAAAAAAGTGTGTTTTAGTAAGGGAAGGTTGCACTAGGAAACTACTTCAGAATGAGTTGAATCATTCTCCAGAGGTTAACTTTCAGGCAGGTAATATGGGAGATAGGTACGTCTGATCTTTAGAGCAGCCTTAGCGCTGCTGTGAACAGATAAATCAATGCAACCAGCCAGCCAATGTGGGATCTTTTGTTCTTTGATAACCACATCTTCTAGTCTGATAGAAGTGGTTAAAAAATTCCCTTACAACAGTTCATATCTTTGGGAGAGAGATTTTTACTCTGGTTGCCTGCTCAGGGAAACATTGCTTTATTACTTGTTAGACTACATTGTCAATTTATTTTCTTTGCAGGGGTTGTGGATATATTTATACTTTTAGTTTATTTTTTGCAAACAAAAGATGAAATTCATATTTTCTTGTGTAGCACCAGAAAGACAGAAATAAACAGGCAGATACAGTGCTTATGCTTTTATGCAATCCTGTTAGTACCTTCCTAATTAACTTGCCATGAATCTGAAGGGTTTTGAGCCTCTGTTTGCTTAAAACAGCACAAAATCTGGATTTATTCAACCTCATGTTAGGCTTCAAACTGAGATATTTGAGTTAGGAGCGTAGCCACTCAAGGCTCCCTCTATATTTGTTGAAGAGAAGTAGGCTCTCCACAGGATGATTCAGATCTTAGCTCATTTGAATTTCTCTCTTGAGGTGTCATTCTGTTAAGCACAGAAATAGCTTGTACCATTTTTGTGCCTAGGTTAGGCTCTTCAGGAAGGTGCCAAAAGCTAAGTGGAATGACTCTGGATTAAATTTTCTGACAAAAAAGTTTAGGTTAAAAGAAAAAAAAAAAAAGTCCTTCCAATGATATACATCATATTTGAAAGCTGTTAACTTACTGAAAAGGGAGAATAAACATTAGACTTCCTTTCAAGCTTACTCCCTAATTTCCAGGAGCATATGGCCTGTTAACTCACCTGGCTGCAATTGCATTCAATAATATCTTGCGTGCCTATGTTGCCCTGTCAACCAACAGATTGGTACTTCATTGCTTCAGAGTTACATGCTGATGTGCTATCAGTGTTCAGACGACATTATGTATATTTTTGCTTGGTTCTTCTGCTATGAGTTATCAAGTTATGCAAGGTCTTGGTTTTGATTCTCCTCCCCTAAGGTCTGAACAGCTGACACTTTCAGTCATCTAATTTCATGAGAGCAGGGAATGCAATCAGAACCCAAACTGCCTGAAATAATGGTATATTTGATCTGACTTACAAGAAATAGGTGCTTTTCTGCATATTATTGCAACACTTCCTCATAGTGCTACAGTTAAAGCCAAAGTGTCAGAACACGACATACCTCCAGACATCAGTGCTTTGTAAAACAAAACAAAATTAAATTAAAAAATGGAATAGGAGTCCTCCCAGCTATAGCTTCTATATGTGCCTAAAAATCTTTTGGTCTAGAAGTGGTATAACTCTTTGTTAAAATTGGGGCAGAAATTCTATTTTGTTCAGATCTGGGACACAGAGCTCACACTGTGTGGTAGCCACAAGAACTAGATGAATTATTGATGAGCAAAACCAGAATATTAATTCACAGAAGAGTAAGATATTTTTGTTTTTAACTTCTCATGCCAGTGATAAAATATCCTATATCATTTCGTATGAGCCTCATTAAATATCTGCATCCCACGCCTTTCAAAACTCAAGCTTTATTGCTTTCTAGTTTCTATTTCAGCTTTAAATGCTGGCAGTGAAATCAAGATACATGAATTATTAAAATCAAAGATTTTGCTAAAATGACAGCTCATTCAGTCCCTCTGTCTGGCATTCGTAAGTCCTTCTGTTCACACATTTTCCAACCTTACAAAAGCAATTGACACAGGCATCTCAAATAAACTTTCATTTTTGTCTTCCTGCACGTTTTGCTTTTGTTATTTTTATTGTAGGCTTTTGTCTGGACTGCAAAAAGCATACAAAGGGAATAAGTATTTCGCAGATCATTTCTCTAGACCATGGGATATCAAGGTCCTCTGTCTATAAGAGTTGATACTCATATTGCCCAGTTAGCTGGAAAATACCTTAGTTACCAGACTGTAAAAAACTCTGGCATTTTTCTTCTCTCCATCCTTTCTTTTAGATTGGCAATAGAAAATGAAAATAAAAAAAATAAAATCATAAGGCAAGAAAAAAAACAAAAGTCTGATTTTTGCAGCTTAGTAAGATAGCATTGTCCCAAAGATGTTAAAGTTCTGGGTTTTGTTTCAGTGCTGTTTAATCAGTATATCTAGTTAACCTTAAATGAAAATTCATAAACGATATTCAAGTATATAGGTTCCAACCCATATTTAGTGGCACTGAAGTTTTGTCTAAAATGAGACTTACCTAGAATTTAAAGAGAATCCACTATTACTCTCTAGAGCTGTTAAAAGAAATGAAGTCCAGATTGGTGAGTTGGGGAAATAGACTTGGATTTCCTTGCCACTCAGAGTATTTCAGTCAAAACAATGAAACTACCATTTTCAACAAGAAATAAAAGAATATAATTGAATCAGAGAATCAAAAAATATTCAGGCCAGAAGGGGCCTCTCGTAATCTAGTCCAACATCCTTCTCAAAGCAGGACTAATTTGGTCAGGTTGTGCAGGGCTGTATCCAGTCAAGTCTTGAATACCTCCAGGGATCAACACTCCACTCCTCTCTGGGCAACTTGCTCCAGGATTTCGCCATCCACATAGTAAAAGAATTGCCAATATCTAATCAGAATTTCTGATGTTCTAACTTGCATCCTTTGCCTCTCACTTTATCACTGGGCACTTCCAAGGGGTGTCTGGCCCCATGTATCTATGTATCAGGTAGCTGCAGACAGCAGTAAGGTCTCCCCTTCAGCCTTCTTTTCTCCAGGCTGAATCAACCCAGGTCTTTCAGCTTCCCCTTGCCTGTCACGTGCACCAGCCCCATGACAAATCTGTGCTGGACTTACTCCAGGATGTCCATGTCCTCTTCTAATGGAGAGCCAAAAACACAGCACTGCAGTCATGGTCTTGCCAGTGCTGAATAGAGGACAGGGAACACTTCTCTCAATCTACTGTCTACAGTCTTGTTTGTACAGCCCACAAGGCAATTGGCCTCTGCTGCAAGGATTGACTGCTGGTTCTTGGTCTGCTTCGTGTCCACCAGCTTCTGCCAATCTGCTTTTCAGCTGGTTGACCCCCAGCATGTACCACTAGTACATGGGTATATTCTTCTCCAGGTGCCGGTTTTTTCATGTTATTAAACTTCCTGAGGTTCCTGTTAGCCCATTTCTCCCACTTGTCCAGGTCCCTCTCAATCGCAGCCCTGCCCTCTAATAGGTAAGTATTCTTCCCAGTGTTTGGGGTTGTCTGCAAATTCACTGAGAGCACACTCTGTCCCAACATCCAGGTTGTTAATAAAGACATTAAGATATATTGGTTGCAGTACTTATTTCTGAAGGACCCCACTAGCTACTGTCCAGCAACTGGACTTCCTACCACTAGTCACAGTTCTCTGAGTCCAACAATCCAGCCAATTTTCCACACACCTTACTTTCCACATATCCACCCCATATCTCAAAAGTTCAGTGCTAATGAAACTATGACAGACTGTGTCAAAGACCTTCTTATGTCAAGGTATGCAGCATCCACTGCCCTCTGCGTGTTCATAGCAATAATCACTTTGTCACAGCATGCAGTTATGTTGACCAGGTATAAGTCACCCTTGGTAAATGCATGCTAGCTGCTTCCAGTTATCTTATTGTCTTTCATGTGTGTAGAAATAGCTTCTGATAGAATTTGCTCTGTAACATTCCCAGGGATGAAGGTGAGACCTTTACCTGGATCCTCTTTCATGAAGATGGATGTGATACTTGCCTTTTTGCAGTCATCAGAAAACTTCCCCAATTCCCATTAACTTTTGAAAGTGATAAAGTTTGGCCCCTCAGCAACATCAGCCAGCTCATCTGGTACCCTTGGACACACCCCAGTTGATCATACAGGCTTGTCTGTGTCTAATTGGCTAATGCTTAAAAACTGGAAATGAGAAGTCTATGTTGGACCATCTCTGGAGACATCTGAAGGCTAAGAGAACTTGAATATGAATATAAATCTTTGTTTAAAATTAAGCAGAGCAGATTTTGCTTATCAACTAAAAAGTTGTTCAAAACAGTATTTTGTTTGATTTGCGTATAGCTGATCTATTCTTCCCACAGACATCTTTGAGTCCTCTTAGGTAGAAAGGGAAGTCCTATCTAAATGGGAATTTCCAACCAATCAAAATTTTGAGAATGAGAGAAAATATATTTTTCAGTTAAGCTTTAAACCATTCCCAAGCCTTTAAACAGTCCTAGCTTCCATACCATATCATGCTAATATTCTATTCCGTCTGCTATCATTTTTTTTCTTATGACATTCCCAAGTATATCAACTGCCCAGCACATTTTTCAAGCTTTGCCGTATATTGGTTTAAGAAAGCTCTGTTTTTAAATCTTTTTCTTTTACGTGTCTCTTGGTCATTCATATAAATTTCCATATGCTTTCACTGGGTCTTAAATTAATCAAACGTATTTTCTGAACTCTGATAGGTAGACCAAAGGCCTAATGAACTCTACAATAAAATCCTATTTCAAGCAATAACAGGATGTATTGGAATAATGTTTATACTGCATCATCAGACATCTAAAAGGAGAGATGTCTTTTTAACTCATGTCATTGTTATCAAAAACATTCCAAGCGAGTGACTTAATTCTATTATTCCAGTTTTGTGACCAAATTTGGTTTATTCAGTCAGGGGAAACTAAAACTGTTTGTAATGCTAATTTATTTTGCACAAACCACTTTAATTTAAGTGGCATAATCATTGGAAAGTAAAGAGCTATTAGACTGTGCGCAATGAAAGCAAGGGTAAAGCATATTCTACCCCATAATCAGCTATTGGTAAAGAATATAAATTTTGGAGTTGAGTTATTAAATAAAAGTTTGGAATGAAGTGTAAAGGAAGAGAGAAAAACCCCCATCTATTTAGAGTCAATTGCATTGTTTGTTTTCTATGAGAACATAGCTGTGAATCATTACCTAGGTTCCGGTTGACAGAAAAACAAAGGATTAGCAGTATGTAGACGCATGTCTACATTTAACCCACAACACTTAGCGTGATTAAACTTTCATATCTTTTTTCTGTAGCCCAGTAAATACGATTTCTGCCCTTAGCAGGGGGAGGCCCGGCTGTGTGCTGGTCTGTCAGTGCAGGGGCTCAGCCTTGCTGTGGCCTGAGCTGGATGTCACTGGTTTAGCCCCTGCACTGGGGACAGTTGCTGCTGCCTCCCCTGCTCCAGCTTCAGCTCTGGGGATGGGCCCACTGGGGAGAGGGTGACACCCCACTATCCTCCCACAGTCACTGCCTGAAAAAACATAGCCCTTTTTTGTGCGCAGGGCTGGAGGGCCTGAAGCTGGCAGCCCAGGAGAAAGATGCAGGCTGGATAAGAAAATTTATAAAAATAAAGCCAAGCATAGCCAAAGATGGAAGGGAAGGTTCCCCCCAACATCATGCCCCTCCCAGTGAAGAGGGCAGGATGCTGGTAGCTCCATGTGCCACCCCCACCTCTCTGTCTGAGGGCTGACACTGTCAACCTTAGATCCAGAGGGATGTGGAAGCGGTAACCATAACCTCGGAGAAAAGGGGAAGCTCCTAGTTAATTGTAGGAGCAATTATACTACAAAATCTCATAATATTGCTGTGACTGGACTACTAATAAACCTTGTATTTTCATTGAGCCGTTAGGATTTTAATTAGGCTAATAATAAATTATTTGTTCTACATATATACACTGTGCTCAATCATTGTGTGTAACAAGGTTTGGAGCATAACGTGTCATACCTAGTCACAAAGAAGGAAGTGCTTTTAAGCAGTATCATCTGCAGTTGTATATCATAAATTTCATCATCTCACAAGCAGTCTTCTAATCCCTAGTTCACAACTCATTCTCTGTTCTTTTTAAGAATAAGGGATACAGGTCTGGCTTCAGATTACAGGGAAGATGCTGGGATAGGTTTATGTGAATGTCTACATGAATACATCCTGAGCTGATTCTGTTTTTTCTTGGCTGGTACATTGAGTGAAATAAAGGCAAATTCTTAGGTTTGGTCAGACCATGTCTTTTTCTCCCTATTTTTGGCCAGTTTATGTTAGGTCTTGAGAGGTAATTTACTGAAATAGTTAAAACTGAGTTTAAAGAATCTCAGTAACTCCTGCTGGTTTCCTATTTCTCTTACAAGTAGTCTTTTGCCCTTCTTTTCAGAGATTGTACTTAGAGTCATTTGGGAATATTTAGCTATAAGACAAATGTTACACAGCTCACCCTAAGCATTTAAAGGAGGGCTTTATTAGATTTCTGTGGCTTCTTTCTGTATTCAAATGCAGATTTTGTTCCTAAGAAAACTAGGACTCATCAGAAAAGAAAGAATGTGTCTACATTTCTTATTTTGACTTCACAGAATCATTTAGGTTGTCAAAGAACTCTTGAAGTCGTTTAGTACAACACCCTGCTGAAGCAGGATCATCTGCAGCAGAGTGCCCAGGACCATGTCCAGTTGGATTTTCAACACCTCCACAGATAGAGACCCCCACAACCTGTCTGGACAACCTGTTCCAGGGTTTAACTACTCTCACAGCATAATTAAAAAAAAAAAAAAAAAAAAAAAAAAAAGGTATTTTCANAAAAAGGTGTTTTCCTATGTTCAGATGGAGTTTGTGTTTTAATTTGTGCCCACTGCCTCTTTTTCTGTCAGTGGTTATAAATAAGAAGCTGGTTCCCTCATCTTCATTTCCTCCCAAGCAGGTGTTCATACACATTGATAAAATCCCACCTGAGCCTGCTCTTTTCCAGGCTGAGAAATCCCAGCTTTCTCAGCGTCTCCTCATGTGAGAGATGCACAAGTACCTTCGTCATCTTTGTGGCTCTGCTTCAGTAAATCCATATCTGTTGGACTGGGGTGTCCACAACTGGGCACAGCACTTGAGATGCTGCCTCATAGGTTCTGAACAGAGAGAAAGGATCACCTCCCTCAACATTTTGGCAAGTCCAGGATACTGCTGGCTTTCTCTCATGTGATGGGGTATTAATTGTTTTTAGTTAGCTTGTTAACCACCAGGACCACAAGGTCTTTCTCTGCAGATCTGTTTTACAGCTTTTTAGCACCCAGCAAGTCCCAGATGCAGGACTTGGCACTTCCTCTTGTTGAACTTCATGAGATTCCCCATGGCTCAGTTCTCCAGCCTGACAAAGTCCCTCTGAATGGCAGCACATTCATCTGGTGCATCAGCCAACGTTCACAATTTTAGAACATCTGGGAAGTTGCTGAGGGTGGACTCTCTACTACGATCTAGGTCATTTATGAAGATGTTGAACAGTACTGGCCCTAGTATTAACCCTTAGGGTACACCACTAGTGACTTGCTTCCAGACAAACTTTATGTCACTGATCACAGCCCTCTAGGCCCAGGCATCCAGCAGGTTTTCAATACACTTCACTGTCAGCTTATCTAACCTGTAAGTTGTCAGCTTGTCTACAGTGATGTCATGGAAGATAGTGTCAAAGGCTTTACTAAAAAATGTAAACCACATCCGCTGCTCTCCCCTTGTGTACCAAGAAAGTAACCTTATTATAGACATCCATCAGACTGTTCAAGCACTATTTCCCCCTTGTAAATCCGTGCCAACTACACCTAATCACCTTCTTGTACTTCATGTGTTTTGAAAGCCTTTCTAGGAGGAAAGGGCAGACAATGCTGGATGGAGAGGAAGAGTGAACAAAAAGTGAGAAACTGAGGGAATACCAATGTCAGGAGAAGGAGGAACTCCATGGCAGAACAGATATTTTCTGCAGCCCATGAAGGAGTTCATGATGGAACAGATGACTGTTCCTCAAGGAACTGCCACCCATGGAGAAACCATGCCGGAGATGATTTTCCTGACAGGACCGCAGCTGGTGGAAGAACCCACAGTGGAACAGATGGGTATTCCTGAAGGACTGCAGCTTGTGGAGGAACAATACCAGAGCATTGGAAAAGTGTGAGAAAAAAGGGGAGGCAGAGAGAAACTGCTATATACTGACTGTAACATCCCACACCATTTCCCCATGTGCTGTATAGGGATGGCAAGAGGAGTGAAGGGGAAATTCTAATTGTAACTACTCAGCAGTGGTAATTTGTGATCAAGGAATGGTCTGACGTAGAAGGCAAGGAGGCCTAACTGCAAGAAGGGGTTAAACTGGCTGGAAGCAAGAATGCCAGACACAGAACAGACTCCATGCAAGGGAGTGAAGTTTCCCTTGGTGATGAGATAAGAAACATGCTCAGCATTGTCTTGTAGCCATCCTGGAATGGGAGCACTCGGGGGCCCAAGGTCAGGGGCCACCTTTGGGCAGCAGAAGGAAGAGGAGTCAAAAAGGAATGACCTAAGAAGAGCAGCAAGTGATAATTGTCAGAAGGTTCAACGAACCTTGGTAGCCTCTCCACAATCTCCTGCATGCGAGCCCCTGACAAGCAGCAGGCCTCCCTAGGTGAGGAATCAGGTCAGCAGATCGGGTCTCCTACCACAGTCACTCACGGTTTCCTTCTGGTTCTGAGTGGCTCACACTCAGCCACCAGAGATGCTCCATTTGACAATGTTCCCAGTTCCACATCAGCTATGGGGGCAGTGAATCTATTCTGTAACTGCAAGTCACAAAGTGGGGGAGGAGGACAACAATGATTAATATAAGACTTTCTTTTATATGGAGAAACAGCAAACCACTAGATGATAGATAAGCACTTGAAAATGAATCACTGGAATCATGGGTTGATTGGGAAAAAGTATTAGTTCAATCTGAAAATCAGTATCTTTATACATAGCCAGGTCCCCAAACTGTCATTAACAAGTAGTGTGTCATCGTGGAAGAATGAAGAATACCTTATTTTTGCCAACTGTAATACCATTATACTTGCTTTTATACAGCTAGTATGATATTGAATTATTTAATGTCATTTAATATCTGATATGATGGTTACTGTATAGACGCACACAAAACAACACCCCATTTCTTCATTGTCACCAGATTTTCTGTCATCGTAATGTTTTATGATAGTTTGGAAAACCTGGCTGTGCTTAGGTATACATCTGTGAAAAGAAAAGACGAAAGTAGAAAAATTAAGTTAAATTGAGTTTTCAAGTAAATATCAACTAAGATTTTAAGTTGGATCTGAACTTTTAGAGAATTCTGCTGAAGATGAAACATTAGTATTCAATACAATTGAAGCAAAACAATCTATGGAAAGACCATTTCTCACAGGGATAAAAAAGAGCAGTCTTCTTTAAATGTTTCATTTATATTCATTGTTAGACTAAAACAAGTTCTTATACTCTCTCTTTTACTCTTTTTTTTTTTTTTTCTTTTTTTTTCAGCAGCATGGGTTTAATAGGTATAAAGAAATTGTATATTTACAACAAAACAGTGTTTGTTTCAGGAGTAGCCTAGATGGAAAGGGCCATTTCAGTCCTATTTGGTAATATGTAATTTCAAAATGCCTGTATTTCTCTGTTAGTTCTCTTTTTAGAATGCTGCTTTTTTTTCCCTACAAAGTAACAAAACATTTCCATATGTGTTTTTCTTTTCAACAATTTTCATTCTACAATATTCCAAGTCTATAATCATCAATACTCATGCTTTAAGTAAGGTGAATGTGTTTGTGATACACGATCTCATAGGATTTTATTTTTATCTTACTAAATAGAATTTTAAATTATAAAATAAATGTATGCTTAAGGCATATGAATATTCTTTTTTTCAAGTGTACTCAAAGTAAATAAGTACACTTAATTAAAGAGAAGTGCTTTGTATGAGGCATGTTGGATTTGCCAAAATCCATGTGCCGCATCTGTACCCTGTAAATTAACTACCAGCATGCTGTGATTAACGTGGATTGATAACCTACATCTAAAGCTCAGTCTATATGGTTTCAATATGGACAAGTAAGTTATCAGTGGATACAATGCAAAGAATTAATGGCACTAGTACTTATAATGTATATATAGTGGAAAATAATATTTTTGAGTTTGTTGCAATAATGCTTTCTAAGGAAGAATTTCCTACCTGGATTGCAATCATGTTACAAAACAGACAACCATGATTTCTATTGTGTAGTCAGCAACATTTTTTATTTAGCTGCAACCGTTTTGAATTGTGCCAATAATCCTGTGGTTGAATAATTTCAGTTATGGAATGTCGAACAAGATTCAAATATTGCTGCAATGTCATTTCTAGATGCTAAATAGCACCCAAATGAGAAAATACAGAGGAAAAGAATGACTTGTTGATTAATGATTTCAAGAAGATGAGCTATTTCAGAGCTATACTTTTGCTTATTATCAAAATAGAACATTCTGAGGATTCTAGGTAATTAGAATTTTTATCTAGACATGAACATGGTTAAAGTATAGACTGGCAATTAAGAAAGATCTTTTCCATGTAACTACTTTCATCACACAGCACATAAAACGTCCCAATTCATCCTTCAGGTATTACGCCATTATCAAGCACAGACACAACTTCATTCCCCTCTTAGTCCATAACAGGGATCCATTAGTTCTTTTGTCTACATGTTACAGGAATCTGTCAGACTACCATAATAATTTTCCTTTATCCACCAAAATAATAAATCCACCATAAACCCAGTTCATAGAGTCACTGTCATCAGGAAAGGTGTTCTATCCTGTAAATGTAGCCTATTTTTTGTTTGTTTTCTGTTTTCTTCTGTATGTCTTTGTATGAAGGTATGACATCTAAAAGCAGACACTGTTTGTGCCTCAGGTACTTCAGGTAACTGTGTATCAGAAACATTCTCTTTCCAAGATTATATAAATATTCTTGTACATATTTGCATGTTTCCTTTCAGATTACTCCACAAAAATTCTTTCCTTAAGACTGTAACACAGTTAAAATCTATTTTCACTAAGCTATATCTAGTTGACTAAGCATAATTGTAAGCATTTATAGTCAAAAAATGTACAGATACCTGATTTTACTATGTTCTTCAACATGACAATTATTTGCAAAATTAAAAATTGCACAGAAAGATGATATCATAGAATCAAATAATCAGAGAATTATTCCGGTTGGAAACAAATTATTCAGGCTGCTCAAAGCAGGACTAATTAGGTCAGGCTGTGCAGGGCTGTATCCAGTCAAGTCTTGAATACCTCCAGGGATCAACACTCCACTCCTCTCTGGGCAACTTGCTCCAGGATTTGGCCATCCACATGGTAAAAAAATTGCCAATACTTAATCCGAATTTCCGATGTTCTAACTGTGTCCTTTGCCTCTTACCCTATCACTGGGCACTTCCAAGGGGTGTCTGGCCCCATGTTCTCTGTATCCTCTGACCAGGTAGCTGCAGACAGCAGTAAGGTCTCCCCTTCAGCCTTCTTTTCTCCAGGCTGAATCAATGCAGGTCTCTCAGCTTCCCCTTGTCTGTCATGTGCATCAGCCCCGTGACAATCATGGTGTCCTGCACTGAAGTATCTCCATGTCTTCTTCTAAGGGGATGCCCAGTTTCTGTGAAAACACAGCACTGCAGTCATGGTCTTGCCAGTGCTGAATAGAGGACAAGGATCATCTCCTTCAATCTGCTTGCAGCAGTCTTCCTAATGCAGAGCACAACACTGTTGGCTGCCTTTCCCACAAGGATGCATTGGTGACTCATGGTCAACCCAGTGTCCACCAGGACCCCCAGGTCTTGTTCTGCAAGGTGGGCCTCCATCTGGTCAGCCTGTACATGGGTTCATTCCTTCTCAGGTGCAGATTTTTTGCATTTGCTTTTGTTAGACTTCATGAAGTTCCTGTCAGCCCATTTCTCCAGCAGGTCCAGGTCCCTCTTAATAGCAGCCCTGCCCTCCAATGCGTTGGCAATGCCCTCTATACACACATTTGGTGTTGTCTGTAAACTTGCTAGGAGCACACTCTGTCCCACCATCCAGGTCATTGTTTTGTTTTCCTATTTTCCTTATCAGCACTCTTTTTTCGTCTAGAAATTTGATGGTGTTTCCAGACATACTGAAAGTCGATCAAGATTACCCAAAATTTTCCTTTAACAGAACTTCTGACATTCTTTCGTCATTGATATTTACAGCTCTATCATTTCCCTCTAGTAACAGACCAATGGGTATCTTGAGACTGTTCTTTTTGCTGTGTATTAAATTCTGCTTTTGTTGTTGCACCGGCTCTGGCTGGGATGGAGTTAATTTTTTTTCATAGCAGGCCATGTGCTACTGGTTTTGGAATTGTGACTAAAACAGTGTTGATAACACACCAGTGGTTTGGCTGTTGCTGAGCAGTTTTTGCATGCTGTTCTCCCCAGAGAATAGGCTGGGAGTTGGTAAGAAGGTGGGAGGGGACATAACCAGAACAGCTGATCTGAGTTGACCAAAGGGGTATTCCGTGACAGAAAACATCATACTTAGCAATAAAAACTGAGGGGAGGTGTTTTTTGGGAAGGTAGCCATTGCTTGGAGACTGGCTGGGTGTCGGGGTTTCTTTGTGGAAGGTTGCGGGTGATTGCCCTTGCATCACTTGGGTCTCTTTTTTTGTTTGTTTTTCTTCCTTGTTCCTTCACTTATTAAACTACTTTTATCTTGACCTGCAAGTTTTCTCCCTTTTCCTCTTCCTATTCTCTCCCCCATCCTGTTGGGGTAAGGGAGTAAGCCAGCAGCTGTGTGGAGCTTAGCTGCCGGCCAGGGTCAACCCACCATAGTTGTCCTTAACTATATTGCTGAAAAATTTCAATATGTTGGTTTTTCTTCTGAGTTTTATATAAATTGTTTTGGTTCGCTTTGGTTTGGGTTTTTTTTTTGTATTAATTGTTATAACTTTCCCTTTTTTGGTATATTCTATCATTCTGTCATAAACATATTTTTTCATATGTCAGTACAGATACAATATTAATATATCAATGCTTCATCATTTCAGTCATTTTAGTTTCAACATGACTAGGCTGAAATGATTTTTTATGAAAAGTCTTTGTTTATTTATTCTTGTTTAACACCTTAGATCTACAAATAATTGAATAATTTCTTCTCTAATGTGTGTCCTGATTAATTTTGATAACTTGATTTTGTGTCAAATTCCTTTAGCTCCTGTTTTCCACTTCTGTCTGGCCAAGTCAGCTCACCTACCATGAAGATTTGTTCTGCTTCTGTGTAGGAGCACATCTGAAGTGGGCTTTTTTTCTGGAGAAGTTGGAATAGTGTTCTCCGGGGGGGAGCAAACAAATACACAACAAAACAAACCACAAACAACACCCCCCCTCCATTTTCTCTCTTTTATCCAATTCAAACAAATGTTCATGATAACATGACAAAAAACCAACCCGGGCACAGGCTCTGTTGTAATCTAAAACCAAGAAAATGTTTTTTAAAATTTTCAGTTCCATAACTTCTGTGATTATATACACCTATAGCATACATAAAGCACTAAAAACAATCCACACTGACAGAATTGTAGATGTTTTACATCTCATAACTTAATGAAATATGAGTAGTCAGCTGAGAATATTGAAGCACTAGGAAATACAATTATTAAAAAAAACCACCATAATGTAGTGCAATGAAAACTCAAACTGCAGGTTTTGTTTTCCAATTAGAAGAAATACTTTATAAGTATTTATCAAGATCTGTGTTTAAGTGTTCATATTTTAAGCTCTTTGCAAAATGCCAGTTTGTCTTACATTATGCCAGTCATGAATATATTTTGTATCAGACCCATGGAGCCCAAGTTAATATGTCAATGATCGTAATCAAAGGCTTATTGAAGTCATTGGGAAATTATGGACTGATTCAATGTTTTGTGAAACATGTCTGTGAAATGTAGGAATGTCTCTCACGTTTAAAAAAAAACAAAAAACAAAAGAACAAAAAACCCAAAACACCTAACATTAAAAGTCAGTATTTCTTTATCTGTTGCTCATTAGTAGCTGACAGTAGCAGGTGTGCCACTATTTTGGTAAGATTGTCTATACTCCTCAGAATATACTTTAAAACTCAGTCATACACCACTTCTACGGCTTTTTTTCTTGTACTGGTTTCAGTCCTCAGGCTATAAGAGACTTCAGCCTTTGGTTTTAAACCTTTCCAAGGCTCAGAACATTATTAGCTCTTTTTGGTTTGTTTGCTTGTTTGTTCTCAGAAAAGCCCTATCATACCCAACTTCAATCTTTGTTTTTCAAAGAAAGGGATGAAATTGTGTTAGGTATTTTGCAGCAGATCCATTATTCAGAAAAGGTTGCTGTACTGCTTCCAGCTGAGCCAGAATACTGAGTCTACCTAGTGAAAATAAAATAATGCATAAAGATTTCCACAACGTACTACAGAAGGGTGCCTTACCTGGATGGACAGTATCACATCCTCAGGACTCTTCCTAATGATTCCTTCCACAGCCAGACTGGAAACCTAAGCTTCTTTAATATTCCAGCTTCATTATTCTCATTTTCTATAATTTAACAACTTCTCGTATTACACTTAATGGAAAAGTCATGCAATATTGAGCAGTAACTGCTGTTAATTTCCTGCTGTATATCATTTGCATTTTTTGTTGCTAGTGGAGAGTAATTAACATGCTCTAATTATCATACTGATTGTCTTCTTTAGCTTATGAGAATATAGTCATCTCAACCCTCGTTGATCTTACAATAGTACATTTTATCACCTTCAATAATAGTATCCAGGGATATACAAGGCTTAGTTTTTTACTGAGAAATGGTGTGATCTAACAGTAACAGGTTCCCTAAACGGTTCAATTTGGAACAGAATAATGTAAGTTTTTATAGTGCCTATCAAAAAATATAGAGGCCTGCTTCTGCAGTAGTACAATACCATCCTTTTTAGTGAGCAGAACTGCAATAGTGTTACCATTATCACCAAAAAAAAAAGTTTTCTTTTGTTCCATTCAGATGTCTGTGAACAGTTAAGATAGAAAACACATTCAGCTGGGAATATGCATACAAGCAATGATGAGTGTTTTTTTTCTTGCAAGAGTGCTTTTTAGGAGAATAGACATTTATCTATAAGAAAGATGCTTTCCTTAATCTCAAAGTTCTACCTAATCAAAGTCCTTAGTCAATTCAGGTTTGTCTACAGCTACCTTATAAAAAAGTGCTGCAGATAGGAAAATTTAAGTGAAATCAAGTCATCTGTTGGAATGCTCTCTACAAGAACACTGAGGCTTTGGGGTTTTGAAAAGAGAAGAAACATCAAGTACAAAGAAATGCAATTACACATATAAATAGATCATATTGTTTTCACAAGATCAAGTCAAACAATTGGTGATATTCAAATGGGAGATTTTGTATGAGTCTATTCTGCATTTATTTAAGCATAATCATTTAGACTAAAAGACACAGATTTCAGCAGTCTGTGTTGTGTCTTAATACTTCCTGGGAGTCAGAATTTCATTTGCAGCAGATTCTTCCAGGGGATCAATAGCTACTGTGAAGATTTATGCCTTCATTGTAAATGCTCTCCATAAATGCTGAATGGATGTTATGTCTCTGGAAAAAGAGTGCCATATTTGGATTTTTTTTTCTCCTTTTCAGGACTATCCATGGTATTCTCTACTTTTAGAATGCCTGTAAGGATCTGCAGATGTAGAGGGACTGGGAATGCTGGTGTAGGAGTGGCACAAGCTGTGTCCTTTTTCTTATTTGTAATGGTAAAGTCTGTTTTGTATTACAGAACCCTTTTTCTGTGCAGACTCAGGGTAGCTGCACTCAGAAGTGACTAAAGTACCATTTGTGACTGATACTAAAGACCAATAGCTGTTAAGAGAGAAACAAAGTAAAGCAATCCCAAACTTCCTAAGCAGGAATTTACTATGTTTTCCATTCTCATGGTATGTAATTATACAGTGTAGAGAAAAGACCCATAGTACTGTTAACAGCACAAGAAGCTGAAGTAATCTGCAGCAAAATCACAGAAGACATATCATATTGCATCAGTAGCAGAAGATGGATAGACATCACACACATCCAGAAAATATCTGACCGTGAGCACATAAATAACTGCAGTTTGTGTTGTTGTTTGTTTGGGTTTTTTAAAATTTATTGTAGCATTAAGTATAGGGGTCAAATATTATTTGACCATATTGTTCTGGATGCTATGAAAATATGTAGAAAGACATGGTAACTGCTAATTGATCAAATGCAAAATGAAGAACCAACTAGACTAACTAATTTACTGAGAACCTGATTACTTCAATGAATGGAAAATTCAGGATCAGAGAATGAATAGAAAACAGTAGTGCTTATTAACACTTAGAATTCTAGAAGAAAGACATAGTCTTTGCTTGATTTCCTTTTTTTTTTTTTTTTCCATTTTTTTTTAATCCTTTCTCATCTCATTTCAGTCCTTCTTTCTCCTGCAATATTATATTTGGGGTTAAGGAAGAAGTGGTGAGTCATTCAATTGAGGCATCTGCTCCAGGACTCCATCGAAAGGCTCAGTATGGTCTTTCGAGTTCTGGTGATTCATAGAAGTGTTATACTTCTCGATATTTTCTTTTTGGGTTCTAAATACAAATATGTAAAGCAAAGAATAAGTACAATGTCTTTTGGAAGAATAGGAAAGAGGTGACATCAAAAATAACCCTAGATATTAACCCAGAGAGACATGTGATCTTTTAAATTCTGAGCAGAAAGCAATATGTATGGTTTCTTTTCTGAATCAGAATGTTTAGCTAATAGCTGTCATATCAAAGCAGAAAATCACTCACTCCTAAGTAGGTTTATTAGTCAGTGTACTATATTATTCATGCTTTATTTGCACTGAAGTTAGCATTTTTTAAATCCTGTTGGTCAGTGTATAATAGTTTATTTTTAAGAGTTGTAACTTTCGTTCTTTGCTATTGACTAAAACACCTTTGATTTCAGACCTTCTGAGTCCTCACTAAAAAGAGGGCATCTGGGAGTCTTACAATAGCAATTTCTTTTCTCCTGCCCAGTCATTCAACTTAAAACAAACAAACAAACAAATAAACAAACCAAACAAAAAACCCAAATCATATCAAACCAAACCAAATGAAAACAAACTCCTTATAAATTTTCTCAATAATAGGTATGAAGATGTTACAGCCATCTAACTTCTCAATGACCATCTTTAAGATGTATCTCTCTTGAATTTATGTGGTTGAAAGTTTCTCACTTAAGATGAATTATTTAGTTCAAACTAACTGTACAGTTAATACAAACAAGTATCTCCAAAGTTTGACTCATTTCTCTATTCTAGGAATTGGCCTCATCTCCTATCTTATAACTGTCTTTTTTTAAAGGTGATTAATTACATTTCTTGTTAGTCCATCATTTTTATCTTTTTTTAGTCATTGCTCATCATGCTTTATTCACTGGGTTAACCTAAATGATTTTCTGTCTCAGTGCTTCCTTCCCCAAATTCCAGTGAGAGGACTAGCCACCATCCTAGCAAACTAACTACTGAGGGACTTGGGTCTTTTTAGTCTGGAGAAGAGAAGACTCAGAGGGGATCTCATCAATGCTTACAAATACTTAAAGGGAGGGTGCTGGGAGGATGGGACCAGTCTTTTTGCAGTGGTACCCAGTGATAAGACAAGAGGTAATGGGCACAAACTTGACCATATGAAGTTCCATCTCAACATGAGGAGCAACTTCTTTCCTTTGAGGGCGGCAGAGCACTGGAACAGGCTGCTCAGAGAGGTGGTGGAGTCTCCAACTCTGGAGACATTCAAAACGTGCCTGGATGCCATCCTGTGCAACCTGTTGTAGGTGTCCCTGCTCTGGCAGGGGGGTTGGACTAGATGATCTCCAGAGGTCCTTTCCAATCCCTATGATTCTGTGATTCTGTGATTCTCTGAGTGCTGTATAGCTAATGAGCAGTGTAGCCAAAAGGAGCTGTAAGAACGGGGCTAAAAAGCCTAAACTAACCCTTTTCGTGCTCATGCACAGCTCATTCTGGTTCCAGCGGAGGCTAGAATTTTTCCACAGGTCTCAGGAACTATAGCTGCATACAGTTATTTCTCATGTGAATAAAGGCACTGATTTTCCCTTTTTTCTCCTTCAGGTTCCAGGGAGAGCAACATGGAGCAGAAGATCCTGTGTCAGTAGGTCAGAGGCCCTGAATTAGCTGCAAAGATTGTGCTTCATCCTTTACTGCCTTGTGACCTACTTAGTAACTTGTCAAGGACTGATTTAATTACATAAACTTAGACAGCTGTCAGTTCGGTCCAATGTCTCTAATATGTGTTGCCCTCCAAATGTTTTGCCAATAATACTATAATTGCCATTCCTAGTCTATAAAGGAGATTTCAGCATACTGAATTCTATATAAAAATCTGTCTCAATAACAAAGGATGTTTTACAGTTAATATCCTTTAAGATTATGAAACGGTTCCCTAGTACGGACTACTGGCCAAATTAATTTCCTAGAGGACTACAGATTAAACACAAATCATGGTTTCGAATGTGAAAAGTCATGTTGTTCAACCACAAAGCTACAGTTCAAAATGTGACTTTATGACTTCTACCACTTCTTTCTGCTCTGAATTATTCATAAAGTTAATATTTTATTACCATAAGTCTTCTTACCCTTTAAATGTAGAAAACAAAATTTGGGTGCTTATGTGAATAAAAGTAATTTTAAAGAGTAATATAATAAACCTAACATTCCCAGGGCACAAGGGAGAATAAAATATTAAGTTTTAAGTTGAATACAAATTCTCTCAATCCAAATATTTTTGAAAGTTAATAAAACTTTTCCTTCAAATTATTTGTGTAAATTTAACAGAATCACACAATAACTGAGGTTCAAGGGACCTACGGAGATGTCCAACCCCCTGCTCAAGCAGGGTCAACTAGAGCAAGTTGCTCAGTGCTGAGTCCAGTCAGGTTCTGAATTTCTCCAAGGATGCAAACACCACAACTTCTCTGGACAGCACAACCTGTTCCACTGTTTGACTGCCTTCACAGTAAAAAACAATTTAAATAGAATTTCCCAAATTACAGTCTGTGCCCATTGCTTCTTGCCCTTTTATCAGACACCACTGAGAAAAGTCTGCTTTCATCTTGTCTACTCCCCACCCCAGTCAGGTATTTGTATACATTGATTTTAACTGAACGTAAGTATGTATACTAAGGTATATATTTTTATAATATGAACAAATAAAATAATTTGTTTGGTGACTGTGGACTATTTTAACATTTTATTTCCTACAAGTTATTGGAGAAAGTTTGAGTATCTCTAACAGTAGTTAATTTTATAGATTAGCAAGACAAAATACAGTAGAGATGCACAGATTAAATAAATAGGTTTGGGGTTTTTTTATTGCTTGTTGGACTCGATGATCTTAAAGGTATTTTCCAACCTAAATGATTCTATGATTTTATGATTCTTCTTCACGAGGAATATGTCACCTTAAGAAGTTGTAGGGGAAAAAAATCCACAATGGTTTTCATAATTGCTATTATAGATTAAAAAGAATAAATAGAAATGTTTGCTTTGAATATAGAACTATTTCTTCCATGTAAGAATGCAGTGATATAATTATTAATGATTTAAAGACCTTGTTAATCTGAACCAAGATAATTTTAAGAGATATTGGAGCAAAACTTTATCACTGTATGTAAGTAAGAAAGAGATTATTTGGAAAAACAGAAATTATATAGATAAATAAACTTAAGTCAATATGTCCAAAATCAGATATGCCCAGGATTCTTGAAAGACTTCAATAATTAAATTACTGTAAAAATGTCCATCATTTTAAAAATGAACGTTTAGTATATATCCAGTATACTGCTATTAATACTGCTGTAGAAACTTCTAAGTGACCTTCCAACAGTGATGACACCAATGCCCAATTACTATTGATGACTACAGGATGAAAATTTCACCTCTAAACTTTTCTAACTGCTAAATGAGTTATAAATAGTAGTCCTATTAAGTGAGCAACCCAGTATTCAATTAATGGTTAATGATGCATAGGGAAATAACTTCAAACGCTCTAAAATGGACTTGAGATGATTTGCAAATTTCACATGAGACTTCTGAATATGAATTGTGACTAATGTCTAGTGATAATAATTCTATACTTTTCCATCCTGTACTCTGTTATATACAAAATGAATTCTGGAAAGGATCAGTTGAAGTAACTCACTGAATAGTCCCAGAATCCTCTGGAAGATTAAAATAAAAAAGTCACTGAAGTGTTTTGATTTCTTATAGAGTTTTTATTATCATGCAATCCTAAGTCTCTGAACACTTTTTATTACATTTTCTCAAAATTCATTCCATTCCTGAAGTCTACTCTGCTTACTTAAAAACACTTCTTTGATGAGTATTTGAATGTGTATTCAATGAAGGGGTTTGGGTTTTTTTAGGTGGAAAACCACAAAGAAATAATAGAATTATAAGAAAGGAGGTTGAAATGTCATTTGTTCCCTTCCTAATCCATGGCTTAAAGTAATAAATCTCATTTCTGAGAGAGAGTCTCTAGTATTTTGCAAAGCAGTGAGTGATGGACACATCACAACTTCTCTAAACCATTTCAGTGTTTCACTATAACTAGGATCACATAAAATCCATAGAATGTTTTCATAGAGGTTTTTTTTCTAATTTCTGACCTTGTTCAAATCCAATATAAATTTAGCCCATTATTCTTCATCTTCCTTATCATAAACATCACTTTCTTTATTGTAACTTTTGCATATTTTAATGTTGTTATTGTGTCTTCTCCCAGTCCTCTCTTTCATAAACTAGTAGCACTAGGTTAACCTTTTTTCTCTGGGTCTTGGTTCCTGGACCTTTCCTTATTCTTGATACTCTTAGACTGTATCTGGTTGGTTTGCATCCTTTGTAATATACTGCTTAATTCCTCCACGAGACAATCCAGTTGAGACATCACAAATACTAACAATCATGGAAAAGTGAATTCACCTACTGTGGAAAATGTATTCTTGTTTATACATACTGGTACTGCGACTGTCTTTTTTGCAATGTGACATTACTTTTCAAGTTCAGCTTAAGATCTGAAGTAATAACCCTAGGATTATTCTTGACAAAACTTTCTCTTGTTTGTTTCCCATTTTTTCAGGTTATTCCAGATGAAGCAAAGAGGTTTTTAAATTTTTATAATTGTATTGAATCATTATTTTTCAAACCATCGTACAGTTTCTGGCCTCTATTTTAATTTTGAATCGTATTACTTATTGGTATATTTAATCAGAACTTTGTCTATGTGATCATCAAAGTCCTATGAAATACTCAGTAGTCTTATAACCAAGACAGACCTTAGGAGGAGATTTCCTGGGAGACAGTAGGAAAAGTTCACTTTTATACCTCTGTTTCCTCTTCTGCGTGTATACTGTAGTATTACAGAACTTGTAATTGCACCAATACATGACTGACTTACATTATGGCTATGTCTACCATAAAATCATTATGAGAGACACTATTCCATTTTTGTAGGAGGTCATTTATGACTGCTTGCTTTGTTTCTATGCTTGATTACGAGAATGTAAGAAGGAAAAAATAAAATTAAAAAAAAAAACAAAAAACAAAACAAAACAAACCATAAAAGGAAGGAAATAAAAGAGAACATCATGGAGAGAAGAAACAAGAAACCCTTCCTACGATCTCAGCTGTGAACTGTGTTATCCTTTCCCCTACCATTCCTCCATCTGCTGTAATTTGTGAATTTTATGTCTAATTTTAGACTGCAAATGGCTCAACAGGACATGTGTTTTTGTAAGTAGCAAAAGCGATAGAATAGTTTCAGTCCCCATAAAAACAAACAAGATAAATTAATACATACCAGTATATGGTTTTAACAAGTATTAATGCTTTATAAGTTGAATAAAGGGTCATCTTTATCAGAAAATAGATCTATCCCTGAGCATAACTTATGATTGTCCAATTTGGTTATAGATTAACGATAATTGCTATAGAAGATCTTTAAGATTCTGAATCCATTAATCTAATGTTTTATATTTAATGAAATCGTCAGCAATTTTGGTTAAAAATGTAAGATCATTTAATAGCATTTGAGTCATCACTTCCCTGTTACCAATTTGGTATATAAATATTCCTTCCCTTCATCAGCAAGTCTGCAATTTTCTTTTTAAATTTTACCCACTATACTGTTAAGAACTTCTTAGTTAGAAAAAAATTGAGATAAAACTAGTGGAATATGTTTAACCCAGGAAACAATACAGTATTTACTCTCAGAACTTCTGAGTATATTATCAAATGGTAAACCCTTTTACAACCTTCTTATTATGGTTAATTTGGCAGAACACTTTGAATGTTAAATCTAGGACCGGAAATTAATTAAAAAAAAATCTTTTTGGGAATATCACTGTGTGCAAAAATATTTCATTTCCTTTAACAGGTAAAAGAATGCCTCTGTGATCAAGAACTGCATGATGGATATAGGGTGGTATATTCTAAAAGAGGGAAATATGTGACCTTTGGTATTGTTTGGCAAACAACTACACAATTCACTGCTCTGCACCAGTCATTGCAATTCTGACTGATTCCTGACCCTTGCTGTGGAGTCAGCAATGGCTTTAGAAGCAGTTACTGGATTATTCTCAGACATATATTCACATTTTAGATTGGATATTAAGAAAATTTTCTTCACTGAAAGGGTTGTCAAGCATTGGAACAGGCTGCCCAGGAAAGTGGTTGAGTTGCAATCCCTGGAGGTATTTAAAACATGGGTAGATGTGGCACTTAAGGAGATGGTTGAGTGGTGGACTGGCAGTGTTAGGTTAATGGTTGGACTTGATGACCTTAAAGGTCTCTTCCAACCTAAACAGTTCTATGATTCTATGATTTGTTTTATGTCAGCATTCAATGAGCGCCAGATTCTTTGGTTTCACTTTTCACGTCTGTTGAGTTCTGCCAATATAGCCTATAAAATGATACATCTGTGGGTGTTTCACTTAATGCACCAATAAACTATGTGAAGAGATCTTCCTGTTTCTGTTCTTCAGAGGTCTATTATCTTGTGCATTTCACAGGTTTCATTAACAAAGCTCTTTGGAGTACAGTTCACACTCAGATATCAGTTATAGGCTCACGTGCATGGTAATTGTTGTTGGGAAATGTTTCATAAAAAAGTGAAATTATTGTGGTGTTCTCAAGACACTGTCCAGAGCCACATGATTTTGCACATCACATAATAAAACCAAAGCAGTGCAGCTGCACAACCTCTGAAATTGCGCATACAAAAACACCTTGATCTAAAATACAGCAGACAGTATTCAGTTCACATTAATTGGAATTTTAAAGGAACCACCATCTCCTGAATATCAAAACATACAATTAATTGGCTAACTAAACAAATCTGATGTAAATACTAGACCTGAGGGTTTCATCTAACGTTGCAGAGCAGTGAAGCAGGGCAGTTGTCAGACAAAGATAGAAAATATGTGACACTATTCGTAGGGCAACTGATGGAGGGGTAGCAAAACTCCAGGTCTAAGAGACAGAGATGTTCTGTTTATGGCTCTATTCTCAGCCTTCAGCAATGGCAAAAGAATTTCTCCGAGCACTATCCTTGCAGACAGAACCAGGACAAAACAGTCTATTCAGCTACTCGGTAAAGAGTATGCATGCCTCACTATCTAGGTTCATTTTATGTTGAATTCTGTAATTCTGAGGGAGTGAAACTATGTGCATAGTGGTTCCCCTCAATGTCTGAGAAGGAAGGGAAAGAACTGGAAGCAAGCAATGTTGTCTTTGACAGCTCCCTGTAGCTTTGCATGCCATGGGGCTGCACACTGCATTTTGCTCTAGCAAGTTGAAGAAAGCACCTAGCAAGCCACCACAGCTCGTTTTCAGGGCTGGGGAATTCACTTGATCTCAGTTCCCTGAACTGCTAAGGGAGGACAGCACGTGGGGAGAAGAGCATTTAGCCACAAAAGGATGAAGATAGAAGAAATTAATACAACAAATTTGTATTTGTCTGTCTTGTGACAGACTTTGAGTTAGTCTTTCTATCAAGTTGATGGATGACTAAAGTTGTACTGAAAAGAGAAGAAGTCATATATTCAGAACTGAATTCCTTAGGCTTCCCTTAAAATGCCACACATGAGTACTGAAATCAGTATCTTAACTTTTACAACCCTAGGAACATCGAGAGCTTTCTCTAGAATCAAATTTCAGGCTGATTACAAGTAACTGTTTTGAAAATCTTGGCTTAGGGTTCTGCAAATTCCAGGTTTTGCTCTTTATGCTAGTTAGCTGAGGATCTGATATTGCCGCACAACAGTTGCAGGTGCTTTAGCCGTGGATGTTAAAGGAACAGAGGCCCATCTTCTAACAGCCAATGGCAGACAGTGCAATAGGTCAGATAAGTCCATCTAATGATTGCCACCTGCATAATCAGCAATCTATTAAGATTAATGAGGCTCTCATAGGATATTCTGTACTTCATCTGAGTACACATTAAAATCAGATTAATCAAAAAGGTCTATATATATCTTCTTTCATATTTTAAAATATGAAATTCAATCCTTATTTATTAAACTAATAAGTTTAATAATTATAATGATAAAGCTTTATGCAAATCAGTGTTTAATTTTGTTGATCATAGATTATTATGTGCTGAAAGAGAATCTCAGAAAGGGAAAAGTCAATTCTGAAAAAGCAATCCTAAGTCACATTATAAATGCGCAAAGTTCCCAGTCCAGTATTTCTGATTATTACTTTATATGTTGTCACCCAAGCTTATTCATAGTGTGGAGGTGCAGATGTGAGAGTCTTTGTATGAATTTGATCTTACCATTAGCTTTTCTACTTCACTTCTTTGTGCTGTTACAATTAATAACAGTGGTAGTAAAGGGAAAAGAGAATACAGGCTAAATTGCTGTTAGTATATAAAAGACTGAAAACAAGAAACTGTTGATTTGATTTATAAAATCAAAATTCTTACCAAATGCTGAATCAGTTTATGGTTCTGTCAAGTGACATTCATAGATATTAAGCAGAGAGCATAAGTGGAAATACAATGTTGCCATGCTGCTGTTACAGGCTACCCACAAATCTTAATACTAGAACATCAGAAATAATTATAAACAAACAGTCTGATTTTTGTTTGCTTGCTTGTTTTCATATACAATCAGCTATTTTGAAAGGGATTGTTCACCTTGTAACAGGAACTTCGCTTTGTAGAAGAAAGCAACGCTGAGACATCTGTTTGAGGTTTCATACGGTGAAATAGACTATGCTGGGGTTAGATTCAGAGAGGGAATTCAACACTCAAACTGTCAGCGCCCAGAGCTCACAGAGCCTCATTATTACAGTGATTGTGCTTTATAGTAATCCATCTAATATAGTTCTTACATTCCTTTGGTAACTTAACTTTTTAACAAGCTACTTTCCAAATCACTGTTACTTCTCATAAGGCACCTTTACTTTAGACCAAAACATATTCCTTGCAGATTGATGCACAGACCTGTATTAAAAAAAAACACCTAGTTTTTCAGGTGCTCTAAAATACACTACTTAATAGAGAGGGTATCAAAATTACAGATAAAATCACACTTTGTCACGTAAAACAAAGTCACTGGTGCTTTATGAGCAGAGAAGAAAATACTTCTGTATTGACACAGTCCTTATTTATGATGGGTTATAATTGTCTTTTCCTTTTTGCCACTTAAGGTCTTGTTTTACTGTATATGATTAATTTTGTTTCCCTACTCACTCTTATTTTGCTTGTTACATATTTTACTCACACTAAGTAATCAGAGAAACAATTTTGCCAGTCATCTTCTATGTTGTTCGGGGACTGTCTGACTACAAGAATCCCTGATGGTTGTCTTTTATTGGAAATAAAAAGTCTAAACGGGAATTTGTCTCCTATTTTCAGTGTTTGTCTTCCTAGTAGAGTTTATACAGTGCATCTGCTAACTTTTTCTCTGAACTTCCATCCTATCACCACATGCAGGAAATACAAGGCTTCCCGAGATCTCAGACCCCATTTCCCTGCTCCATGTAGTGTTATTAGTCTGCTTTGGCTCACCCCTTTAACAGGAGGGGTGCCTTCCCTCCCTTCCCTTGGCCCAAGGGGAAATATTAGTCCCTTTCCATTAAAAGAAAAAAAATAACCCTGCAATTGCACCAGCTCATCTAAAGCAGGAGAGCTCCTAGTGACGGAGATGAAGAGGAGGAACTCAGGGATCTTCCTCAAAGCCTGTGAAAGGTTGACAGAGCACCAGGGAAAGAAAAGAATAATTGTGGTAGGGTCCCATCAGCATGTACAGACCTGACTGTGTCTAATGGAAATACTGTTACTTGTGGTGGTGCTGGGTGAATGAAGCAAACAGTAATTGTTTACAGGCAGGCCTATTTGCATATGTTTCTTGAGAGCTCACTCAGGAAGCACTGGTCCTGTGAATCTCCACTCAAATATTTGCTCCTTTTTATCCTTGCTATGGTATAAAGAGACTTCAATGCATTATTGTTATGTCTGTTCATGTGATCTATTGGTATAAATTATTGATAATCGCTTATGAGCTATCTGAGATACTGATAAACCACTGTTTTTCTTAGAAAAATGAAGTATTTAAGCCTTTTTTTTTCTGTAAGAGTGTCTAAGTCTCACTAGACAAGTTCATTTCACCACTGGTTTTAGTGTATTAATTATCAAATATTTAGCTTGTTATAGAGACTTAGCTGGCATGTCTCATTGCGTTCTTTGATCATGTCCACCATTTGTCATACCATCTGGATGACTAAATAAATTGTGTTTATAGTCCATATACCAAAAAAAAACAATTAATAAAAACCAAAATGACTGATATTTGTTGTTGAAAAAGTGGTTAGAGGTTGTGGAACAGATCCACAATAATGTAGATCACTGTCACTTCATTTATTTCAACAAAATCACACTATTTTACCCTACCTAAGAATGTTACACATTTTTCTGTCATGTCCGCATGAGAAGCAGGGGTGCTGTATGCAAAATGTTTGTATACTTTTTACGGCCACTGATTTATTTTTTGTTTCCTATTTTACAAAGTAGTAAGTGGTTATCACTGAAGTATACTGCGTGTACATTTGAGAAATTAGTGTCATAAATTTTGTAACAGAGAGAAATCACATTAGTTTTGGGCATACCAAAAGCTAATTACTGGGTGCTTTTTACACCAAACACTACATGCATAGAACTGAAGGAAATGAGAGTGCAAAATACAGGGTGCTTCCAGAATAGGAGCATTTTCTAGGTTTAAACAGTTATAAGTTGTTTTTTCCCAAGGTCATTGAACCATTCAATAATGAAATCCATGTGTTTTATGCGTTCCCCTTTACTATATAGAACTGCTACACTATATGTCTGTGGAGCATATTCACTGTTAAGAAATTCCCTCACTTTGCATGAAACAGAATACTTTCTTACTTTTTTAGTTTTATCTCTGATTTCCAAAGAACACCTTGAACCATAAAGGTAAAGTAATGGCTTCCCTGCCATCATAGGAGTTTTGCTCCATTTTTCTCTACTCTGGCATTTCCTCTGTCTCAGTAGTCCTTCAAGCAGAGAGGCTTTGTGAAGAAGGAGCAACTCTTTCCCACTGTTGCTCACCCTCCAAATCTTTTCCCACAATCCATTCTGTACATGCCCTAAAGAAATGCCCATCCGCTCCCATATTCTCATCCTCCCCTGAACTTCCCCACCCTCCTCGCTCAAAAAAAGCATTTTTCCTAGTGTTAGCAGTTTGCTCCATGAGTTTTTCTGGACCCTGAGCCAAGAAAATATTGACACATCTTTGTAATTTTATTTCAATGGGCATCTTTATTAGCTTTGAGCTTATATCACGAGTAACAATTTGTTAGGCTAAAGCTCTGCATGATAAGCTTAGTATTGCTTAAGATAAAAAATAAGGTAAAACTATTTACTTCCATTGCTTGGACTCCTTTACCCATTTTTTTCCCCTGCAGTTGCCTGGTACTATGAAACATATTTCAGGAAGCTACGATGTAATTTTCTTTTTTATGTGTGTGGAGTTTGTGATCTTGGAGGTTGAGCTCCTTCAAGATAAGATCCAGTACAGGAATTGCAGAGCTTGCACAATTTTATTTTACACTCATATCTATTGCTGACACAAACTATAATTCAAATGCATAGCCAAGTCCATCCACGAACAATAAATAAAGAATGTTAAAGATAAAAACACTACAGTGAGCACATACCTTTTACCCTTATAAAAAAAAAAAATAAACAAAAAAAAAAAAAAAAAAAAAAAAAAAAAAAAACCCCCAAAAGACGCAAAACCTGATAAGGAAATCTAGGAGGGTCATTCTGTCCTTATAGAAAAGTAAGTGACAATTTGTTTAGTGATATTTTATATTTAATGAAGCTATCTTTAAGGGCTTCACCCAGGTCCCTAAAATACCCTCTGCTATTTTTAGCTCTCATTCATCATGCTGATAAGCTTTAAGCTTCTCTAGCATAAATTAAGTTGTTCTTTACTTTGCAGGTCACCTGACTGTGAACGGCACAATATGCTTCCAGTCCAACTACTTTAGTTATACAGTTTCAGGCAATTTATGGGCCATATGCAAAGACTGAATTTATGTCTTGAGATATTTTTCTAGAAGAGGTATAATAGGAACAGGTGCAGCAAATACTGATCGCAAAGGTGGCTTTAAGCCACCTCTCTCTCCTGTTCTCCAACAACACTGATTTAACTTAGGCAACCTGGGAAACTACTTTCAGTTATATTTATAATTCTTCTGTGTCTTCTGTGCAAAAGCCAGAACATCTACAGCAATTTATATATGATCTCATACGTCTTTGACATATTTCCTTTTCTACTTGTGCATAGTCATTCCCTTTATGCCAAGGCTAGCAGGGCATTAGTGTAATACAACAGTCTGCAAAGGACATTCCAGAGCAATTCTCTTGTATTTTTCAGGCCATTTAGGCTGAAATATGTGGTCAGGGTGGTGTTAGACCGCTAACTAGATTATCCTGGTTTTGCTTGTCCGCTGTATATGACTGTGTGAAACAGTGAAAACCTGCTTGAATTGAAAATACTTGGAGGAGGATGGTGTCATGCTACACCAGTTTGTATAAGATGGCAATATAGGATGATTTTTTGATTAAAATCCTGGACAGATTTATAGTGATGTTGGATTTGGACACACCTAATAGTTTGGAAAGCTTTACTTATAGCTATGAGATAATCAACCCTGATAAAAACCTTCCCATAAGAGTGCAGCTAGGTGCCAACTGAGTTCTTAAGACACAGAAAAACCATCAAATAGATTTCTCTTTCTTTTTCTCACTGTTGATCACTGAATCATAGTCTTGAATTTGTAAGGGAGTTCTATATGCCAGACACCTTCAGCACCTGAATTTTCTTTGCAGTAATAGTAGAAAAGAATGCAAGATATCTTCAAAATCATCCAGCGAGTGACATCAAGCTTGACACTTTGAAAATCCTGCTATGCTATCTTCAACAAGAAGACTATGTAAGGTGAAGTAAAAACAGATACAAATCCCAAATCCCTTTAACATTTATCTTTTCATAGGGTATTTCTTATCTTTTTTTTTTTNACTTCACTGAAGTTTTACTAGCTTTCTGTGGAATAACTGCATATGGAAAACTAAAGTTGTTTGGGGTTGTGTTTGTTGTTTTGGGTTTTTTTTATTTTTTTTTTTTTTTTTTTTTTTTTTTGTGGGGAGGGAAGCTGCATTTATACCATTTTGTATTTTAACAGCTTAAGTACTTGTTGATATATCATGGTAGAATCATTGTTTACTGCATGTAAAAGTTTTGCAGATGAGATGCATTTAACCCAACTTTTGTCATGTAAAAGCTACATGCCTGCTGTAAGATTCATCTATGTCTGGGAAGGAATAGATACCTCCAAATCCCATTTAGTCCTGTTTGGGTTTGACTCCCATTTTAAAATACAACAATTCACCTCTGAAGATTTGAGCCTCTCTTCACTGATTGTACATGTATCCCGATGAAGGATACCATTGGACTAGAGGTCTAGTCCTCAGAAAGATGAAAAATAAATCCCATTCCGTGTATGTTTCTGGATAGATAAATGCAAATCAACAGTTCAGCTGTGCCCAAATGCTGGCTGGAAAAATATGAATGTCTGCAAAAATAAAACAAGTTTTTGTCATTTTTTTTTTTAAACTTTTCCCTTTTATTGGGAAGATTTTTTCAGAGGGAATTTAGTGAAAATATGTTTAAAGTAAAAAGAACTGGTAATGGAGATGAGCAATTTTTTTCTAATACTTTTCTATTAGGCAACATTGAATCAAACAAATTAAATGTGTGCTATACTGTTGCAATTCCTTTAGAAAAAAAGTCTGAAGATAATAATTTTGTATAGTTAAAATACCAAGTTTTAGCATGCTGAGTTTATCGTTCCAGTTATTTGTTATTTATTTATTTATTGTTATTTGTTGTTTTCATGTAAGTAAATAAGTACAAAATATTGTACTATTAAAGTCAAATTAAGTCAAATTTTTTGAGTATCCTCAGAAATCATTCAGAGTATCTAATTTCATGGGGCATTCTGAATGTGGATATTTTGTTCTAATTTGAAATAAAGAATAATTTCAAAACAGTAGAATTTCCCTCAAAATGGACAATGTAATCTGTTTTACTTCAATAATTCAGTATATATTTTCTAGGTAATTAATTTTTTTTTCATTTTATTTAGTTTTCTTATAATTTCTTCTCTCATTTTATTTCATGAACGTTCCAAAGTATGACTATTATAATCCTTCCAACAGATTTTTCCCAACATACTAGTTTTCTCTATCTCTGTTGAGTTTGATAGCATAGTTTTTATCCTTGAAACTTATTCAAAAGGTGTCCTCCTTGATAATAAAAGAATGCGTTTATGTTAAACAGGTAGTTTATATGTCTCACAGAAATATTGTCACTGTATATTTCAACTCATAAAAGGAGCAACAGGCAGATCTTACTAAAAAAAATATTTGCCAGAGTTAAATTCTTTTGGAGAAAAAAAAAGAATTCTGGGAAGATGCTGACTCTTCTGTATGGTTTCAAATATACATGCCCTATACCTTAAATGGTTGTTTCTATGACAAAATAAAGTTAATATATACGCATGCATGTTTACTACATGTATTGAAGCACAAATTTATTTAAAATTAGTTGAAATTGATTTAATGAATAAACAAAAAATAACTAACAACATGCAATATCTGTTTAATCATTTAAAGTTGTTGGATTAATTGTATTGTTTAAAAATACAGTTTCCTTTCACTAAGTTATTTTTCTTTTTCAAGCACGCAACATACAGACATTGATCTTTTACTGTGATCCATTAACAATGTAAATGAGAGTTTGACATCTCTAATTTGGATCATCCTTTTCCTCTGGGGTTTTGTATTTGGGGGTTCCTTCCTCTTTTTCCTTGGTTCTATTTGGGGTTGCTTTTTATATATGGGATAATAATGGAATTTTCAGAGTTGGAAGGGACCTCTAGAGATCATGTAGTCCAACTCCCCTGCTGACGCAGGAATGCCTAGAGCACGTTACTCAGGACTGCGTCCAGGTGGGTCTTGAAAATCTCCAGAGAAGGGGACTCCACCACCTCCCTGGGCAGCCTGTTCCAGTGCTCTGTCACCCTCACCGTAAAGGAGTTTTTTCTTATGTTTGAATGGAACTTCCTATGTTCCAGCTTGTGCCCGTTGCCCCTCGCCCTGTGGCTGGGAACCACTGAAAAGAGTCTGGCTCACATACCATATATTCACTGACCTGTAAATTCCCTGTTTTGTGATAGCCATTCCATACCTGGTTTGTTTTGCGATTGTTGGATTTCTTTGCTATTCTTAAGGCTTGTTTTACCCAGCTCCCAAGACTTTCTTCCCTTAATGACCAGTACCTTTCCATTGGAGACTTGTGTCATCTCTGTTGTCAACCTGTGCTTACACACTTAATGCTCATCCTGTCATCTTGTGCCTGTGCTTTTTGGGGAAGGCTGTTAAAATCCCTTGGTGGTTTTGGCTGGGATACAGTTAATTTTCTTCATAGTAGCTAGTTTGGGGCCATGTTTTGGATTTGTGCTGAAAACAGTATTGATAATACTGGGATGTTTTCATTATTGCTGAGCAGTGCTTACACAGCATCAAGGCCTTTTCTGCTCCTCACACCACCCCACCAGCAAGTAGGCTGGGAGTGCACAAAAAGGTGGGAGGGGACACAGCCGGGACAGCTGACCCCAGCTGACTAAAGGGATATTCCATACCGTATGACATTATACTCAGCAATATAAAGCTGCGGGAAGAAGAAGGAAGTGGGCAAGTTTGGGGTTATGGTGTTTGTCTTCCCAAGTAATTGTTACATGTGATGGAGCCCTGCTTTCCTGGAGATGGCCGAACACCTGCCTGCCGAGGGGACGTAGTGAATGAATTCCTTGTTTTGCTTTGCTTGTGTGTGCAGCTTTTGCTTTCCCTATCAAACTGTCTTTATCTCAACCCATGAGTTTTCTCACTTACTCTTCTGATTGTCTCCCCCATCCCACCAGGGAGGGAGTGAGCGAGCAGTTGTGTGGTGCTTAGTTGCCAGCTGGGGTTAAACCACAACAAATATCTAATCTTTTAATATCACAGCAAGGCCACACATCTTTGTTCCAGGGTCACTGAAAAGTTCACTCTACATAGACAATGATTCAGTGGAAAATGTGCACGTATCTATAGATACATTTAAATATAACTTTTTGGTAACTACTTCCTATTAACATTTGCCAGTTACAGTAAATACACTGGCAGCCAGTCAAAATCTCTTCACATAGAGAATCTAGAACTTCTGACAAAGCTAGGAACCTTATTCAAGAGATGTAAACCCTTCCCTGGTGTGAGAAGAGAGTGATGGTTCTTGGCCTCAGTAGTTATTTTTTTAAGAAATACCGTCCTCAGCAGCTGTCAGAGCCCTAATCGAGATCCCTCGTCTTTCATAGGATTTCATTCATGTCGAACTTGAATTATTAACCCGAGTTATGAGCAAATGTGCATCAACAATAAGGCAATCTGAAGGAGGTATTTATTTCTATACAGTTATCACTTATGCCCAGACTTTAGGATTTAAAGCCACCTCTTTGCTGAATCTATGTTAGTTCAATGATAGCACATGTGCAAAAAATTTGGTTAAGGTTTTCAACCGCTTCCAGAAAAGAACTTGTTCAGAGTTATAAGACTGCCTTCACCTGACTGGGAAGCCTTGCTCTCAGTCTCCTCTGTTGAATGCCTCTTTTGGGCTGCTCAATAACAGAAAAGTATTGATAAACTGGAGGACGGCTGTTGAAGGACCACCAGAATGGTCAATACTTGGAGCACTTGTCTTGTGAGGAGAGGCTTCAACATAGACACCTCTGGGAGGACCTGACAGGAACCCCTGATGCTTACAGGGAGGATGTTGAAGAGACGGACCCAGGGTCTTCATAGTGGCGCATACATATTTCTAATACACGATGAACCTGACTGGCATATACATTACAGTACAGTGTGGCAGGCTGGCACACACAGCAAAGTAACTGTGTGTAAAGGTGTTTTTAATGGTAATATCAGGAGAATAAAAACATCTTCTGAAATGTCATTTTGAAAATCTGTTATTAAATTTCTTAACCAAGTCTTGTCCAAGTACTACTGGAAACACATGCTAAAACATATCTGTATGTATAAAAATGATTAATGTTCCAAAATCGTACTGCTAGTTTTATGCCTGTTCATGATGATCAGAGATGTGTAATTTTTTCCCAAGGAACTTTCTTGAACTAGTTACTATTTAGTATCCTGAATAATTCTCTTCCTGCCTTTTTTTTTTTTT
>VYXH01012156.1:437606-458053 GCA_013397275.1 Burhinus bistriatus
TTTTTGAGCTAGTGCCATAGAATTAATACTCAGTTCTATTTAGTCAGTGAATTAAATTTACAGAGGGTTAGGTTTCTTATCTACTATGAAAATGATTTAGACAGAACTAGCTACTAACATATTGAAACTCAGAAGTTACTAGTCTGGAAAAAGAAATGAGATGCAAAGTTTCTCCAGAGGCTCTTAATTATAAGTGAATATTATCTACATAGGGTAAAAGAGAGGAAGAGATAGGTGTCACTTAAAATCTCTGTGACACAAAATCTGGCAAGCATTCAAGTGTTCAGCCAGGTGCCAGAAAGTGATTGGCAATCTTAAGTGCAAGCTTTATGACCTTGACAAAAGATAAAACAATAAAGAAAAAGCAAAACCAACATCACAACCTTATGATTCTCTCGTGCCATCAAGAAAGAAGAAAAGAAACATCATCTGGTAAATTCAGACCTTTCAACTTCTATGTTTATTGAGGACTACTTCCAACAAATGTTTCTGAAGACACATTTTATCACCACATTATCATATATTGTAGGGGGAAAATTATAATTAGCTACTTAACATCTTTGGCAGATGTGTATGAGAACATTTTAAATGACTATATAAAATTTTCAGCATTAAAACCATATTCTGTCTCAAATATAATTTGTTTCATTTTTCTGTTTAATGAAGTGTAAAACAGTGAAAAATTGTAGAATTCTTTGTAAAGAGTGTTCATATTATTTGTATAATGCAGTTGGTGAATTAACTGTGTTTCAAAAAGCAAATGAGTTGATAGGATGGAAATGTAATTTGCAGTTTAAAGATCAAAAAGCAAAGCAATAACATGGCACCACTGATACTTAATTAAATTAGCGTGCATTTCACTTAAAGAGGCAGCTTCAATGCTTCAGCACCAGTAACCCTCTTAGCAAGCCCAGTACAGTGGACATGTACTGAGGCACTTAAAATATGGAGATGACAGGCTCATCTCCACAGGGAACTGCTCGTGCACACACAGAGCTCCACTGCCATTATCAGGGTCTAGGAGTCAGAAGGACAAACAGACAAAAAATAGTAAAGTCAGTAAAAGGATTGGGACTTGGCAGCTTCAACTTTATCACTCTTTTAGCAGAGATAAATACAGGATATGAGGAAGGAAGTACAGTTTTGTTTAGGCTATGCCCTATTCTTTTTAATCTGGACTTCAGAAGACAAATTGTGACGGTAAACATATTACTTGCATTATAGAAAATAAAATGTGAACTGATGAAACTGCATAAATTCTAGTAGATTTTAATGAACAGCCATGTCCTCATGTACTTTCACTTATTGTGAAATTAAGATTCCCTCATGCAACTTACAGGTTTCATTAGCAACATACAACAATTTAAGATTTGTTACTTAAAAGGGTCCCCACTTGGTATAACAAAATAAATGTAATTCAGGAGAAGGCATTTTTTCTGTGTGTGCTAGTGATGGGACTAGAGCTACAGAAAAACCCTAGCATGAAGTGAAAATGAGTTAGAAGCTGATATTAAAAGGGAGCTTCTTGTTGATATGAAGCACTTTTGACTTTTGAAAACTGAAAGCTGCTTATCATAGCCATCAGCGGAGGAGGAGACTGAGCCATGAAGAAGAAATCAGGAAGACAAACTGGGTTCCTTGAAAGCTGTTAAGTAAAAGTCACATGTCATGTAGAGGAACAAATAGACATATTATGCAAAAAAATTAGTATTCTTTTCTCAGATGAATGAGAATTTTATTTTTTAACAACAGCAAAAAATTATTTCAGTTATCCCAAACATCTAATTTAATAACTAAGCTATTCCTAAAAAAGGAATTCTGTTGTTCTCCAAGTATCATGGAAGGTGTATTAGTAAGAATTATCTAAAACTGAGTAAATGTTCAGGCAAGATGATAGCAACCTACCTTTATTAAGAACAGTGCAATACCTTTCTTAACAAACATTTTTGCTGTCATGACAGATACACTCCGATAGAAGGATTCTTTCTTTTTGCTCCCTTTTTCTGGAGTTTCTGGAAAAATAGAGCCTGATCCCATTTCTAGGCTGTAATGCTTTCATAAGCCTGCTAAAAGTTTAACTGCTTTGAATGGTTATAATAGCAATTCTTTTGGGTAATGTTTCAGTTTGCATGCTTAGGAGGACAGCATTAATGCAGAGATAGTGTTTCCTATGATGGCCTACAGACTGTGTCTCTGATGCAGTGTTCGAAAGGCAATGTTTGTAAGCCTCGAGAGTGGCTGCTGAAAAGCATGCAGTCTCTCAGACATGTAACCAAACATGAGGATACCATTTTATTTTAAAGCTCTTCTTTCCCCCAAAATCATATTGGCAATGTACACAGTGTTCATATTACTTATCCACCACATACCCACTAGCTGCATTCCCAAGGGTGAATTAGAATCAAATGTATTTAAATTAGAGACAAAAAAAAAATCAATGTAGAAATGCATTTTCTCCTGGGCTTTATTAGAGAAAGATGCAAAGATATTCTTTATGCCTTTAAAAATGCTGTCACTATTAACAACATGACTAGCTAAAAGTGTCATAAAACTGTAACAACAATCTCATTTCCAATCTATAGAACAAATAAGCTTAGTTACTAAGGAAAAAATATATCCCCCAGAGGAAAACTGTATGGAAGTGGTAAAGTAATTTCATAACTGTGAAAAGGCCGAACATTGATTCCCTGAGAGTTCATGCTTTGTTTGCTGCTGCACAGATGATAGCAATGGATTCCTTTCACTCAGAGCCAGTAAACAAAAAGGCCAATCCATCAGCTTACGTGTATTTAACTCAGAGAGGGAATTTGAACCCGTTTGTCCTTAGACAAAGACTTACCCTTCATAAAAGAGGAAAATGCTACTGTGGCTTCAAGGAGAAAGATTCCAGAATGGCTATTAACCTCTGCACTTCTATCCAAATTTATAACAGAAAATTAAAAAAAATGAAATGGCTTTAATGCAGCCTGGCATGATTTTCTTCTATGATACAAAGAAGCCACTCAAAGGCCACTTTGAAGTCACACTGTCTGTTCCAAGATGCTCCCCACGCTTACTAAAAAACAGTCTCTACTCTGAGACACCCGAATGTCAAGTGAGTGAATAGATAACATTACATGTTTTTTAGTACAAAATCACAAATTTGAACAAGAAACATTTGAATGAATATTTTGTCATTTGGGTTATTAGCCTTTCATATCTTTTCATACTTTATCTTGTATACTTTTAATGGTATGAAGTACATGTGTTATGTTTAATTTAGTCTTTATGTTAAAGTCTCTATGGTTAAAACGACTTGTCTTTGTGAGAGATCCAGTATATATTTTGTCACAGAAAGTGTAGAAAAAAAATAGTAGTAATATTAGAAATCAAATACCAACAGTCTGAATACTTCCACTAAATAAGGCCAAAAATTACATTTCTATTGCTCAAATGTTTTTCATTTGCTGAAGAAAAAGGAGACCATCTGCTGAGGAAGTGATGGCAGAGTAACATTAGGAACTTCTTGAAGTATAGTAATGTTACAATGTCAATCTGCTTTATATTGATGTACAGGTCACGTTTCACATAACAGTTTTCTCTAGTTTTGTCTTTTCTTACAATGCATTCACTTTACATCCACTTCCTGCCTTCTCTTAACCACTCCTGTATCCTTCTTGTCCCACTTAGAATTACAGGCAGCCATGGTATCAGGGCTGGAAGGAGACAGATTGTATAGGAATAAGAAGTGAATGGAAATCTGGGGTGTTTTGACAAACTAAGTCGTAACTTATAGAAGTGGTGTTATAATTACTGCATGATCTGCATAAACATGACAGACTTGAGCATCTATTTATGGCTAGCTTTATTCAGAAAAGCACATAAAGTTTACATTATTCTTTCAGTTCCAATCTCTGCAGTATATTTCCAACTTCTGTGAATGCTTTTTGTTTTGCACATAGCTTTCATATGCTTAAGAATTATACATAAGATATCACTAATATGATAAAAATAATTTCCATACTAATAAATCTTGTTGATTAGGAGACTAAGCGAAGAATGGAAATTACATATCTATATGAAAAATTATATCTATTCCTGCTTTCTATTCAAAAGATTAAAAATCTTAATCTGATTTCAAAACCTCTACCTTTCAGAGTGGCTGGATTCAGCAACTGCTAACAGTCTATAGGGCCTTTTTGCAGAACATTAACACTATCTGTTGACCTCTTCAGTAGCAGACATAAAATTATCTGGAATTCCAGTTCTTGCTGTTAAGTTGTCCACATCAAAATGTTCATGCCTATGGCAATCTTAGCAGCCAGATCAGGTAATAAATGGGCCATAAAATATACTAACATATCTTAGATAGGTCTTTTGCAGACAAAAAGAGAGGAAAAGAAAAAGGCAAGGCACTTTCAAGATTATTAATGATGAAACGATGAAGATATGAGCAAGACACACTGCATTTGCCCATGCTGTATTTGATCCAAAACCTTTACTATACATAAACATTTTAGGTTTAATTCTACTATTAAAAACTTTTTACCAGCAAATACGGAATATAGTCTCTTGGTAACTAATTGGAAACTTTCTATTCAACACTGAGAAAAGGGCAGGGCGCCAATCATTTAGCCTTAAAAAAATCTTAACGTGCTTTATAAAAATGTGGGTTTGGACTGAGACGGCCCGAAGTGCTTAGACTCATTTATCAAATCTTGTGGTCAGTGTGTTTAAGAAATGCATTTTATCCCTTAATCCTTTGTGCTTTTATTTTGTGTAGTATTTATATTCTCGGGGGAGGGTGGGTGGGTGGCTTTGGTTTTTGTTGTTGTTGTTAACATTGCCTACTTCTAGTTACTTATTTTTTAGCATTGTAAAATCTGTATCAAATATGAATTTAGAAAAGAGTATTGATATTCACTCTAATTATTTATAAAAATGCATCAGAAGTTCAAAACATGACAGAGATATAAACATTCAAAACAAAAATTGAAAAGTTACAATGTTTTTATTTATGAGTTTAATTACTCTGTACAAGGCTAATTACTTCCAAATAAGGAAAATCTTACATAACATTTCAGAATTAATGAAGCACCCGAAATAGTAGTTATCTTTAAAAGCACTTGTCACCGCTTGGAAGCAGAGAAACAAGATATAATGTTCAATTGTTGAAATTCTACAAGAAAAATTTCCTGTCGTTTATTCCTCTTTGCATGCCTACATGAGACCCAGCTGATGCTCAAAATGATAAAAAGCTCTCTAGCCTACAATGCTAGAAGTTAATTAAACATTTTTTACAGCATCTCAAAGATAAATGGAGTTATGTAGTAGTAAAAAATTTTCAATGAATCCATTGGAATGGTAGTTTTCCTGTTCATTTCTTGCATGGTCTCTAATCTTGGTTTCAGAAAGAGAGATACACTGAAACAACCCCTGTCAGTATCTGAGAATAGTAAGGAGTTTTAGGCTTCCAAAAAAATTTTCAAGGACATCAGTTTTCACTTTCTGCAGTGTAAAGGTTGTTGATAAAAGGCTGTGAATAGCTAACACTTTTTGCTAAAATACCTTTATTCCCTCAGAGTCTGAAATGACAGCTGTACAAATGGGGTTACAGCAACCTTATATATATTTTACAGGTGGTCATCTTTCTCTAGCATTTAACTCAGAAGAAATGAGCTGTGATTCATAACTTTATTAACTCTAATAGAAATTTTGCTATTGAAGATAGGTTGGAAGGATGGCTCATAGTCAAAACATTAGGCTAATAAAGATGCAATATGTTACAGTAAATTAGCAACATTTTTTACCTTCTTTCATTAGATAGTTTTTATCCACAGGTAGCAAATTTCATGTCATGCTTCATGAGAAACTTTGGAATCAGGTAAGAAAATGTACCTTTTTTTAATTAGTCAGGCATCTCTTAGACTACCAGTTTTTCTAGAATCTCTCTCCTGATATTTGTGTAGCACTTAGTACAATATAGACATGGCATTGCTTGGTTCCCTCAGATACAGTTGTGATAATGAAAATCTGTCTCCAGACTTAGACATGAAGCCGATAATGTGTTCTCCAAAGGCTACAATCTTTGAATTTTGTTTCTTTTTTTCTTTTGATTTTTTTTTAATTTTAAAAATTATTCAGTGAATGTTTTGTAACTTATATTTTTTTATTTTAATTGCCATATCAAAAGTGCATAGTTCTAATATTAAATCTGGGAATTAATTCATTGGAGAGAAAGACCTGCTGAAATGAATGAGAATATTCAATGTGGATAAAACTGTTGAAGCCTTCATTAAAAAGGAATACTACTTTTAAGAGCAATGAAAATTTGTCAATAACTATCAGTTTTAGATGGTGTTAAAAATACACTCTTTCAGTGGTAGTTCTTGTGAAAGTCATATAGTTGTTGCCACTGATAATGTTGATAAAAGGGACAACCAAAGAAAAAATTAACAAAAAAGAAATCAAATCAATGATGTCATCATGATCATTGGCTGGCTGACATGATGACAAATTTACCTGCATGGGCACAGAGAAGAGTGAAACTCACAAAGTAACATGCCAGACTCAGTTTCATTTATACTTACCTAATGGTCAAGTTTGATTCAGACAGCCTGCGTTTAAAGTCAAGTGCCTAGGTTAAACTGCACAGTGGACCATAAATATTCTGGGTTGCTTCACTCACTCTCAGCATACAAATAAATGGATCCCCTACAGTGACATGTGTGAAGGAAGCTAGGGATGGACAAACCTGTGTGGTTTTGGATGCCAGCCTTAGCAAGAGCCCAGAAAGCAGGTATAACAGGTATAGCAGTCCCTCAATCATTCAAGTTAGTTCTTTAAAAAAGAATAGATATAATATTTTTTTAAGAGAGTCAAACTAAAAGATGTTAGAGAAAAGAAGTTACAATTTCGCAAAAGCTTATATCCATTTTCCTCATTCTGAGGACAGCCCTAATGCCGCCCTGGGTAAAGAACATCCCTGTTGTGAGCAGGAGGTAAACCTAAACGTTGGAGTCCCTTGAGCCTGAAAATTTAGGAGTGCAAGAATTACATTGGCTCTGAGCCCTATCAAATCTTAAATAGTTAATTGCAAATATTATACTAGTGACTGAATATTCTGCTAAATTTCATAAAAAATCCCAAAGCTCGAATATATTTGCAGTAACTAGTGGAGCAGTCCTGAGAAACAAATGTATACAAATTTCCATCTGTGCATAGAGACAGAATAAAGGGCTACATTCAGCAAATACACATCTTGTGATGAATACTTCAATCAGCTAAGAATAATAATGCAGCTTCAAATGTCTCATAATCTTTCTTACAGGCTTCTCTCTCAACAAGATGTGGGCTCTCACATGATCCTGAGATTCCTAAGACCAGGCTGGCTTTATTTGGGTACGTGCACCTGAATGTAACTTAGTAATTACACAACCATATGCGCAAAAGACAGTCCAAATCACACAAAGAACCTTCCAAAACTAAGAATTTTTTGAAAGATACGGAGGTATTGCAAGAAGTAGAGTATAAAAATGATAATCCACTTCAAATTTATCTGACTTCTATCTGACACTGGAATCTCTATAATGAAGAATTTGTGTACAGGATCTTTGAAGGAAGATTAAATAAAAAAAATAAAGATATCCAAACTGATGCTCCAAAAATTGCCTTTGAAGACTGAATGTAATTGGAAAGCACATTTAAAGTCATACAAGCTACAAAAATCTAAGATATTGTGAGCACAAAAAATATACTTACACAATACAGCCCATTTAAAAAGCTTTTTTTAACCAACCTGAAACCGTAGATTGTTACAGAACAACATCTCATCTCTTTTATTCCTTAGGCAAAAAAGAAATAGTGCAATAACAATTAACATTCTTTTAAAGTAGTTTTGGTGAGTGAATAAAGTCTTGTTTTTCCTACCTTATATAACTTCCCAGTGGCTGTCAGTATGTGTGAAGTTATTATTGCTTCATTACATTACTGGCTTGACATATGCATTAAAACTACTGTGAAGAGACACAAAGCAGAAAGGAAGGCACATGTAAGCAGTAAGATTCATTTTTAATCATATTTCATGGAGAGAGTCATTATACCCTTATGTGAGAACACTAAGCTGCTTTGTGACCTTTCAAAACAATGGCTCTTACGTTGTTTTGAGTTACTTCAAGTAAGTGTTGAGAATCTCCTTGCACTAAGAATCACAAAGTATTCAATTCCAGTTATATTAAAAAGAGTGCAGATATTTATACATATAGGTTGCTTGAATGTTGCTTCAAAAATTTTGGTAGACTTGACCCTAGCACCTTTTTACTATGTTGATATTAACATTTAGGATTTATTTTTCAAAAAATACTAGAAGTACTGAGGAATATAAGGCTTCTTTTTCAAAGAAAGAGATTTATTTTGTTTTGATGTTGTTTTTTTTTTGTTTTTGGTTTTGTTTTTTTTTTCAGCAGGAAGTGATAATTTAGGGTAAAATTCATCTAATCTAATTTTCCCTGGTAAAAATGGACATCTGATGTGATTTGCACCTTTGGGATTACAGGACTGGTTAGTGCTCTAGAACCCACAGACAAGTCTTCATGGTCTCTCCCTAACAAATGGTTACAGAAAAACACCTGCAGAGAGATTTATTCTCTCTGTCACAGACCCTGATGCAGATAGAGTGAATCATCACTGCAGGTGTCTGTTTCTCTTCAGGGTGGGGAGGAAACAACTGTGGCCTGACATTTAACCGTTAGATGGCCAGAGGTACATGAAATAAGTACCACCCTCATGGCGGGTCCCTTTGATGATGTCACTGCTAAATTGCTTGTCTCCAGATGAATGTGCTCTAAGGGTTTTTTTTATATTTTTTTTGTTTCTTCTTCTGTTCTGCGTATGAAATGAAAATTCCAACTCAGCTGTGCTGGAGACAAAGGACAACAGTTTCATATGACTTCTTCATACAATTTTCCTTCTTTCTCTAATTTATTATTAACTTGATATTACATTGTTTTAAAATGTAGATATTCATTTAGATATATCAGAGTGTAATTGTAAGTAAATATTATTTCTTACTTTAACGACCTGTTATTGTTTGGTTGACTTAATACATTTATCTCACTTATTATAAAATCAAATTCTAAGCAAAATACTTACAAGATACTAATAACGCATATCTCCTAATTAAAAGAGACAATCATTTATGTCCACAGTGGGTACCTAAAGTTTAAACACTATTATGTCAAGTTAATTCAATGTTAGCGGTGTATTTTCACATATTCAAAATTCCTATTACCTTTGTTTCACTCAACATTTTAAATTATTATCTGAAAATCAGATCATGTTATTAAACAGGTATGTTATCAATACACAAATGTGTGTTTATTTATGTACACTGAAAAAATGAAATAATAAACGTTTAGAATTTTGAGTGAGAAAACAATTCTATGGCCACTTTTCCTGATGAAATGTGTAAAATATTTATGATCTCACAAAATTAAACGGTCATTGTCAGCTAGATTCAGAATGATCATAATCCTGAAAATGGATAATATGCTCTGAAGCTAAAATATGAACAAAAAGTGTGTGGCTATGTGCCAATAATTTTCCTATAATTTTGCTATAATTTTGGAGTAAGTCGTATCTAGATGGCTCCATTACAGTGTTATTTTTCGCTTGTTAAAGCAGCAGCTGGTAGTTCCTGTTTTGTGTTAGATCCTCCAGTATAACGAAGACACTTTCTACAGTGACTGGATTACTCAGTCTCCAAAGGCCAATCTCACCATTTCTTGTCACTGTGGATTTATTATCTGCAAAAGTGCTTGGAGGGCCTATAATTATGGCAATCCCCACTTGACATTTTAGACCCTCTTGCCACTATCTCAAGCCATCCTAAGTTTCAGCATCACACTGCATCATCAAAATACTGTTAGACAGCTATCAAATAGCACCATGAGGATTAGAGACTTGTAATATCCAGCTACAAACGACGATTACGGTTCTTCCATATTGTGCTTTTGACCATAGAGAGGAAAGCAGATCTATTGAATGTGGGTGATAAAAACTCAAATTAAGACCTCAGGTTTTCCTTTCTTTTCAGTTTTCTTGCTGTTATCAGTTCATTCGTTTTTCATGTTTAGTGGAATGCTTCACTTCAGTGACCTGGACAATGTTCAGCAAAAACAGTCCTACAGATACAATTTTAATTTCATATAGGGAAACAGTATTTGTGTATTTTGCCAAGACTATTTACCCCTGTATATAATATATGAGGTACAATAAATATGAACAAATACCTGGAGGCATAAATTCTTATCATTATGTATGTACTTTATTGGTAGCAGGCTTGAGACAGACATGTCGAAAATATTAAGGGTTTTCCATATCTATATACAGGTGAATCATTTCACTAGAAGTCGCTTGTGTGGATATATAAATCCCAAGCACTCAAAGTCATTGTAGGTGTCAAGTTTCAACAGCAAAACCTGAAAAGAACGGAATTATTATTATATTCTAACTCCTGAAACTGTCAGTTAAGAAAAGCTGTTTTTGTTGGAGTTGCTTGAGACATGAACAACTGAGAAAGCTTAACTTTCAAAGTTCCCTTTTCATTTCACCTCACAATAGAAACACAAATGCTGATCAGAAATATTTTTAGACTTTTTTAGTGTAGAAAAAAATCTTAAAAAAACAAATCAGTATTTAAACTGAAACTACATAAACTCCTATAGGAGTTTGCATAATTCATTCTGGTAAATGAAATACTTTGAAAATTCCTGCTCTATATTTTCACTAAAAATGAGGAAAAACAATGGCCAGCTGCCAAGACAAATAAAAAATATTGACAAGATCTGTTTAAAAAAAAAAAGAAAAGGTCCTAACTTAATTCTCTTGAAAACATTTCAACCAGCTGCACTGCTTTTTTTTTGCCCTGTACAGGGTGGACCAGATGCTCAAAGTTACCCAGCTCACAGGTGAAGCAATAAAAGTCTTCCTGACTTCAGTTAGAGCTGGATCAGACCCAATGTGAAGAGGTATTGCTGCAGGTCGAGGATTCTGACAATCCAGCAGAACAAAAACAATGCACAAAATGTATCTCTCAACACAGTGCAAAGGAGGTAAGATCAGCCATATCCTCTGTGTTTTCTCCCCTATGACCTACCAGTGGTTCTTCGTGCACTGTTAGCTTCACAGCGTGCCAAATTAGGTAAAGTCAAGGTCTCAACTTTTACTTCCATTTTTTTTTGCCTTTCCTGTCTGTAAGTGAAGTGAAGGTGAAGTCTCTGGGACCTTTGGGATAATGTACTTGAAACAACTTCATTTTTTCTGCCCTTCTCTGACATAAATAACAAGTATTAGATACACTCTGTAATGAACATAAAGAAATGCTGGAGAGGAGAACCAGAAAACTTGTCTTTTATATGTGTTAGTTTAGCCTAGTCTTCCTGCTTTGTCACTGTCTTTAATTTCCCCTCTAGCTCTATAAAAACTTCTGGCTGTCTCTTAAATTCATTTATAATATGTGCTTCAGTGGGCTTACCTGACAACTTATTCCTCACGTTTATTACTTTTAGAATGAAATAGTTGTGCTTGAATACTGCTGCTGTTTCCACTTAAATGGATATTGTCTACTTATCAGGTTTGGTTTTGTTTTAAATTGACTAATTTTTAAAAATAGACTTTTTTACTGACATATCCCTCTTTAAACCTTATACCCAGATCTCGATATCTATAATTATATCTCTGCTCCACCATTGAGGTTTTGTACAGTCTTATAGGTAGGTTAGAAAGACGCTGCTACCTCTCCTGAGTCAGTGCAGTAGGTACTGTTACAGAAATAAAATATTGCAAGCCCCCCTATAACTGGCTGGGATAGAGTTAATTTTTTTCGTAGTAGCTAGTTTGGGGCCATGTTTTGGATTTGTGCTGAAAACAGTATTGATAATACTGGGTTGTTTTCATTATTGCTGAGCAGTGCTTACACAGCATCAAGGCCTTTTCTGCTCCTCACACCACCCCACCAGCGAGTAGGCTGGGAGTGCACAAAAAGGTGGGAGGGGACACAGCCGGGACAGCTGACCCCAGCTGACTAAAGGGATATTCCATACCGTATGACATTATACTCAGCAATATAAAGCTGCGGGAAGAAGAAGGAAGTGGGCAAGTTTGGGGTTATGGTGTTTGTCTTCCCAAGTAATTGTTACATGTGATGGAGCCCTGCTTTCCTGGAGATGGCCGAACACCTGCCTGCCGATGGGACGTAGTGAATGAATTCCTTGTTTTGCTTTGCTTGTGTGTGCAGCTTTTGCTTTCCCTATCAAACTGTCTTTATCTCAACCCATGAGTTTTCTCACTTACTCTTCTGATTGTCTCCCCCATCCCACCAGGGAGGGAGTGAGCGAGCAGTTGTGTGGTGCTTAGTTGCCAGCTGGGGTTAAACCACGACAGTATCTTTCCAAAGAGCAAGTCAGAGAGACAACTACACATTTGCCACGATGCTGTGAGTGTGACTACACAACAATAGGACAGCAATGTTGTCCAGTCATCAAATAATCTAAAAGCAACTGACTGACATACTAACCCCATAGGCCTTTCAGTACTGGAAATGCTCACGGGTATTTGCAGCTCTCATTGAATTTCTTCCTTGTTACCTTTTTCTAAAATAATAAAAGTGATTGTTTGTTTGTTTGTTTTTTAAATAATCCATAAGGAGGGCCTAACAAGAGCAAAAACTGTGTCGGAACTGAGTAACAAAGAGTTCCTTAGAAATTTTTATAAGTGCTTGAAGCTGAACTGATATTTCTTTCAGTATCTTTAACTTTGAGAAAACAGGAAGTTACTTGCTAATTTATTTATTAACGCTGAAAATGTAAACAAAAAAAGCTTCTTCGTTGAATGCCAGATGGGAACACAGTCGTGCTGACAAAATGAAGGTCTCAATTAGTCAGGTGTATTTTGAAATGATGGAATCCCATGTGTGTTTTTTCACAATACTGACAGGAAACTGGGGAAGCACACAGCTCAGAGCAAACCTATTATTTTTATTCTTTTTTTTCTGATTATTTTTAATACATTGAAAAGAAATGGAAGATCTCCAGCCTAACTTCTTCATCAAAATACTGTACAACCAATATGTTGAGATGTGACCAGCTGACATATGCAAAAGGTGTAGAAGTGAGTCGTTATTGGACAATAAATTAGTCAAAAAGTATTCCCTCTAGGTTCACAAGGACGGCTGACATGACCAGTCAGAGCAATAATTTTATGTTTGTTTAAAAGGTCTACATCATAAATGGATGTCTGCTCTTAGTAGAGGGCATCATATAGATGCTCTTTAATGCTGACTGGTTCTTGAGCAAGAACGTGGTGATCAGCCTCGCACTTCCACAGTTTGTTACTGCTCCATGTTTTCATTTACTGCCTGTAAGGTACGGACACAGAGGTAGCTCAACGTTGTTAAAGTAAACTGGTTTCTCATTTAAGGAGTGATTTAGGTCTGGCATTCTATCCATGTGCATGAGATTAGCTTTCTGGCACATCTTCCAAATTCTTTCTTTTGACAAATAATACCTTTAAAGTCCAACTTTAGTTATCACATCAAAGAGGAACTGGACTGGTGGACAGATATGCTGCTGCTAAAACAGGTACACTACAATACTCAAAAGAGTAGAAGGAGATATTAAATTCTTCCTGTTATGCTCCCTCGTTTTTATCTTTTCAAGCCAGAGTTGATATGCATGGTGAGAAAAAGGCATTTTATTATAGGTAGAAAAAGGTAATCTATTCTTATTCAGGCCTTGTTCTTCTGCACAAGCCACAGCACCTTTAGGTGAAATTTGTTTTTGCACTTTCAAAAAGTCAAGACAAATACCAGTAACTCACTGAAGTAGCTCTGCATGAGAACAGCTTTTAAATCACCACCATTTGAGTGTCTGGAGGTCAGTAGGATTATATGAACCTTCCAGAATTGATTTAAAATAAGGCAAAACAAAATAAACTTCATGAGTTAATGAAAAAGATGTCCTGTCCTAAAATGGAAAATGTCGTATTTTGTTAAGTAGCAAAACTGATAAAACATTCAATAAGATTTTAGGGAACGGTACTACGAAATGTCGTTGTTTTTTTTCTCACCTATATAAGCTTTACTTGCTAATAAAAAAGACAGGCTTTTTGAGCCAGAGAGTTTCCTGATTTATTAAGATACATTACATATACGCACAGCTGCAGTAATTAAGCAGTGATGATGTTACTCTATTAAGAGTAAGTATAAAGGGAAGAGAACATATCTATTGTATAACTGTTGCAAGTATGTTCATATTACTTTTTATAATCTGCATAGTTTATAGAAAGAGAAAGATCTTCCAAAAGGACACTGTATTTACATGTTCTGCTTCTCCCTGAAGGAGCTATCCCTCTTCATTGACTTCATCGCTTCTCTCAGTGAAAATACCCACTACAGCTCCTGCACAAAATTCTTTCCGGTTGCTATAAAGAACTAAGAGCTTTCTACAGGAACTAGCTTTGTGGTTTATTTTGCAGTATTTAAATTCAAGAAGTAAAAATTTTAACAAAAAAAAATATAATTCATCTCTTTGCAAGATTATTATTGATTTAAAGAATAACCATTTCTCAAAGCAACAGTTTTGAGTGTCAACTCTAGATATGCTACTGCAAAACTCTAGAGCTCCTATTTTCTCAGTATATTTATATGATTACAACCTTTCTGAAAGACGAGAAAATACTTGCTGTTTACATCTAGACAACTGCGAGGAGAAAGTCTTTCGCCATTGGTGAATGCATCTTTTAAAACTGTACTTTCTGGGGAAAGTATGAAGAAATAAATTTCTCAAATTATTAAATGGGATTTATCTATTCATCCCAGCTAGTGAGCTGCTGGGCTAGTTCCTAAATTTGGCTGACATTGGACTGTACAAGGACCCATGTTTCCATCTACCGATGAGGGTTAAGCATGTTATAATCTTAAAATGGATGTCCTCAGGCACTCTCTACAGGATTGGTTTCATCATATTTTAGATATTGTTGCTATGACAAACTTTTATATTGCTTTAAGGACTCTTTCACATATTCTTATGCTGTGTGTCATTCTGTCTTTGAACATATGGAAGGAAAACAGCACTCACTTGGCTAAATATGAAATCTATCCAAATTTGAAAACCTTGCATGAACCTCGAATGTACAGTTGTCGCACAATAATAGGATCTTCTGGTTTAGGAGAAATTATTTTGGTAAGAAAACAAGTTTTACTGCTGGATCTCAGGGTGGAATATTTTTCACATGACCATTCCATATATGTTATTACCTGATAAAACATGTGATCCTAGATCTATTTATTTTACATCTCTGTGTGTTAGACATGTATATAGCATTATTATATGTTCATAAGACCCTTTTGATTTCCTGTCTTCAAGCTAGCTGTATCGCATGTTTCTGTTTTTGTTTTTTTTGTTTTTTTTTTTATTTGGGGTTGCTTGTGGGTTTTTTGATTTCTTTGTTTTTTTTTTCAGTAGCTCAAGTACCTCATGAATTGGAAATGTCATACCAGTAAGGAGGTTTGGTTAGGGTCCAACAAAAATTAACCCTGATTATTTTTTCCTTCTCCAATACTTTTTTCTGAAGCAAAAGAGAGACATTAATGGTTTATTTAAGTCTGTTATGATGGCTTTTTACTATTTGCACAGTTTTATGAGGCAATTGTAGTCTAAAAAGAATTATGTGAAGAACTGTTAAGATTTTTTTTTTAAATTTAACTGTCAATATAAAAGATCATTTTGCCCCAGAATCAACAGCATTCTATCCAGTAAAAATAATCTTTCCTCACTGAGTTTTCTTTAATGTCTGAAGGACCTATAAAAGAGAAATACAGCATCATTCTATTTCAGCTTATGAATCTACCAAGAGAACTTAGTTGTGATGAGCAACATACTTTCGATCATAAATACTATGTGATTCTTCTTTTGAATCATCTTTATTCTCAATTGTTGTACCAGCATCAGCACTGACATTGTGATTTGCTGTACTGTTAGGACTCAATTCAGCAAAGTGCTTGAGAAGTGCTCAGTTTTAAATAGGGGAGTAGATCAATGAAGTTACTTATATCTTTAGAATTTAAATACAGTGAAGTGCTTTCATGAATTCCCATTCAAAAGAAAGCGTTAGGATCAAAGGTTTCTTCACATCCTTCACAATCACCATCTGCATAGGTGGAGTGTTTGTAGCTGATTGATTGGCAAACTTTTCTTTCTTCCCCCCCCCCATAAGACAGCAGATACAAAGACAGTTTGAAAAACATGGGATTTTTTTCACCTTGTATAGTTTTAAAAGATGTCTATTTTCGCATCCAAAACATTCAAGATTATCTCATCAGGAACAGCAATTCAGAAGGAAATTCAGAAGGCTTCCTTGAAGCCTAAAATAAATAAGGCTTGATTGTCTTCTCTATATTGTCTTCTAATAATAATATATGCAGAGAAGACAGAACTGAGAAGCTGAGGCAACAGAAAAAAAATCTTGCATTTTGGTTATTTGTTATCTTTTGAGGTTGATTCCTTATCAACATTTCTGTAGTAATATGTTTTCTACATAAATAAATGAACATTCAAAAAAGGCTAAGAAGCTTTTACAAGATTAGTTTTGACCCTGGCAGTTTCTAACAATGCATCCACATCTCATTCAGGAAATTGCAGCTACCACAGGCATTGAGCATCCAATCATTCTGAGAATCATCTTTTGAGATAAATAGGGAAACATACTGATGGGTCATTACTATGATCCTTACAGCCACAATCAAACTGTTCATATTTGATGAATAATGGAAGAAAATTAATCTCCAGACACAAAGCAGGTATTATTAAAAAAGATAAAACCAAAATTAATTTTATTAGTGCTGCGGTTTCTAATGTTTCTAAAATTTCAGATCTGAACTTCCCACAGCAAAATAGATCACTATTGCTCTACCCATCATTTAAAGGCAGGATGACTGATACCTTGTACATTGATTGTGTTTCCCAATCCACTCATAAACCTACATATTGCAACAACATGAGGAAAGATGCATTGCAGTGAAGTTGTGAGCTTCCAATATCACTCATCACTTTGCTAGTCTTTGTTAGTTAACTATACTGTGATGAATCTCAGGAGCAAGGGAACAAATGTCAAACATATTTTTAACCCTGCTGTTTGCAATATGGCTAAAGAAAAAAAAATAAATAAACTTGCTACGGTATTGTTAGATGGAAAGTTTTGGAAGTCAATGATCTGAAGCATATAGTCATTCCAAAATGATAGAATACTGCAATACCATTTATCAGACGATAATGAGTGGTAAACGTTTCTATTTAAGTACTTGTATCAAGTTCACTTATTAACCCGTAAATCAACAGAAAATACACAGTTCAGTGGGTGAAACACTATTCTTAAAGGGAAACTGCCAATAAAAGGGAAAATATTAAATTAATTTTAACCAGCTAGACAATTTCAGGGGACAAGTCTTTATCTAACAATTGTGACTTATTCTACTCGAAAGAAGTGAAGAAATGCTTAATTGCATTATAGGAGTACAAATATTCTAACTTGAATTCATTTGAGGGAAATACAGTTTTAATTTTTATTTTTTTTTATTTTTCATGAGAATGGGGAGAGGAGATTTAATCTGTACAGATTTCCTAGAGAAATCCAAAGAGAGGAGCAATTGTAATCTTTCCATCAGAGCAGCTTATCTTTATTTAATTAAACTTGAAATTCAATATATGCAGAAACACAGTTGGACTAGACAATTGTTGTAGGTGCCTTCCAACTGGAACTATTCTGTTCTAGAAAGAAAAAGTTCCTGAAAAGGCCATATCAAGAAAACATCTACATAAGTTAACTATTTAAAGAGAAGACTTTCATGTTGATTTTTGTTATAAATAAATTAAAAATTCTTTCATTTCTTCTTGTGTATGAATAACAGCTTACATTTGCATTTTTTGTTATTTGCCATAGAGTTAAGGATGATTTCAACTTTACAATGAAGCATTTCACATCTCTAGTTATACTAAATCTGTAGAATGAAGGACTGGGCCTCTTCAGTGTGGGAATGTATCTAAACAGCATAACTGCATGCTCCAAAAGATGTTATGCAAGCTATCTTGAAAGAGCATAAAGGAGAATAAAGAATATTTCACAGTGGCTGTGGATAAACAAAGTTCTGCAGCATGCAGCAAGACAGAGGAGCACGTCTGCATCTTAGAGGTCCTCAGGAGATCTGTTAGAGAGCTAAGCTTAGATTAATAAAAAGAAAAAATCAAGCTACACATTGAAAAATCCAGCCTGATGTTTATTTGTTCCTTATTATAAACAATAGCTTTCAAATTGACTTAATGAAGAAGTTTCATCATTTTTCAGCCACGTGACACACAAGAACTTCACTATAAGATGAATGTCTGTGTTAATACATTTGGTCCTGTAGGTTGAATAAAGTTGAAATCCCTGCAGGAAATAATTTTTCAACAATTTATGCTTACACATAACCTATGATACTACAAAGTAAGTGAATACGTGAATATCTAGATAGCTAGTGTATTCAGTCCACTGTAGTTCCCAAATTCAACTCTCCACACAGCTATTACACAAATCATTATTCAGACATGATGACACTAATCAAAAGGATCCAGAAAGTTTGCTTTGAATTGAGCACTGATTTCATTCAGATACTGTCTCACCTGCTTATGTTTTCTTTTCTATGCTGATCATAACAAAGTCCTAACATTATATTTCTACAGCTTTAATTGCAGCAGATACTAAGATAATATTTTTTTTGGGGGGGGGTAGCTTTATTCAGATGGTTTTAGGAAAGTATTAAATCTCATTAAATTAATTTTCAGCAGAATTTAGTTTATAATTATTTTCTTTTATAAATTATTAATGTGCAGAAGTGTTCTCATAAAATCAATTAGTTTAATCACAGTCTTATTGACTGCAGGTTATTTATTGCTTTTTGTATAAGTTTCAGTGCTGATTTTTCACACTTGTTCTATAAGCTCTTTTATATGATACTCAGATTTGCAGAAAAATGCACATCATATATAAATCTGAAGGTATTTGTTAAAGTCCCCATGAGTCAGATGCTTACTTATTACCCATATGAAATAAATCATATTGAATACTATCAGAACACTGTGATAAATTTTTTTTTTTTTTTTTGTCTAATATTTGATGAATAAGCACTCTGGTGTTCATCCTGATCTGATGTGACTTGTTAAAAAATCGTGTGTTGAATATTGGGTTACAGATCTAAGGAGGACGTATTTTCTTGTAACATTGCTGAACTTACACTTTAGGTTCAAAGTTTAATCTGAAAGTTTTGAAAGGATAAGTAATGAAGCAGACAAAAGAAACAAAATATTCATTTGCAAAATCAGAAAAGTTTTTGAGATTGTCCTCACTACAATGTCTGTTTTCCCATCTCTGTTGCCCAGCCATTTCAGTGTATGAGCTCAGTATTTGGAGAATCAATCAACATGATTAAATTTATTCTTCTTTCATGATATTATTTTGTCACCTTGAATAACTAAGGAAGTGCAGGAAGTCTCTAACAGAGGGCAACTCCCTTGAGGAGCAAATGGTCATGTGATGTATCTTTGAGAAAGCTGTAAGATCTGATAGGCCTTTGTCTTCTGTACCCAATTTCTCCTCCCTTTCTCTCTGTCCCCCATCAGCTGCCCCAAAGAGAATCTCTTCTCCCCAACATCCACATGGGAAAGAGAACACGGCTGGACTTTCTCCATTAACACAGCTGGTGTAGTAATTCTAAGCAGCCTCTCTCATCCAGATCAGGCAATACCCTCCCATGCCTATGATCCAAGACAGTTCACTGCAGGTGCATCCAAGTTATTTCTGGTCCTAGGAAAAATGTTACCATGGCAGTACTGTACTTGGTTTTATGAGCTCAAGTTAACTCAGATATTCCTTTATGAGGATGAATTATATTACATAAACATACCCTTAGTTCTAGATCCCAATCACATCCGGATATTACAGGGCTTATCAGTTTCCTGACACCTGAATCCTGTGCTTGGGTAAGAAGAGTTGGGCAGCTCAGCGAGCTTTGACAAGAACGAACATCTTAATCAATGAACCACTTTTAGTTAGACAGTGGGGAAATTCAGGGAAGATTTGTCATCAGTCATGACCTCTTGAGGAAAATGGCCTTATTCAAGGTTTTTGTACAGAGAAAAGCCCCTCAAATGCATGAGCTTTTGTACTATGGTACATTTTGAATTGGCTTTCTGAACTTCTACTTCCAACTTACCTCTCTTTGAGATTTGCAAAACCAGCAATCCTTTGATTGAAATCACTGAGGCCATGTTGGGTTTTTCAGGCCAGATAGGCAATACTGAAATATCATACAGAGAAGCCTATATTCCTGTACTTTCCATTAAAACGTCAGGGTTAACAAAAAAAAAAAAAAAAAAAAA
>VYXH01012156.1:462801-484226 GCA_013397275.1 Burhinus bistriatus
TTTTTTTAAGCAAGAAACCTTAGTTTTCACCTGCATTTTATTTGGTAGCAAAAGATTAAAAGAGTGATGAACAGTAGGTTTTCCAGGGTATTCCGTGTCATAACTTGAATGACTTTCTGAGATTAGCAACGTACATTGGTAGTATTCTCTTTCATGGGCCATATTTTGACAGATAATCTTCCACAATACCATAAAAAATCTCTGACCCTTGTCAAATTCAGATTTACTTGCTAAACTGTAAGAACTCATGGTTTCTGTACAAGTAGAACCCATAGGAATGTCTAGCATCAGCTTTTTCAGTTTATATTTTGCTTTTTTCATTATGTTTGATATGGTGAGACTGATGTTTGCTATTGACGGCCAGCCATATTCTTAGGAGAGTAAAATTTCAGTGAAATAGAAAATATGCAACAAGTGCACAGAAACTTGAAATTAATTTGGCTGTATTGGTAGATTTTCCCAGAACTAATTTATCATCTTCAACTGTCTACAGAGTACACACAAAATATCTGCAGAGAACTTTCAAAACAATAAATATTCTTCTCATTATCACAGACATTAACTGAAAAAAACTCATATAACTTAAAATATGTGACATGACTTGTTAAAGATAATTTCATGGCTCTAAAAGTGCAGCATAGGTTGAATACAGTTTTGCTTTAAGCCCACATGCATATTTCTTTCTCATTTGCGTGTGATGTACCAACACTTTTAATGAAATTTAGAATTAGGATCTTAAATGAAGTACAGATTTGTACCCACTATGTGTGTGGCCTTTAATTGTAAATATCAATGTACTATTTCCAGTAAAGGCAGAAAATTACTTATTTAGTCATAAAAAGCAATCAGTATCCTGGAAGAAAGCTATTCAAAGGGAACTCAACAGACTGGAGAAGCGGGTACAAAGAAACACCATAAAGTTCAGGAAAAGGAAATGAGTAGTCTTGTACCTGGGATAGAATAAGGCAGCAACAGGAAAGGTTGGGCGCCGAACAGAGCAGAAAACATTCTTGGAGCAAAGGACCTAGATTCCTGGTGGACATCGCGTTCAACATGAGCCAGCAGTGCACCCATGCAGGGGTGAAGATAAACCACACATGGAGTTGTATTAATAAATGTGTAGCTGGCAGACTGAGAAGACTGGAGATCCAGAAGAATACTGGCAGATCCAGAAGACTGGAGAAAGCTCCAAGGAGGGCTGCCAAGATGATTGAGGGGCTGGAGAACCAGAAGAATGAGGCAAAGCTGAGAGAACAGAGTTTGTTCAGCCTGAAGAACAGGGGAAATTTCCATGTTCAGTTATCTAATGGCTGAGTACAGAGACAACAGACTCAGGGTTTCCTTAAAGATAAACAACATTGTCCTGATTTGAGGTAAAATAAGACCAATTTTGTTCAGTAACTTCACTTTTTAGCTAGGCCTCTTGTAACTGTTGAAATTAACAGCGTGTTGTGCAGAAAACTGTTCACTCTCAGAGTGCTAAGACTGATGTTCATAGTTGATGCCAAGGAATGGGATGCAGAGAGGCTCTTGCTTATACTTGTTTTTATAACAGCCAAGGCCAGCCAACTTTGTTACTTGTCCTGTTGGAGGGTCAGAAGTGGAAAAGTGTAGAGGAGTCACACCTGTGGCGAGGAGCAGACAGGACAGGTGACCCAAAAACTGACCATCGGAGTATTCCACCCCATCTGCCTCATGCTGAACGTAAAAGCTGAGAGACCAAAGGGTCAGCCCTCTTTTCTTCAATGGCCAACATCCAAGGAGGACTCTGTTCATCTGCCTTTGATCCCGATCCCAAATCCAGATCTGGAATCCAGTTCCCATCCGTCACTGAGGCCCGTCTGGGACTTCCCCAGTGCCTGCTGCTGATGTGATTCTCATCCTGGGAGCTTGATATGGTTTTGTATATATTTCATTATTTTCTTTTTATTTTATTTTTAATATTTCATTAAAGTAGTTTAGTTACTTCTAAACTCTTAAGTCTCTCTTTTTCTCTCTCTCTCCTGCCTCCCTTCAAAGAAGAGCAGGAGAGACAGAGAGCTTCTGTCATTTCGCCTGATTGGGCCAATCTGGCCCAAACCACAACAAACATGAAGAGGAGAGGCAGTGGAGAGAAGTTTCAGTGAAGGAAATTATAATAAGATTTTAAGAAAAAAACATTTTAAACAAGGATGTGGGCAAGCATGGGAACAGTTTTCACAGAGAAGCAGTGAATCTGTCTCTAGAGACATATGAAGGTCAACTGGCCTTGAGCAAAACGGCATAACTTCAAATTTGACCTTGCTTTGAACAAGAGATTGCACTAGGTGACTTCCAGAGGCTCTTCTAACTTAAATCCTTCTATGATTTTGTAGTATCTAGACAGAGCTATCAAGGTTTATTAAGAGAAATGGTCATTGATGAAATATTTTTGCACTGGTATTTGTTATGTGGGCTCTTCTAGCTTCTTTAAAATAGACATAGAGGTCTTTGTACATGTATATGTGGATGTGTAAACACTTAAGTGGTGTGTATGGACATGTGCACTTAAGCAATCATTGGCCATGATCTCATCGCAATTACAGAGACTTGGTGGGATGGCTCGCATGACTAGAATGCTGTCGTGAATGGCTACATATTTTTTAGGAAAGACAGGCCAGCAAGGCGAGGTGGTGGAGTTGCTTTTTATGTGAGAGAGCAACTGGAATGTATCGAGCTCTGCCTAGGGGTGGATGAAGAAGGAGTCAAAAGCTTATGGGTAAGAATTAAGGGGCAGGTTAATATGGGTGATGCTGTTGTGGGCGTTTACTACAGGCCACCTGATCAGGAAGAGGAAGTCGATGAGCCCTTCTACAGACAGCTGGAAATAGCCTCACAATCACAGGCCTTGGTTCTCATGGGGGACTTCAACCATACTGATATTTGCTGGAAAGGCAACACAGCCAGGCACACACAGTCCAGGAGGTTTCTGCAGAGCATTGACAATAACTTTTTGACACAGCTGGTGGAGCCAATGAAGAGAGGTGTGCTGCTGGACCTTGTACTAACAAACAAAGAGGGACTGGTTGGGGATGTGAAGGTTGGGGGCAGCCTTGGCTGCAGTGCCCATGAGATGGTGGAGTTCAGGATCCTNAAGACTCTCCCTTGGTTGAAGAGGATCAGGTTAGAGATCATTTAGGCAAACTTGACACCCCCAAACCCATGGGCCCCAACGGGATGTACTCGTGAGTGCTGAGGGAGCTGGCAGCTGTTGCTGCTAATCCACTCTCCATCATCTTTGAGAGGTCATGGAGAACTGGAGAGGTACCTGAGGACTGGAGGAAAGCCAATAATATCTAAAATATCTAAAGGCTGGGTGTCAAGAGGATGGGGCCAGAGTCTTTTCAGTGGTACCCAGTGACAAGACAAAGGGCAATGGGCACAAACTGGAACACAGGAAGTTCCATCTGAATATGAGGAAAACCTCATTTACTTTGAGGGTGACAGAGCACTGGAATAGGCTGCCCAGAGAGGAAGTGGGGTCTCCTTCTCTGGAGATATTCAAAACCTACCTGCACGTGATCTTGTGCACCTTCTTTAGGTGAACCTGCTTTACCAGCGGTGTTGGACTAGATGATGTTCGAAGGTCCCTTCCAACCCCTACCATTCTGTGATTCTGTGATATGTAGCATGTAACTAAACCTGGGATAAATATTACAATGGTATAAGAAGTCGGAAAATATTTTATCTTAATTTATCATCTCTACTCAGTATTCTATCAATCCAGACTGTATTCAGGCTTCTGACCTCCATCTAGCTTTAAACACATACACAGCAGAAAGGAAAATTATCAATTTACAGTAGATATTTCACTAGACTGAACTGCCCTGAAGCTATCATTTCCTGTCAAAGGGCCAACAGTGGTCACAGATTTCTAAAGTTCAGGACTCCATAATGTATAAGACAGTGGGTACTGTTCATACTAACATATTAACAACATGAAAAAACAGCATGTAAAAAATAACATAGTTTCACAGTGATAATACTGGAAGTGATCCAGAAAAAGATTTTCAGTTTTGAAGTGTTATTCCCGCTTGATGTAATTTAAATATTTATGATCTGCGAAAGATATGTATTAGATGAAATTATTTGAAGGCATGTTGTTACACTCAAAGTCATGTTATAGGCCATAGATTCATTAATAATGCAGATTTATTTTTTTTAAAGTCTTCCTAGTGTCTATGCCTTTCCTTTGATGTTATGATTATCCTTCCAGTATCCCTCTGAGTCCTCAAGTTGATGCTTCAGCCCTCCTCAAGAAGGATGGGAGACAGGGAGTCACAGTGACTTGTCAGCATCCACAGGTCTCTGACAAGAGAAGTGTGACATTGATGTTTTCTTTCTCCTCAGATTTGGACTCTGCTTGGTGCTATATTTATAGGTTTCCCTGTCACATGCCACTTTCTTCTCCTGACCTACCAGCTGCAGTCTGGCAGTGGCCCCAGCACCCCCAGCTCCAGGTATAAAAAAGGGCTATGGTTTGTCAGGAAGCGACTGGGGGAGTGGTGTCAACCCATCCCCAGAGGAACCATCCCCAGAGCTGAAGCTGGTCCTGGTACAGGAGTTAAACCACTGACATCCAGCTCAAGCTGGGTAATTCTCAATTTATGTGTCTAGTGAGAGGATGTATGAAGTGGATGTGTGTTGGATACTGTTGTAATCTTATACTTAGATCTAATACCATACAAAAATATCAACTGAAAGATGAAATAAAGAATTACTTCTGTCTGTGAGCTAGGCAAATTAATAAGAAGTCTGGAATACAGGATTATGAATACGTAATGCTGTTGACAAGTCAGAGGAATGGCATGAAGTAAACTACAAAAGAGGGAACTACAAAATGTTTCATCTGGGTAGGAATGCTCATCTGGGTATATATTCAAAATGGTAAACTGTGGGATAGATTGAGTTTCACTGCAGAATGTGACTGAAGAGTTGCAGTGGATCAGAAAAGAAACGTGTGTTTATCCCAAAAAATAAGGTGGGAATGGCCTCAGGTGACTGTCTATTCTATCGCTGTTTCATTGCAAACACTATTCTGTGTCATCCTTGACCAGTGTTTGTCTAGTTTGTTCTCAAAGACCTTGAGTAATAAAGGCTTTCTAGGCTGTCCAAAGAATCTGCTCTAATGCTTCACTACCCTTCTTTTTATGGGGGTGTATCCAATGTTTGAACTTTAATTTTTTTTTTCTTTTCTGTAATTTAAACCCATTTTTCCTTTTCTATTATGCACATGGAGAACATGATTTTCTTTTTTTTTTTTTTACAACCTTTTATGAACATATAGACACTTAGTGTGCTTTTCCTCCTACACTTGCAAGTCTTTTTCTACAAGATAGAAAATCAGTTTTTCTGGTCTTTCTAGGCTACTAAAGCTGTGGGATTTGTGCTGTGTGCTGCTGTCTAACAGCTCAAGCTGCTTCAGATAATCATTACCAAAGCAGTGTTGGTCTTGGGGTCACTAGGATGTTTCTACGAGGAAGCTAGAGGCTAATAAAATTGGCATTAATCAGGTTATGCTAGGACTTGGCTACTGAAGCATCCCAGGCTGTTTCTGCAATGGACTCCTGTAGACACTTTGCTAACTCCCATCTGTAAGCTCCCACAGGGAGCCCTGCCCTTGGCTTTGCGAGGTAAATGGTACATATCTTTCCACTCTTCACTGCAGAAGGGGATGAGATGTAGCTGACTGGAAATAAACTGGTGTTATAATAAAGTGTTGCATAATTCTGGGGCATAGCAAAAAAAGTAATTGATCTGTCAACTCAGCAGGCCATAGACCTTATCACTGGAACTCAATAACCTCTAATGTTAAATTACTAACATAACCTCAGCTTTCTTTGAGCTAGTCCAAGTAGTCTTCGCCCAGGTAATTCCCAGGCACGGTTTTAGGGCTGGCATGGGCCAGGGACCATTCCCAATAGTCAATTTGGATATAGCAACCCTGTTATGACACCTTAGGGAGTTTAATAGTGTGGATATCTAGACTATTGCTGGTTCACCTCAGGGTCATGGAATAAGCTCTTGTTTTCTTTAGTTGACTAACGCAGACATATTCATAATGTAAATCTTCCTTTTTACCCTGTCCACATATGGGCACCGCACTTCAAAAAACACATTGCATTAGTAAGAGCAGAAAACTGTGTTTTAGAAAATACATCCCACAGAATCTTGAAAAAGCTAGTATTATTTGACACAAAGCAAAAGATTCTGGAAGTACACAAAAATAGTATTCAGATATATGAAAGATTGTGGCAAAGGGGCAAATAAATAATTACTTTCTATGTTATGAACGAGACAAGAAATAATAGGCCTATTTTTCAGGAGAGAAGATTAAGCCTGGGCATAAAGAAAAGGCTTCTGATGGGCAGATAGCTAAGCACCCAAGTGAGTTACTTAGGCAGTCTGTGGAAAGAGGATAGCTGAAGATTTTTAGATATAGATTAGAAAAAACATTTCTCTGGTTCAGTTTAAGTAGAATTAGAATCATAGATTATCCTGAGTCGGAAGGGACCCATGAGGATCAAGTCCAACTGCTGACTCCACACAAAGCAACCTAAAAGTTAAACCATATATCCAGGAACATTGTCCAAACACTTCTTGAACATGACCACTTCCCTGGGGAACTTGTTCCGGTGCTTGACCACCCTCTCAGTGAAGAACTTTTTCCTAATATCTCATCTAAACTTCCCCCGGAACAGCTTTAAGCCTCATGTCCTGTCAGCAGACAGCAGAGACGAGATCAGCACCTCCCTCTCTGCTCCCCCTTATGACGAAGTTGTATACAGCAATGAGATCACTCCTCAGTCTCCTCTTCTTTAAGCTGAGCAAAGTTAATATCCTCAGCAGCTTCTCGTAAGTCATGCCCTCTAGTCCTTTCACCGGCTCTGTTGCCCTCCTTTGGACACATTCTAATGTTTTTGTGTTGTATATAATGGAACCCAAAACTGTGCACAGTACTTGAGGTGAGGCATCACCAATGCTGAGTATAGTGGGACAATCACTTCTTTTGACTGGTTATCTATGCTGTACTTAATGCACCCCAGGATACCGCTGGTCCTTTTAGCTGCCAAGACACATTGTTGACTCATACCGGGATTAATTAATCCTGATTTGACATAGGGGATGAAGCAGATCCCCTTTCAAGGTCTCTTCCAGTCCTGTTTTCTATGGTGCTACTACCACAACTGTGGAGGTGATACTAGGGATGATGCCAGCCCCTCAGCTGTGCCGATGCATTGCATGAGAGATTACCAATTGGACGGAAGTAAAATAATTCTGGGGGTCATGCTAACAACTCAGTGCTATGCCATTCCAATACCTCAGCTCATCTGAGAGTATCCTAGTGCAGATTTAAGCCTATACAGGATGATCAGGTTATATCTGTGCTGGTAAACCAGTCTTAGGGTGGAATTCCAAAGACAAGAACAAAGTGGTTTGTTAGATAATAACTGGAAAAATATTTAACAAATGTGTAGACTGGACGAACCTATAATTAATGTTGCCAAGGTTGGAACAGAGAGAGACATAGTAAGCCAGCACATTAAGCAAGGTTCAAGTCAGGAGAGAAACTTAAAGTAAATGCAAGTAAAAGATTAATTTGGGGAGAGTTTCAAGTTTTTTTGGAGAGAAAATGATTTCTTAGATTGCTTTGTAGGTGGCAGTGTAGGCTAGTGGGTCTTAAAATTGTAGAGAGTAGCTTGTTTTTATGTGTGTCTACATTAAAAACTACTTTAAATCATTCCTCTGTCCCTCTTTTTTCACCATAGAGAATAACATGTGACTATGTGGCATTAAACTAAAAAAAAAATAGGAAAGTGGATTTTTCTCAGCTTCCTGAAAAACTGAATATACACCCACATTTTAAGGCGATGACTAATCCTGATAATAGTTAAACCATAGCAAGAGAGACTGTGTTAAACTATTTAAGGTTTTCATCTGAAAACCAGGGATTTTAATGAAAATTCTTAAATGAAAAATAAAGGGGAGTTTTTAACAGTCAGAACAAATATATACCTCTGATTTTCTTTGTCTAAAAGGTTTGTACCGACTATGTGGAGTCACTAAAGCAAGTTATAAATGATGTATGAAATGAAAGCTCACTGCCCAATACACAGAGAGAATAGACACCACTTTTCAATCACTTCTGCCATAAGCTTTATAATTTACTATACTGCTGGGTTTTTAGGTTTTGTTTGTTTGTTTTTCTCTGTTCTGAAATGGAGCCACAAAACACCACTGAGAAGAATCTGAAAAAAAAGTATAAGTAAAGTTAATTTTTTAAAGCTGCTTGAATTTGGGTTCTTACATATTTTTTCCATTATTTTTCTAAGGACCTGAAGAGCGTGACCTATTTTAAACTATTTCTTATCCTTCTGTTAGCAAGAGAAGTTACAATTAATCATACACATACTTCTCTCTTATTTGTTAAGAATAATGCTTATTAGTTGACTCTAATGAAATGTTAGAAAATGGAAGCTGTACAAGGTATCATGAAATTAATTTTTAATAATAAAACACATGATTTTAAACACAAGGGATGTAATAGAAGTCTTCATCAGAAGTTTTGTCCTGGGGGTAACAGAAAGGCACACCTTTTGGTCAAGAGGAATCTGAAATTCCCATTTTTAATAAAATTAAGAACGTGGTTAAGTTCTAAAAAATCGCATATGACACAAATCTTTACATGTTGCTGAAGTATAGTCATAATCCACATTCAGAAAACATTATCCATATCACTGAAATATATATGGTAATATATGGAGGTGAGAATACTTGATACAGTTTTTTATGATTTCTTGTTACTGATTTCTATACTGCTTTGGGTAGTTGTATATGCTGATGGAAAGATTATGCACTCAGGTAACGTAAAGCTGCAGTGTGTCAGAATAGTGACTTTCACATATCCTTTGCAAGGCTGAAATATCTGCACAAAAGCCAGTCATAGGTCAATTAAGACCTCTATTTTCTTTCTCATCCAAAGATTAATTACAACATATGTATTAATACATAATATTAAAATAATACATATTTAGAAGTTAGTTGATGACTTACAGATACATTATTATATGAAAATATTTAAGATCAAATTTCAAAATACTTGTGGGATTTCTTTTGTATAGAAGACAAATGCTGTTATACTGTATTGTTAGATTTTCTTAGTTAAACGAGTGCAAATCCAAAGTAAATCCATTCAAAATGTGGAAACCACTCAAAAAGAAAGACAGGGGACTACTGGAGGGCTACAAAGGTGATCAAGGGAATGGAGCACCTCTCTTATGAGGAAAGGCTGAGAAACCTTGATCTGTTTAGCCTGGAGAAGAGAAGACTGAGAGGGCATTTCATCAACATTTATAAATATCTAAAGGGCGAGTGTCAAGGGGATGAGGCCAGACTCTTTTCAGTGGTGCCCAGTGGCAGGACAAGGGGCAACAGGCACAAACTGGAACACAGAAAATTCCATCTTAACATGAGGAGAAATCTGCTTTACTTTGAGGGTGGCAGAGCACTGGAACAGGCTGCCCAGAGAGGTGGTGGAGTCTCCTTCTCTGGAGATATTCAAAACCCACCTGGATACATTCCTGTGCAACCTGCTCTAGGTGACCCTGCTTTGGCAGGGCGGTTGGACTAGGTGATCTCCAAAGGTCCCTTCCAATCCCTACCATTCTGTGACTCTGTGATTCTGTGAAAATGAGAAGTTTACAACAGGATTTGTCCTGTTGTATGGCATATGTTGCAGCCAAATCAAGTCCTAGCAAGAGTTAAGCTAAATATCTATCACATATAACTTAAATTCTAAAACTGGATTATTTTTGCATTTGATTCCCTTTTATTTAATTTATGCTTATTTTGGAACGAAAGAGTTGGGAATATTCAGAATGCAGAAACAAAGTGTTTCCTTCCACCTCTCTTTTGAATGCGTTATTTAACAACTATATTATGATTGCTTTGTCACCAGGAAGAGATTAATTCTTATTTATAGTGTAAATTGTTTTCTCATCTCTGGATAATTACTCTAAGTAAAACAAAAAATGATATAGAATGCTCACGTAATCTTTATCAGTTTAGACACCATGTTAAAATGAATTCCCCAATGAAGTTTCTCAATATGATAGCAAGTAGAATCTTGAAGAGAAGAAAATACATCTAAAACTCTTGCATCTATATCCCACAGTGAACCACCATTGTCAATATTTAATTCCTAAAACTGAAGTGGTGTTATGAAAAAGGAAATCCAGTCAAACAAAAAAGTTTTAATTGTAGAAAGCCTTCTAGAAATGTCTATTTCTGCCCACTACACAGGGAAGCTACATGCAAATTTCAGAACCTCAGTAAGGTGTCTAGGTACAGGTAGAACGGATTCTGATCTTTCCTGAATTTTTGGATGATAAGTGACTTTAAGCACCATTGTGTCTTTTACGATATATAAAGCTAGGCTCTTTGTGAAAGTAAGGCTTTTTGCAGATCTCTCTGGTCTGTGAGGCATCTATATCTTTTTCTTTGTACCTACTCTCTATTGCAAACAGCTCTTTAAGTAATACAAATCTTGCCCATCTCATTTAGTGTTTGTAACGCACCTAGAATAATAAGAAAACTAGTATTAAGCAATGATATTTGTGATAAGAACTGAAAAATAAGATGATCAGAAATCCAGATTGTCCATATTTCTCCCTTCACCATCAAACTCAAAAGGAATGTATATTGCTGCTGAAATTGGTCAAAAGACAAGATAATAAAACACTTGATGCACATGGTTTAAATATAGAATGAAAAATATGAGCTTGGTTAAAAAAAAATCAGTAACATTTGTCACATCCATGGAATCAGCAGTGTTAGGTTCCTTACCAGCAAGAAAAGAGAGAAATTGCAAAAATGAGAGCAAAGACCTAAACAAGAGTAGCCTGTTACACCAATTTAGACAAGATATTTAGACAAACCATACTATTTAAATAGAAATTAGTAAAGGATAACAAACAGACATGTGAGAGTAATAAAAGAAACCTTCTTTTTTATTTTCTTCCTCTTTTAAGCCTGGATTTTAACACGCTTTCTGTACGTCAGTGAAGCTCATCATGGATGAGTAGGGAGAAAAAGACAAAGACAATAGACTATCAGGAAAGTGAGAGATTAACAAAGGTTTTAAACGAATATTATCAAAACCAAAAGGCAACAACCAACCTACACAGCTACCTACCTACCAAAAAAATGTAAATAATTGGGATGCTCCTGTCTAAATTGAGTGCCTGGTCCAGTCATTGAATGTCCCTTTATTAGCTGTTAGGAAATTATATCACTAAACAACCAAAGAATTGTTACACAATAGCTGAGCATTCTTTAAAAACTGCAAATGTAATTGAGCATTTTACATAACAAAAACTCTCCTGAAAGGAGATAAAATGTACTCAGTAATTAATTTTTGTTTATGATACTTGTGCCGCATTCCAATGCTTGATTAACAAATGCAAAATAAAATACTTCTAGAAGAGCCGTTATGGAACTAAGAGAAGATACCAAAAGAAGAAAAAAAAATAAACAAGGGGTAGGGTGTAATATCAGTCATCCTATTTTTATTTTAAAATGTGAACCATATAAGAAAGACGGAAAGATTTCATTGTTAAACATCAGGAGGGCAATACAAAGTCAAAATACAGCCAGGTGCTTCAAGGTTCAATGTAAAAGCTATTCATTTATTTCAGGAATTAAATTTGTCAGAGCAATGAATGATATCCATTGTCTGGTACATCTCCCTCTTTTATTCCTTCAAACCATTAAATGAAAAACTGACATGAATCAAATCAAGGATCTTCAACATGGAAAGAATCAAACCAAGGGATTCATTTGGCTTTCAGGCTGATTAATTTCAGAAGCTCTGTGGATTTGGGTTTGAGGAACTGAGCAATGTACTGTTTAATACTGGCAGAGAGCAAATTTCTATAAATTCCCAAGACAGACAATCATATCTTTACCAAACTTTGATTATGTTTTAGTTTGGATAGACTGTTTGAATGAACAACTGCATAATATTATTTATAGAGTGTGCAAGGGCACAGGAGGTAAGAACATGTGGTCAGTTATCCTCTGTGTTATTGGATTCATGTGGCTATTAAGTTATTTGAAGACTGCTGCTTTTTGTTAGTTACTCAATCATACCACATTTATTTTTTTAAGAAATAGCATACATTCAGAAATAAACAGTTAACTGAAAAATAGGTATTACCGTGTACAACATACATAGGTGTGTATGTATATATTTTTTAATTTATTTGCATGTGCCTGAATGCACACATACATTCCCTAAAAAAATTTAAAGGTTCCAATATCTCATTATAATTTATCTAGCAAGTACGATACCGATTTTTGGTCACTTTAAACTACTTTAGTGATGGGGGAGTTAAAGTGGAATGATTGACATATTTTCTATTAAGCTAATGATGAGGTACAGCTGAGTACCAGAACATTTAGAGTCTGGAATGGACCACTACTAAGCATAATGTATCTTCTGTTTACAATAATCAATGACATTCCCATTGATCACAATACATACATTATTTTTCAGATGACTGATCTCCATATATCAGCATTCAGTACTGATACTACATTAAGTCAGTAAGTCAGTATCAAGTCAGTACAGAAGAGCAGCTGAAATGTAGCTGCTTTATCATAAATTTACAAATGAATAATTCATTCTGCTTATTGCCTCTTCCAGTTTTAGTCATTCCACAATAAATTATCAAGTAACTCTTTTACAACTCACAATGTTTAATAGCAAAATATAAATGGCCTGGATTTGCAGCATTTTTTTCTTCAGATTAATTTCCATGGCTAGAGTCAAGACTTAATATTTTATTAGTGACCTGTACAAAACTGGGAGGAAGAATTTTAATAAAAAAATCATGAAACCACGTTACTTAGATTAGTTCTTTCTTAAGTATTTCTTTATAAATCAAGTTGAGGATTTTGGGACTAAATTGTTTCTAATGAATAAAAATCCGTTAACTATACAGGCTTGGAGCAAAGTCCATCCAAAAATAAAGATCAGAATTTATGGCAAAGGAAAAAAATAAAATTCAAAATAACGCATAATTCTACTGCATCATACATGTAGGGCTGTCGTGGTTTAACCCCAGCCAGCACCTCACTCACCAGCCCCCCCTCACCAGCAGGGTAGGGAGAAGAGGGAGAAAAAGAGAGGGGAAAAAAACTCTTGTGGATTGAGATAAAGACAGGTTAATAGAACAGTAACAGAAGATGATGATGATGATTATGATAATAAAGGTAAAAGAATATACGAAATATAGTGATACAACACAAGTCACTCTCACCACCTGGTGATCAATTGCCCAGACCATCCCAAACAGTGATCACGGATTCCTGGCTCCTGGCCAACCTCCATTTATATACTGAGCATGACATCTATGGTATGGAACATCCCTTTGGCCAGCTCGTCCTGTCTATGCTCCCTCTCAGCTTCTAAGTGAAGCTGAAAAAGTCCTTGACTAACGTAAACATCACTTAGCAACAACTAAAACAATATGTTATCAACATTGTTTTTATACTAAATCCAAAACACAGCAGCTACTAGAAAGAAAATTAACTCTATCCCAGCTGAAACCAGGACAAGGGTTTAATCCTATAATTTTGACACTAGCAGCATCTCTGATATTTCTAAGGTCCAAAACCATTTGATGAGCTGTTCTGGTGTAGCTTGCCTGAAATCTTCTGACAGACATTCAGTTTGACGTTGAGTGAAACTGTAAGAAGAGTCTCCTTAAAATCGTATAGCATCCCTACTTCTAATTAATTTCATTTAATTATTTTATTTTACTTTTCCTCCCCTATATATACTTAGTAACAATATACTATCTAAAACCTTTCCTGTTAAATTAATATAAAGCTTTGACAACAGTGATGTGCTGCACATTTCTGAGGGGGGGAAAAAAGTATCTAAGTTAAATCAGATTTAAACAGTAAAGGTTTCTATTTACTTTAGCTTGGAATGATTATATCCACAGTTTTACACTGCAAATACTAGGTCAATCCAACTCCTTTTGAAATCAGTGATTGTCTGTATACATAGTTTAAAGGGAATTGGATCAGATTCTGAATCAGTAGCATATTCTTGTGCATCAGACTAACAGAGAACATGGAATAGATTTTTCTTCTCTAATCTTTCAGCAGTGAAGGATAATTAAAATAGCAAAATGACAACTGCATTTCACCATGCATGATTTTCAAGTATGAACTCTATTATGCTGCTTCTTTTTCACCTAACTGGGTCAATAATGAAACCTCTTGAAGAAAATTGCCAAGTATGAGAAGATATATAAAGTTTAAGATCAATAGTTGTTCAGTATGCGTTGTATAGAAGAGGGGTGACTATATAACAATAATGAAGAAATATCTTGTACATGATGAATATCGTGTTCTTTAATATGGCTCCAATAAAATAAGAGATTAATGAGAGTCTTTAAATCCAGGTAAATTTCTTGACAAGAAGCTATCAGCTATTTGAAAATAGGAAGAAAGTGCACACCAGTGCATTATTCTACTTTTCTTTCCTTAAAAGATCTCAAATACAGCTTCATACCCATTATGTAATATTTATACTGGAATATATTACAGTGGTACAACCACAAATGTCTGTCTCGAAGCGTTGCACAGTCAGTGCCTTCAAGTACGAAGATGTCCAGTCCAATTCTACTTTCACTGTATTGTCTTCAAAAAGATTGCAAAAATGCAGGGAAGTGGTATGAATTGGACAAATATAAATTGTTTATCATGCAAATAAACTCGTAAAAAGTCAATCCGAAATGAAGTAAAATAGATGAGTTCAAATGTATTTGGTAGGCTTTTTATAGTCACGACATTTTCCAAGGAGCAAACTAAACAAAACATGTAAAGAACACATCTCTCCTTAACTCTCTTCTGTTTTAAGGCAATCTGTCAGTCAGCTAGAAAGCTCATTTTTCATGTCTATGTGAGTGATTTTGAATATATGAAACAGTATTCCTTCCCTCAGTGAGTGACAGTTTGTGACTTTAAAGATATATGCTTCTTCCATTAAAAAAGTATATTTTGTTTCCAGAACTAAAAATATTTTCTCTCATAAGCAGTACTTAAGATGATGTGGAAGTGCTCTGCTTTCCTTCCCAAGAGACTAAAAATAATTCTGATTGAAGTCAAATCTTTAAGCTGGAAGAAAAGACAGAAAATTAAACTTTCATGTTTTAATTGCACCTTTTTTGAAGGAAAAAGTGTACGGTCATGAGCCTTGGAAACTGTTACTTTCCATGGAGCATGAGACAGAGATATGAAATGTTCTTCAATTTTCTGACCCAATGGTTCTCAAATCCTGTGTGGTCTTCTAGAGCTAGTCAATGACTGTTAGATCATGAAAGTTATCAATAAAAATCCTAAGCAGTATAAATTACTGTATGTAGAAATGTATCTTCAAATATCTGTGCTTTACAATATGTATCATCATGGTCTCAAACTCCCACTACGTAAAATATAAGTGTGAACTCCTCTTGCCAGCCTGCAGTCTAAACTTAGTCTGAACCTAAAACTATGTCCTAAAATTGAAAACACCCCTCAGACCTATATATCACCCACCTGTCTCAGTTGATACTATTTCCAGAAGTAGTTTACAATAAGATCCTTGCAATCCATCTTTTGAGTTGAAGAACTGCAAACTATCTTGGATCCATAGTAGCTGGCTTCTGCATTTTGGATATCTGAATTTATCTTCCAAACTCAGCCAGACCAGGTTTTGCCTTTCTTATTATGGCTAAGAAAAGATTTAGTTCTTTACACACTATTCACATCGATTCTTTTAGAAACAGTGACAATACTATCCATGCCAAGCAACACACTTCACCGGTTTATTATACATTTCTTCAAATGCTCCATGTTTACCACAAAGTCAAGTTTCCATACAGTCTTTTTGTTCTGGGTAGCTCAGGCAGTGGGAAGTTATACCATGACACTTCGCTCAGTGTATAATTTAAAAACAAGCTTCCAAAGTAAGCTGAAAGTTACCATGAATCTTAACAGGTTTTACAACCGTAGCCTTGCGGCACACTTCTTGTTCACTCTATCCAACTGTCATATACACATACTACAGAAACCGAAGCAGGTTAGTAGGCAGAATAGTTTATAGTTTCATTGTTATGGGCTTATATTTAAGTTTCTTATGCACATGGTAAAATGGGAATTAAAAATATTCTTCCGTGACGGTATTTGTAATAAGAATTAAAATATAACTAGAATCAGTAGCTCAGCAAGAGTGCATAGTACCTGTGAAGGGAAAATTTTCCATCCATTTTCTTTTGGATAGAACACCACGTGTGATTTTATCCTGTGGAATCTCTTTTTCATAGCTCTTTGTCACTCAGACTGTATGCTTTCTATCTCCAGGAAATCCTGTAACAGTACCTGCCAAGTCTTGCTTTCAGACAAACCATCTTTGCCTGAATACAGATATTTCAATGAGAAATTTGGGAATGTCATCCAGGGATAATAAATATCTGTCATTCCCCTTTGAAACAACAAGTGCCTGGAGACATTTCTTAGAAAAGGAAATTCTTGTTTTACAGAAAAAATACCAAAAAATACTGCAGGTATTGAAAAAGGTCAAATATTTCAATTGTCCACATCTACTTTAAAAGTGATAATCAGCTAAAAATATCCTTGTGAAATATTTAAGAAACGTGCAGTTTGTGACCTCAGGTTTGTCTATCTTACACAATTCCATGCATGCAAGAAGGTCTTTAATGAAGCAACAATATCTGGTGTGAACTTGTTTATACCAAGCAGACCATCCTAGTTCAAATGAAAACCATGAAGTTACTAAGAGATCTGTGTGCCCCTGAGGCACAAAAACAAAAAAATTATGAAGTTAAACATACAAGTTAGGGATTTTTTTACACATAGTTTCAGGTTACGTTTTGTACTCAGTTACCACCTTTCAGGAAATGATCGTTTATAGAAAATAGATTAAGAGATAAGAGGGGAAAAAAAAAAATGACAAAACCAACCCAAAACTTAAATTCTGAAGACTCCCCAGGAATCCCCAAGGTATAGGCACTTTTAAAGAAAATGATCATAGTCCTCTCAGCAATACAAATCAGGGACTATTTCAGTGATTTTACTGCTCCCTTTTAGGAAGGGTGTCCTAAGCTGTTACACGTACAACAAAAAAAGGTTGCATAAGCCTTAGGAAATTAAAATAATGTCTTTTGAAAAACGCCCCTCATGAAGAGAGGCTGTGAAGAAATCACAGTTATATGGCATATGGAGCATTTACCTTCACTTCCTTAGCAGGTTCCAGGCTCACTATGCACAAGTTGGTTAAATAACCATTATTACTAGCACTTTTTGTAACATTATAAAAGGATCCATCATGGTAAACATATTTCATGTGCTGAATTTTTTTTATTATTTTTTATTTTTAATGATACAGTACCTAGTAATTTTCAAGAAAGACAAAAGGTGAGGAATACCACACCATTTGCTGAAACAGATAACCCCTGCTATGTATGAGCTGTAATAACAGTATCTGCAATATATAAAGTAATTACAGTGCTCAGGCTGATAGCCTCTAGATTGCAATAATGCAACACTAGGCCTTGAAATATCTTCTGAATCACATTTCCTACAGCCTTTTTTTGCTCCTCCACCTTTGTTATGGCATTTCACCTGTAAATTTACAAGGAAATTTCAAATGCAGACTACAGTAGCCTTTATTTACATTAAAGCTAACTGACCCAGCTGACCTATGATAGAGGCAGCATAAGGCTAAGTAGACAGGAGAAGACAGTCATATTGATAGTCAAATATCTAACCTACATATATTAATTCCCTGAACTTGTACATGTATATGCACATAATTCTGATTCACATATTTTTGTAGATAATCATATTGTTGGATAGTTTTAATATTAATCAATTACTAATTTATAGCACATCAAACATGCCTTTTCAACAATAAAAACATTCCTTAGCACAAGAATCTCAACTTACTAATTTAGCATTTTCTTACCCCTCGACAACATTACTGAAATGCTTTAGTCATCTCTGCCTCCATCTTTGTTCTTCGTGGGGTACAACATTGTTAAACATTTCTGATTTCTATGTATTCTTATTTAGGAAAAGGTGTTTCAGCATTTCCACTAAATAAAACTCACACTAAATTAGTGAGAAGACTACATAATTTGCACCAAAAAAAAAAAAAAAGAAAAAAGACAACTCCCTTATAGTTTTTGCAGTGGTTGTATTATATGATTCTATTAGCTTGTAAACATATTGAACTGATACCAACTATGAGTCAAATTCTCAAAAAATTTTAGATTTATAAGGTAACCACAGCTAACCTTCTCAACCATGTTCTGCCGAGGTGAAAGCATACTACCTTTAATAACAATCTCGCACCTGTACTGTTGAAGGGGATAATCTAGTGGTAACATCCCTTCTTTTGCAATTAATTTGAATAATGAATTCTTACTTGCAAATGTGTGATGGAGAAAATCATCATGTTATTAAGATCCACAGATGTGGATGGGATGTTCACTTCTCCCCAAGACAGAAATTTGGACATTAATCCAGAAGCCATGAACCCTAATCCAGATCATGATATGTATTTCAGACTGAACTCCTCCAAGTCTCTAAGATAAATTTATTCCTATATATCAAAATGGTAGCATTCTAGAACAATATGTTACTGCCTGCTTTGGATTGTCTCTTTGGTTAGTCATATTTACAAAAAAATCGTTCTCTGTTAGTGTCTCTTTTTTAAAGTTGAAAAAGTCATTTCACTGAAAACCAATATAATTACTGCGGATTCCGTTCTTAAATTATTTAGTTAGGGGAATATATTCTTTTTCTGAAAGACGCAAAAGACATTGTATATACAGCCAGATGTGTAATTTTACTATGTTATATTATTTTATTTATTTTGGATTAAAAACTTAAAAAGTGTAAAGCTGTATATTGCCTTATTTTTATGTACATGGAAGCAGTCATAAATTGATTTTGCTGAATTAATCCAGGTAAGTTTCTGACAAAGAAATGGGAGCTAGTCCAAAATGTAACATTTATTTGAAACATTTCATTAAATGTATCTTCTTTTTTTTCCCCTTCGTTTAAAGAAGAACTTTTTTTCTACGTTGTCTCATAGTCCTCTGCAAGGGTGCTCTACTGAGTTACATTGAACTTGTCCAGCTGGAATCTGACTTCTTTCCTGCAAAGCTGTTTCTATCTCACGGGTCCCCAGCCTTTCCTCTTGCATGGTTTTATTCTGTCTCAGCTGCAAGATTTTACATTTGTTCTTGTTGAACTATGTTTCTTTCCACCCATTTCTCCATCCCGTTTGAACACCAGCCATACTATCCAGTGTATCAGCTACTTCCCCCAATTTAGTATCACCTGCAGACTCATTGATGGTATATTTGGTCTTATCTTCCAGATCATTAATACAGATGTTAACAGTCTGAAGGTTGTCACTACTAACTTGCCACCAAGTGGATAACAAATCTTCGAGCCCAGTGGTCCAACCAGTTTTCTACCCGGCTTGCAGTCCACATCTTACTAAGTCTGGATATAAGAATACTATGGGAGACCATGCTGAAAGCCTTGCTTAAATCGGGATAGAGAGTATCCACTACTCTTCCCTTGTCCACTGAGCCAGCCATCTTATCATATGAAGCTATCATATAGCTTCAGACTTGACTTGGCCTAGGTAAATCCATATTGGCTATTCCAAATCAATTTCATGTTGTTCATTGGCTCAGAAATGACTTACAGGAGGATTTTTCCGGGATTAATCTTCCCAGAGACTGAGGTTACTCCTGTAATTCCCCTAATCCTTCTTATTGCCCTCTTTGAAGATAGGGGTAATATTTGCCTTTTTTGAGCCTTGAGGCACCTCCTCAGTTACTGTGACCCTTCAGAAAGGATAGACAGGGGCCTTGCAATGGCAACGGCCAGCTCCCTCAGCACCCTCAGATATACCCATCTGGTCTCAAACCCAATTAGTTTACGTAGTCTCTAAATCAGTCTTCCTCTGCCCTGAGGTAATGCTTCCTTCCTGCAGACTCCGACAACACCTTAGAGACCTGAAAGGTTTGAGGGTGCACTTATAGGCCTTACCAGGTCCTAACTAGGAAAAATATCTTGCCGTAAATCAAAAGCCAGGTAATAATGTTATGTGAAACTATTTCAGCAAGGGGTTCTATTTAGGTTTTCCTCTTCCTTAGGTGTCTTATAGGAGATGTACTGACACAAACCATTCTTCACCTCTGTTCTTTTTCAAGTGATTGCATTAGTAGTGTTGTGGGTAGTCCATGCTTGTTATTGTGCTTTATAGAATAATATTACTCAGTTTGTAAGCAAAACATTAGAATTATGTTTCAAGTTGACTGAAATATGGGGATAAAAGAGGTAAAACACATTTTATTTGAGATTGTATCCTTTGTGTTTGCTGTTAGATAATTAAATATAAAGATATACATAGAAATACATATATAAGATATAGATATAGAAATATGCATATAATGGTGGTATTTTTTTACAAAACCATTTTTCATATTACTTCTGGTATGCAGAAAAAAAGTCTCTTTAGACTATGAGAGTTTTTCTGTCTCTGTATATCTTAATGTGGAAGTGATTAGTCTATGGAAGGAGGCATTTCGCATACAGTAGCAAATTATTCAATAACATTATTAATTACTTAAAGTTGAGAAATCCATGCCGTGGAGCTCTGACTTTGAAAATCTTTCTTATTTTACAGATGAAATACACCAATAGCATGGTCTCAAAGCCGTTACACCCATTCGCTGAAGCTGCGTGAGAAGCAGCCAGCTGGGACGGGGATGACAGATGAGATAAACAACTCTGACACACAGTACCTGCCTCAATACCTACATTATTGGGATCCATTATTGCCTCACACAAAGACAAAATACTTATGTATCATCAGATCAGGAGTATTCTGACTCAGAGTCAGCCTCTACGAGCTCGTGTTAACTTGTTACTGGTGTGTTCAAATTCTAATTGAGGAAATTGTCATTGTCATTGCAAATTCTAATTGTGGTACAGAGTCTAGTTGGAGGTCTGTAACAAGTGGTGCTCCCCAGGGGTCAGTCCTGGGTCCAGTCCTGTTCAACATATTCATCAATGACCTGGATGAAGGGATAGAGTGTACCATGAGCAAGTTTGCTGATGACACAAAACTGGGAGGGGTGGCTGATACACCAGAAGGCTGTGCTGCCATTCAGCGTGACCTGGACAGGCTGGAGAGCTGGGCAGAGAGAAACCTCATGAAGTTCCACAAGGACAGGTGTAAGGTACTGCACTTGGGGAGGAATAACCCCATGCACCAGTATAGGTTAGGGGCTGACCTGCTGGAAAGC